>PPLE02000002.1:0-460154 GCA_003707735.2 [Candida] freyschussii | reverse complement strand
TCAGAAAAAGCCTCTCGTAAAGTTTAAATAACTCATCGAGAACAATAACAGGGAGAGATATTAGCACCACTGCCAACCATTCATCCTTGTTTAATGGTACAACGTTGAATAGCACAGACAACCATGGAATATAGATGATGGCAAAGTGAAGTACCATGGAGAGAATAATTGCGAGAATTAGATAGACATTTCTCCATAATGGGAAAGTCAGAAGACTGTCAGACTCGGAGAGGTTGTTCATGGCATTGAACATTTCAATGACAACCAAAATAGTAAGAGAGATTGTAGAGGCACGTGTGGCATTCTCGTCCTGGAATATTGAGCAATCGAGCTCTGGGAAATCAGAGGAACAGTGATGGAAGTGTGAAAGCTGGTGAAAAGTTACCTGTGGACCGAGATTGTAAAAAACATAGTACCAAACGTAGCCAAATACAGTAGCCACTCCGACATAAGTACCAACAACGAGATATCTGAATAGTGACCATGAAGTAACCAAGGGCTCATCTCTTGCCTTTGGAGGCTTCGACATAATATTCAAGTCCGGCGGGTTGAAGCCAAGGGCAGAAGCTGGTAACCCATCGGTGACTAGATTAACCCACAATAGTTGCACTGGAATTAACGCCTCAGGTAAGCCTAGTGCTGCCGTCAAGAAGATAGACACAACCTCTCCAATGTTGGAGGAGATCAAGTACCGAATGAACTGTCTCGTGTTGTTATAGATCAATCTACCTTCCTTTACAGCTGTCACAATAGTAGCAAAATTATCATCTTGTAAAACCAGATCGGAAGCCAATCTAGCAACATCAGTTCCAGACCCCATGGAGATACCAATATCAGCTTTTTTCAAAGCTGGTGCATCGTTTACACCATCACCAGTCATAGCGACAACGTTACCAGCTTTTTGTAGATAATCCACAAGCAAGGACTTATGAGAAGGCTCCACACGCGCGAACAACTTCACTTTCTCTACTGCACTAGCTCTAGCATCATCTGATAAACTCGAGAATTCTCTACCAGTTAGAACGAGTCCTTGGTTATCCTCATCTTCTTCAAAAAGACCAATTTGTCTCCCAATACTTTCAGCTGTTATTGGAGAATCACCAGTGACCATTATAACCCTTATACCAGCATTTCTACAGTCCTGAATAGATTGAAACACTTCCGGACGTGGTGGATCAATCAAAGCGGCAAACCCCACAAACACAAGACCTTTCTCCAGATCTTCGTAACTGTCAGAACTTGTCGCACTTTCTGCCAGACTTAGGTCGACATCTTCTTTATAAGCAAGTGCTATAATCCTGTACCCTTGTCTTGCTAGTTGATCAACACGAAGAGATAAAGCTGCACGGTGTTGAGCAGTCATTCTCTCAACCGAAAGAGACGTCAATTTTTGACTCAAAACCTTGTCGGATCTTGAAATGATGTTTTCAGGTGCACCTTTAACAAGCAGCTCTACTCCGTTATGGCTCTTTATCAAGACAGACATGCTCTTACGATCCCTTGTAAACTCATAAGTGGCCAAACGAGGATATTCCTTTGCATACAAATCACTGAGTGGAGTGACTGAGTCTGAAAATTCATCCTGAGCGTTGTAAGTGAGTTTTTCGACTAGCACTTTAAGTGCAGCCTCAGTAGGCTCCCCTACCGCCTTGTAAACATTTTGGCCAGCATCAACAATGTTTGCATCGTTACACAAGGAGCTAATTTGGGATATCTTATGCAAGATAGGATATTTTTCATCAGGGAGATTCACTTGGTACCCCTGTTCATCGATAACTTCGCCCTTAGGTTCAAATGAGTGACCAGATACATCGAGGGAAGAGAGCTCTTTGGCAGATTTGAAAAATACGAGATTGCGGACAACCATTTGATTGGTAGTTAAAGTACCCGTCTTATCAGAGCATATCACATTGGTCGATCCCAATGTTTCCACACTGGCCAAGTTTCTGACGATTGCGTTTTGTTTGGCCATTTTTTTGGTACCGAGCGCTAAGCAAGTCGTGATAACCACTGATAAACCTTCTGGAATAGCAGCAACTGCCAATGCAACAGCAATCTTGAAATAATAGATGGCGCCTTTGATGTACCCACCATGAGAAGGATCACTAAAATTGTTAAAGTTGATCACCCACACAGCAACACAAATCACAGTGATAAACTTGGCCAATAGATCAGCAAACTCATCCAATTTCTCTTTCAGAGGAGTTGGCTGAGAGATTTGAGAAGTGATATCAGTGTAAATATCACCAATCGCAGTCTTGTCTCCTGTTAAGGTAACGACTGCCCTAGCATGACCAGAAACGATCGTTGTACCGGAAAAGACAATATTGGTTTGTTCTTGTTTAACAGCATTTTCGATGGTAACAGGCGCTACATCTTTCAAAACCGACTCACTCTCACCGGTCAAAATGGATTGATCTATCCGAAGTGATTGCGAGAATATCTTAATTATTCTTGCATCAGCGGGAACGATATCACCAACGGACAAATCAATGATATCACCGGGAACAAGGTTGTCCTGCTTCACATGATGGAGTTTCCCATCGCGCAACACTCTTACATCAGAGGAAGAATACTCATTGAGTGCACTTATAGCAGCCTCAGCGGAACTTTCTTGCTGAACGCCAACAACTGCATTCAGTATCAAGATGGTGAGGATTACTATAGGGTCAATCATACTGGTCCAAGACACATCACCCTCAGTCAGCGCCAATATAAAAGACACTGCGGCAGAGCCTAACAGTATTAAAGTTAGCTGGTCTTCGAATTGGCCAAGAATCAGCTTCCAAAGAGAGGTCGGAGGCTCCTTGGGTAAAGAATTCGAACCATACTTTTTGAGTCGCAAGCTGGCTTCCGCTGAAGATAGACCCCGCGAAGAGTCCACTTCGAGCTCATGGAGTGTCTGCGTTGCAGTCTTATTGTAGAACGCCATTGAAGAGCTCTGACTTGTCAAAATCAAGCTGGACTAGTAGAAGTGTCCTGAAATCTCGAGGATTGAAGGCAAAGAGAAGTGAGTAGAAATGGCTCGAAAGAGGTGTGTGCACGCTTTTTTGGCCGCTACACAATGACAGACGAACATATGTACTGCGTGTTCTCAATTTACATATAATTATATACAAGTTAAGCCCCTACTGCTCAGACTCAAGATCCTCCATTATATTCTCACCGTTCAGTATCCTGTCAATTGCTCGTTGCACTGTAGCGGACTCCTCATCGAGCGGCAAATCACTAATCATTTGCTCATTCACGTCTCCACCGAGAAACTGCTTTAGCTTGTAGCCAAACTCCTTCGCGCTGGAAACATCCCATGACCAGAAGAGCCCAGTCACAGCCATGGCAAACCCTGAAGTTGCCAGGCAAGTAGCGTGTGTCACAGCAGAGATGGCATCCTTATGGAAGGAGAATGGGGGCGGGATATGATTGGCATTAAACAGCTGTGGTATATCTATGGGAAAGTCAGTTATTGCTGAGGGACTGAACCGTCGAGGTGGGTACTCACATCTTCTCGTTTGCACGCCTCTGTATGCTATTCTGGCGAATAGAAGTGTCGACACCGTGGCACCGAAGAATAGCATCATCTGCTTTCTTCGTCTTTCACGATACTTCTGAGAATACTCCTTGAGCACCGGCGGGAGGCTCACAGCCTCTTTGACGTCCGACATGGTATTCCTAAGGGATGTATATGCTCTGCTTCCAGCTGTTGTGGTCAAAGTCTTGCAGTCGTTCCTCGATGAGAGCGATATCACATTTCCGAGGGAAGTCGGCCTCGGACCAATCTACTAACAAAATTTAGAGCATGCTCCAGCCGTCTCCATCTTGTACTTTACAAGAAGAACTGGCTTACGATGCATCCACAGTTAGACTCACCTCGGTTCATCTGTACGTCTCCTTGGATGCTTGCTCCGCTCAACACATACTAACTCTCTATTCTAGCTTGTGCCGAGCTTATAGAAGCGCTTGACAAATGCCACCAGAGATCATTCATTGAGAGATGCTTTGGTGTTTGCAATAATGAGAAGGAGGCTCTCTCTAAATGTTTGCACGAGGCTAGACTAGAGACCCAGAAACATTTGATCCTACAGAGTAAAGAGAGACAAAAAAAAGTGCGTGAAAGTTGGAAAAAGCTGAGAGATGATGAATATGGCGAGGATGAGTACTTGAGAAAGCTGCTGGAAAGAGAAAAGGCCAAGAGAGGTCAACACTAGTCATTTCAAAAATGATCAGTTTATTCAGTTTCATGTTCATAGTTTGGCGATAAGCAGCGCATTGAGGTTTTACTTGAGGGAACACTTTAAAAATACAAGGGTTAGGTTTGATTGAAGCGTAATATTGAACAGTAGCATTCTAATCTTGGCGTGACTTCAGATATCTCTTGACAACTTTATCCTTGGTTATAATGTACACTACAGCACCCCACCCTGATAAAGCATCACGGTCCGCAGCGTTCAACAAAGCTTGACTTATGGTCTCAAACAAGTCTTCAGGTTCTAGATCAGGCTCATACAAGGATTCGCACATACCGTATAGCTGGTCTGATGCAGTTCCACTCACAATGAAATCCTTGGCAAAATCGATACATCCAATCAAATCGAATCCACATATGAATGGTTTCTTTGTTATGGAGTTTATACCAGCGACAACTGGTCCAATGAAGTATGGCCCAAATCTCTTTTCATAAAGGGTTGACGACACCAAGTTTGCGAATGATTCTGGCTCAATCTGTCTCTCTTCTCTCAGTTTGTATAGATTAGTTTTGTATCTGAATACTTCGGATCTGGTGACATAAAGTTAGTATAGGGACAAAATTGAAGACGGAATCTTAACTTACAGTGTTATAGCATCAGTTGCAAGACCTGTTAGGCCTAGGAAAACATTCCCATATTGATAAACCTTTTCAAATTTATTGGAGACACCAAGGGATTGTTGCCCAAGACGCAAGTCGGACGCTATAGCGACACAGTCCTTCCCAACCATGGCGACCACGGAACCACCTGTGGATGAGTTAGTAATCACAATCTATAAAGTTGACAACAAGTAGATTTCTCTCTTTAGTTCCTCATCAAGGGCAAAACTCGGCTCGTTCTGTGACTTGTTTTGGTGACAGTGGCAATCTCATGCCAACATCGCTATGGGGAAAGGAAGAACCATAGATTCAGAGCAGAAGAAGAGAAAGCTTTTCGAAACTTACCGTTCAATGAGCTTGGATCAGACATTTCGAAGGGATTTTATTCTCTTCTATAGGTAATTGATTGGATCCTGTTCGAGAAGGTTGTCTTTGCCTTAAGCTCGGGTCTTCCCAGTTTTTCATAAGTGGTTTTGGTTAAGGGGCCACACACACATAACCTACATGCAACACAATCTACAAAAACAATGAAAGTCACACCTGGGCTCGGGCGATTTGAAGCAGTGTAATAGCTGCAATTTGCTAGGATAAACATCATATTTTAGATGCTCGGAAGGATAAGGCCAAAGCAAGACTATCGAGGTAGGTTCTGTACTTTTGGTGCTGTTTGAACAAATACACATACCTGTCACTCCAATTGGTCATTACAACCTCGTAATGCTGTTTGAGATCTTCCGATTGCCCCCAAACACGTTCCAAGACTGGCTTGAGTTTGTTATGCTCCGATAAAGTCTTTTCCACCGCATTCACGTACTTTTTCATATAATGGAACTGATCAGATAAATTATACGATGATGGTATGAACGAGGACTCAATAGACATCAAACACTCCCATTTCTGTAACCTAACACCTTGGAGACCAGAGTTTTTGATAAGAACGTCTTTGCTCCATCCGTATTCCTGGTTTGTGACCACTTCCTCTTCTGTACTAGGGATAGATGTGATTCTTGCAGCCCAAAAGTTGCATGTCTCAATGAAATCGTTAGCAACTTTCAAGCTCGGGGCATAATAGACAATTTTCCTTTCATGAGAGAAATCACTCGTGAGGAGGTTTGGAATAGTCAATACCCATGCGACACCGTTGGTTTTCTTCTCAGAATTAGAGATCACATTTCCCTCAACGAGAGATGCTATGGCCGAGTATAGGTTATACGTAACCAGAGTGTTGACGTATTTGTCTGCTCTTGTCCGCATGAAACTTTTTCGATCAGAGGTAGACCCGAAAGAATATTGCTTCAACAGGCCTTTCGATACTGTGACAATGCTTTGTTTCCAACCTTTGGTATTGTATATGTCCAGTTCCGACGATATGGTACTTGAATGTGTCAGCCATGCAAAGCATCTTGCTTTTCTACTTCTGATTCTCTGTTCCCCTTCGCACTTCATCAGACCTTCAATGGACCATGGCGGTCCAAATCTTTCAAGTTTATCATCATAATCATCTTTCTTGTACTTAACATCAAAGTTCACTTCAGAAGGTTCGGTAAACGAGCTCATCCGACGAACGGAGTTCACCCGTGTAAGAGAAGCCGTTGATCCGATGGATGATAGCCTTAGACTGTTACGGCTCGAGACTAACGATACGTTCGAAATGGGCTCAGATTTTAGCTTCTGTGGTGTAAACGTTCTTTTACCCTTTCGATGTCGTACCTTTGAACTTATTGCTTCGGAAATTTCTAGTTGCTCTTGGGCAACTGAATCGTATAGAGTGCGAAGCTCCTCAGTGAGATCCTCGTCACTGGTGATTCTACTATTCTCATCTTCCTTGATTGCATTTGAGGTATTCTCAACAAACTCATCCCTTGTGAAGTTATGCTCTTGGTTCTGCTCATTATGAAGATCAGAATTCAGAATGAAGAGGGAGAAGCAAACTATGTGAATAGCTCTATAATCGCCAATCAAGTTCCCTGGGAATGATTTAAACCAACTCTTTGCAAATGACTCTAATATCTGATCGATATGAGTTGATTCACCAACCATGTAAAGCTTTGAACATAGATGCCTGAGTGAATCTATTAATGAACTAGACCAATTAAACAGTGCCATATATTCGTTGCATACCAGCAAATTGAGAGGTTGATTTGTGCCCAAAAATGCAGCGTATCTTTCAATGGGGACATCTTTGTATACTTGATCGTAGATATCTCGTGCTATCTTCCGGAAACTAGCATCCCCAGTCTGTAAGCTCTCTTCATTTTCGGGCTCTTCTTCTATGACTTGGCTCGACACGTTAAAGTCGAGCCTCTTGGGAGTGAGAGACCTTGTTTTGGACGGGTCGTTATATATTTCACTGATATTGCTAAGATTAGGCGAAGGACGTAATGTGGGTGAGACTTCTATGATTGAAGTATCCATATCGCGATCAAACCGTTCGAGCTCGGCTCGAATGAAGCTCATCAAGTCTTCTGATGAATTCAAGGCTTCTGTCGGTCTAGTTGTGCCAGCTGACCCTAAATTTGTGTAAAACTAAGTGAGTGGTTAGTGAGCTCTTCGATAAAGTGGGCTTGTGAGCACAATAGCAAAGTCTGTGTTGGATTCGATCAAACCAACGCAGCCGTAAAAAGGTTCCAGGTGAAGAGAAAAGTCAAGGCGTGTTTCGCCCTGCGTAATTGCCTAGTTGGGAAATTGGCTTTTGCGCGGTGTTTGATCACATAGTTCATAGAATTCTTGTTACTCACCATGGTCTTCAGCCGGTATTGACTACTTATCTGAAGTTCAAGCGATGTCAAACCCTCGAAAGGTTGGATAAACCCCTGAAAATTTTGTATGGATTGAGCTAGAGTGTACTGTTAATCTGGCTGTATGCTCAATAACTCCATCAATGATTCCATATAAAACCTGAAAACCTATGTTTTACCGTGTGAGAAATGATACGAGTATCTCTTCCCTGATGTGTCAGCTCAGATCGGAGAAGATCCTCATTTATAGCAAAACCAGCATGCTTCACTCACCTCGAATTTGTTTCATTCCCATGTTACACAACACTGCCGTAGACGACATACATCATGTATCAGCTTCTCTGCACAAAGCGATAATCACACAAGTCACGTGACACCAAAACTTTTTGCTCTACAAGTCTCCCTTCTTTTTGCCTCTCTTTTGCCCCTTCTTGGATGCCTTTGGTGATAGCTTAGTAACAGTCAATTCAGCTTCCTACTTGGAGGAACTTTTTGGTGAAAGATCACTGGGGAAAGTAGTTCCTATTCAGAGATACAACTCCTGCACAGTGCTTGGATACTCCAGGGTTTGTGCATTCTCGCCAAAAGATCGCTAATCCATCCAAATCGGGCAGGCGAGTTTTCGCCAAAGCTGAAATTTCTGCAGTTCATGCTGCTGAAAGCGGCAATCACGCGAAACGCGAACACGGCGCGATATTTACGCGTATGAGACGAAAACTGATCAAAACAAAAACAAACGGAGGGAAACAAAAATCCAGTGGCAAATAGCACTTGATCTCTACAGCGCAATACCAGCTGAGCAAACGGTTTGAAATGACTACACAGGAAGGTACAGAGGAGGAACCTGTTGTTCAAGTGGATGAAGAAGATGAAGATGCCATCTACGGTCCAATTCCAATCTCCAGGCTAGAAGTGAGTTTGTCGGACCTAATCGAGGAATTTTGGATCTAACTAATGCATTCAGGGAAATGGTATCACTTCTGGTGACATTAAGAAGCTTTTAGAGGCTAGTTATAATACTGTTGAAGCCATCGCCTATACGTATGTTGTCGTTCTTTAGTCGAATTGGAAAAAAAAAACAACTAACACCAGTAAAAAGTCCGAAAAGAGCTCTGCTCCAAGTGAAAGGTATCTCGGAGGCTAAGGCGGATAAGCTTCTTGCTGAAGCTTCTAAACTGGTTCCTATGGGATTCACCACTGCATCTGAGTTCCATCATAGACGCAGTGAGCTGATCTGCTTAACCACTGGATCCAAACAACTGGACACCCTTCTAGGAGGTGGTATAGAGACTGGATCGATAACGGAGATATTCGGTGAGTTTAGAACTGGTAAATCACAAATTTGTCATACTTTGGCAGTAACGTGTCAATTACCCATAGATATGGGTGGTGGTGAAGGTAAGTGTCTATACATTGACACTGAAGGAACATTTAGACCTGTCAGATTGGTCTCTATTGCTAGAAGATACGGGTTGAATGAAGATGATGCGTTAGACAATGTCGCCTATGCCAGAGCATATAATGCGGATCATCAGTTGAGTTTATTGAATCAGGCGGCTGCGATGATGTCGGAGTCTAGATTCTCTCTACTGATTGTTGACTCCATCATGGCCCTCTATCGAACTGATTATGCTGGTAGGGGAGAGCTTTCTGCAAGACAGATGCACGTTGCTAAATATATGAGAACCCTCCAGAGATTAGCCGATGAATTTGGTATTGCTGTTGTTATTACTAACCAGGTGGTTGCACAAGTGGACGGCGGTATGATGTTTAATCCTGACCCGAAGAAACCAATAGGTGGGAATATTATTGCACATTCTTCCACTACAAGACTGAGTTTGAGAAAGGGAAAAGGTGAGCAGAGAGTTTGCAAAATTTACGATTCTCCATGCTTACCAGAGTCTGAGACTGTATTCGCGATCTATGAAGACGGTATTGGTGACCCAAGAGATGACGATAACTAATGCGAAAGTGTCCTTGTGACGTTTTCTCAGTCACTCGAAAATCTTCTTGCTCTTTAATTGAATTGAAATCGAGAGCACTGGCTTTACCAATAGTAGTATCGAAGAATCTCTAACCTACACGCCTCAGCTTAGTATGAATAACCGTAATCAATACAGGCTTACTATAAATAAGGTTAAGCAAGAGCATTTCCTTATACTCTGCAACAATCATTTAGAGAGCTAGTACATTGTCGTTAAAACTCGGGAGCCATGTTCATATCAAACCAACCGAGAAAATCATCATTGCTCTCCATCAATCCGGCACCCTGTTGCTGGAAGAAATTATCAAAGTCTGCTCTGGAATTTCCATTCTTACCATTTGAATCAAACCCTGGATCACCTGGAGAGGGCACAGAAGTAAGAGACGTAAAATCATATGGAAGATCAATTGAATTCGCCTGTGTAGTATTAATATTCGCAGAGGGGTAGTTGGGATTCCCATTCTCGGGTTGTTGATTCGCTAAAGAGTTTTTGCTGGCGTTCCCTCTCAAAGGTTGAGAACTTGATGCTGTTACAGGGTTGGATGGAGTAGTTGCTGGTATGCTTCCTGTAGAGTCAAGCATAGAAACTGGGATTCCTTTAATTTCTGTCGGCTTTGAAAGCCCTGCAGCGGTTGCACTAGCCGTGGCTGTTGACATGGCATTCTCAGTTGGGACTAACGTGGTAATTGTGGTCCCTCCCGGGGTTGTAGTTGTGATTGTTTGGAAATCGTCCTTCGTGATTTGATTGTAAAAAGGCAATGGTACTGGATGGCTTTTATCAATTGGCTTGGATTCCAACCTTGCGCCGTTTTGTTGTTCTTCCAGGGTTCTTCTTCTAGCTTCATGCACACAGTAGACCAAATCGTAGAAGAGAGAGCCAGTGAGATGAGATCTCATTCGTGTGATGATACCTTCGTGCTCCCCAAAAAGCTCTGGATGCGTGAAGAGAACGTAATTCAGTTTTTCTAGCACCTGTGCAGTTCGTGAGATGTCATTCTCCACATTCTTCCATGCTGAAAGTTGATTCCTGAATAGTCTGTGAACTGTAACGATCGATTGCCTTGCAGAATCAATATATCTGTCAAGAAGAAGAGGGGTGAGATGTAATTTGAATAGAACAAAAGCCGCATATGTCACACTTTGTCTGATGTAGATAGGCAGCTCTATTAGGTTCTTCGTCTCTAAAAGTTTCGAAACTAACGTTACGACCCTGGTGGCCGCTAAATATGCAACGGTAACATATTTTGTCTGATCTTCCGTTGGCGTCTCTGGAAGAAACGCAAAACAACAAATAGTAAGCTTAACATAGAGATAGTAAATCTCGACAGATATATCATCGATTTCCAATTTGAAGACTAACCGTTCTAATTCTCTTTCTAAAATGGCCAACGAGCCAGCCCTGTTCCTCGCTTCCATAAGCCCATCAGGACTGGTCACACTGGATCCCATAACGTTCACGAGCTTTGCTTGAAATATAGATAATGAGATCAGAGAGCGGAAATTTTTGGGTAGATTTTTGTCCACTCTAGCATTTTCAATCAAATAGTCAGTCTGTAAAGAGGGCGGAAGACCTAATTGGGAGGCCCAAAATTGCTCAGCAAAGAAAATGCCCAACCAAGTCCTCGTTCTCCATTTCTCAGCATCTGGTAACGATACTTGAGTTCTTGAAAATTCGCTCATAAACTTGCCCCTATGTAAACCAAGCTGATAGCCAAGACTCTTTGCAAGTCCAACGAATCTATACGAACAATCATCGAGTACCTTTTGGTTCGGCAATGGCCACATGCAAAGGATCAAAAGGGCTTGCGATATATGTGTCGATCTTGGTGTTCTGATCCAACAAGTCTCGATAGCTAGCTGCTTGATTAGGGATGAGAGCTTGTTGTACAATGTAGGATCCGGATCTGACAAACAAGCTGTGAGACATACCGTCCAAAAGAGTAACTGCGATTGTGAATAAAGCTCGGAGGCTGAGTTGGAGGACATTATTGGGAAAAATGGCAAGTAATCACGGATAAATCTATCATGAAGCTCGTTTGCTTTATTGAGAGTCAAAGTGACATCACCCAATACAAATTCTGTGATGTTGGAATCAGAACCGGATAAGCCTGGCCTTTGAGGATGAGGTGACGGTTGTTTCACTTCATTTCCTGGAAGGGGAGAGTTCGCCCTGACTGATAATTCAAGAAATGGTGGAAGATCCCTCTCATCACTATTTGCAGGGGCCGAGTCGTTCAACAACTGAGGAATCGAGCTAGGTGAGTCACTCTGCCGGGATGTAGGACTGGAATTCCTTCTATCCATCAGGAGCTGAGGCTCCCTTTTCAGTAAAGTCTTGACGGAATTTGGCGGTGAGTTGGTCGCTTCATTGTAAGGTTTGAGCGAAGAGCTGATCTGAGGGGCATGCTCTTTTTTCAAAAGGCCATTTGCAGCCTGCTGATTTGCTAATGCTTGAGCAATCAATGATTCATTTCTTTGCAAATACTCAATCTTCAACCTGAGTTCATCAACGTCATTCCTCAGACTTTGTATCTGACTGCCTTTCTTAGGTCTGAATTGGGGATCAATCTCACACTGGAGACCCATTTTTTCACACCTCTGGCAAGGGCTTGGAAATCTTTCGGACGCATTACACTTGATCTTATGCTGCCGGCAATGTGTACAAGACGTAACAGGGCGGTGTCCAGCAGATTGACTCCCTCTCTGTAAACCCTGGGACGCATATGAAGAGGGAGAGCTGGGTGCTATGTTCATCTGCTGAGGCGTGGGCGAGCGTACAGCGATAGTAGCGAGAGTGCTCAGCTTGTTATCATCTTCAGACTTGACTCCTTGTCGCTTCTTAGGTCTTATATCAGATACTGACCCTGTTCTCTTTTTCGTAGAGGGAAGTACAGAGGATGGGGAAGAGTATGACACGCTTGTCGGATGTGGCTTAATCTGCTGTGGATATGACTTCAAGGGAGCCAATGGAGGCAGAGAGGAGCTCACTGAAGAGGGTTGTGGTTGTTGATTCTGAACACTGTTTTCGTAGTTGGAACCGTTGGCAGAGTTGGCCGGGGTATTGTTAAAATTCATCGAGCTAGCATAGCTATTTGTATCGGTGAAGTTGTCGCTCATTTTCAAGTAACAGTTATCTTGCCATTAACCTTGTGATTGAATGGAGGGTTTTCAGCAAAGGCGTTTTCGTTAGTGAGACGAGTAAAGCAGCCAGTGTGATTTGCTGTTCAGTCTCTTGAGTTGTGTGTCGCGCGGTCAGCTATTGATTGTTTGCGTAAAAGCTGGCGCAGCGGGCAGCGATAAAAGTCACAGTAAACAAGGCAAATGGCGCCAGTGATAGCAGCGATTAACTATAAGCAATTAGTCTCGCTTATACGCTTTCCCACACAATCCAGGCCGCTAATGACCGCTTCGATCGCTACAAATTTTGGTTTTCGCAGCCATTTTTTGCGGGCTCCAGTTTCCCGCAAGGCCACGCAAAGCAAGACTTACTGAAGTCTGGAGTACGCATTACATATACGATTAATTATGATATATCAAAGTTGTTTTTGAAATGTGGTTAACTATGTGAATATTCAGACTTTGGTGAAGCGTAGGTATGGCTTCACCTCTTTGAAGTCGCCAAACTTCTTCTTAGCATCCTCGTTCTTGACAGTTGGTGGGATGATAACATCCTTACCTGGGGTCCAGTCGATAGGAGTGACAACACCCTTACCATCTGTCAATTGCAAGGCATCAATCACTCTCAAAACTTCCGCAGAGTTACGACCGGTAGATGGCGGGTAGGTGAAAGTGATTCTAATCTTCTTGCTTGGGTCGATGATGTAAACAGATCTGATCGTCTGCACAATACCACCATTCAAGTTCTTGAATCCTTCTTCGTCAACCATATCGTATAAGAAGGAAACTTCTCTGTCAGTATCAGCAATGATTGGAAAGGTGAATTTTTTCAAATCTGGGGTAATGTCCTCGATATCCTTAATCCAGTTCTTGTGACTCTCAACGCCTTCAGCTGATAACCCAATAAGTTTAACGTTTCTCTTTTCAAATTCATCTTTCAATGCGGCAAATGCGCCGAGTTCAGTAGTACAGACAGGAGTAAAGTCTGCTGGGTGAGAGAACAAAACTACCCAAGAGTTACCGATCCAGTCGTGGAAGTCAATTGGTCCTTCTGTGGTTTCAGCTTTGAAATTTGGAGCAATAGATCCAATTCTCAATCTTGGCTGATCCTCCTGTTTGAAAGTTCTTAACCCTCTGGCAAACACAGGAGTTTGAGTTGTAAGACGAGTGTTAACCCTGATAGCAGATGCCGTGGATCTCAAAAGGGAGCGTGTGAACATCTTTTATGAGCTCTAACTGATTCACTAGGTAAAAGATCTATACTTCAAAGCTTCCGAAAAAGATCTATACTTCAAAGCTTCCGAAACTTTTTCCATCCCCAAACGCAATTTATAGAAAGAAGCGGTAGGAAGTTGAATATATTTCGTTAATTCACGTGACAGCGATATTACCCCTTTGGGAATATGACAAGTTGCCATGGTTATTTGGATTTATGGAGTGGCCCTAACCATTCTCATAAATATGTAAACAAAGCCTGTTGTGCAATCGTGTATTCTCTCACTCTAATGTGAAGCTGCCGAACTATCTTCAGTAACTACATGTCGTCAAATGAAAGGAAGTCTGGACGGTCGCTCGGCAGATTGTCCTTGGCACCATCTGCAACGGAACGCCAGAAAGGGACCGATGACAGGAACAAAAGGGCTTCCATCGCTACACCTACTACTACATCCAAATCCACATATGCGCAGAAGACAAAATCATCTAGCTCGCGATTGAGCGATGCCCCTATGGAGGAGTCAAATGTTTCTGTGTACGTGAGATGTAGGTCAAGAAATGATAGGGAGATCAGGGAGAATAGTGGTGTTGTCGTATCAACTATGGGACATTTGGGAAAAGATGTTGTTCTACAGACCGGTCCGATGGCGGTGAGCAACAAGACCTACACTTTCGACCGTGTGTTTGGGGCAGAAAGTGACCAAGAAATGGTTTACGAGGGGATTGCCAAAAGTGTTCTTCAAGAGATGTTACAGGGATACAATTGTACAGTTTTCGCCTATGGCCAAACTGGTACTGGTAAAACTTATACAATGAGTGGCGACATTCGTATGGTTGGCAGCAGAGTCTCTGAAAGTGCTGGAATCATTCCACGGACTCTTGTCGATTTATTCAAAAACCTTGAGGGAAACCCGGATTTCTCTGTAAAAGTTTCTTTTATAGAGCTATATAACGAGGAATTGAGAGACTTGTTGTTGACTAGCGAGTCCGAAGACAGAAAGGTCAAAATTTTTGAAGACCCAAGTAAGAAGACTATTGTCGTGCAAGGGATGGAGGAGATTTATATCAAAAATGTCAGTGAAGGTATGAAAGTGTTAGCTGACGGTTCGTTTAATCGCCAGGTGGCAGCCACAAAGTGCAATGACCTCTCATCCCGATCACATAGCGTTTTCACCATTACTGTCCATATGAAAGAGATAGATCCAATTTCTGGAGAAGAATATCTCAAGACAGGAAAGTTGAACTTGGTGGATTTGGCAGGATCGGAAAATATTAATAGATCAGGAGCTGAGAATAAGCGTGCTAGGGAAGCAGGTATGATCAATCAAAGTCTTCTAACGTTGGGAAGAGTAATCAATGCTCTTGTGGACCAATCTCCGCATGTTCCTTATAGAGAATCAAAGTTGACCAGATTGTTACAAGATTCCTTAGGCGGGAGAACCAAAACCTGTATAATCGCCACAATATCTCCTGCAAAAGTTTCACTAGAAGAGACCATTAGTACATTGGAATACGCCAACAGAGCCAAGAGTATAAAGAACAAACCGCAGGTAAACCAAACAATGTCTAAGAAGATGCTGATTAAGGAGTATGTTCAGGAGATTGAAAGATTGAGAAGTGATCTAAATGCAACTAGAAATAAAAATGGGATCTACTTGACAGAAGAGAACCTAGAGAAACTCACAGCTGAGAGTGAGAGTAGGAGAATTCTAGTGGAGGAACAAAAATTGCGAATGAGCGTGTTAGAGGAGCAGATAAGAAAATACAAAAACTCATTTGAGGAGCAGATTAATAAATTGCAAGAGGTGGAAGAGCAGATGGAGAAAATTAAGAGGGAGAATGAAGTTGCCAATGAGAAACTTGATCTTACTCAAAAGAAGTTGTATGACGTTGAGTGTAAGTTGAAGCTTGAGAATTTGGTCAACAACGCCCATGAACAGACGGAAAGAGAGATATACAATGCCAATAACTCTTTACAGAAGACTCTCAGTGAAATTGTGAGAACAAGAGATGAGCTTTACGAAGTGCTAGAAAGAAAACGGAAAGTTGAAGATGGAAACCTCAAACAGTTAGAAGAGTCAAAAGAAGTCATTTTTTCACAGACGGATTTCATCAAGGAAGAGCTTAGTCGTCTTCATAGCGAAGCCGACAACCTTGGTTCAACTCTCAATAAATGCCTTCAAGATATGGTTGCTGGCCAACGGAGCAAACTTGACTGTCAATGCCAAAATATTAACGAATTTGGCGGAAAGATTGATGCAAAGATTGATGGTGCCTTGAAGCACATTGTAAGCCTGTCTGAAAAGGCTGTTGCGGAGATTGATGGTGTTGATTCTGTAAAGATCGAGATCAAGAAAATAGTTTCCGAAAGCTTGAATCAGTTACGCACTGATTTGCATGAAAGCACTAGTGATCTCGTAGATGATGTGCATCAGACGGGTGTCTCTCTAGAAGATACATTGAAAAATCTCAGCAAAGATGTACAATATACTCTCGGCACGGTTCAATCACAGATTGAAGCACAAGCAGAAGAGATTGTTTCGCTTTCGGAGAAGCTTACAGAGCACCAAAATAAGTACTGCGATCGCTTGAAAGCAGAGGCTGCTAGAGTTGAGAGCTTGAAAGAATCGGTAAAGGAGACTTCCAAGTCAGATAAAGAGCGTCTTCTTCAAAAGATTTCTACACTTATCGAAGAGCATGAAAATTCGAAGGTTGCAGAGTTCTGTCGGGAAATGGATACCATTTCACCGGAGCTTCGGCTTGTGGCCGAAAAGCAAAACTATTTCACCAGTCGATTTGACTCCTTCGTAAAAGATAAGTGGTCAGTCAATCAGGCTAAGTTTCAGCAGGAATTGGGAAACCAGGGAGTAAGACTTACCGAGCAATTTGCCAAATCTGACAGTACATTCAAAGCGCGTTACATCGACCCGTTATCTGAAAAAATCAAAAACAAAATCTCATCTCATGAGTCTTACCTTACTGAGGTGGTAGATAACTTTGACTCGAAGATGGTGGGCCTCGATCAATTCGCCAAGAGCTTGAAAGGCCTAAACGAAGAGTCGCATCGGTTCACAACGTCGCATATTGTAGATGTCAATACCGAGACGCAGACTTCACTCGAGAAGATAAAATCAAGTCTTCAGGATTACGGTTCCATGCTTGAGAAGTCAAAACCACAGCTTGTTGGCTCCTTTCTTCAGAAACAAGGTGAGTTCATATCTGGTTATGAGAATTCCATGTTATCCAGAGTGTCCTCTATACAATCTTATATGTCTGGAGTTCAGTATTCTCATGATGAAAGTCGGTTGCCAAAGAGACAAAAGCTTGATCTTCCAAGTGAATTACCCCGTCCTGTTCGTCGAGAGGAGGTCATCAAGCTCTATCGTGATGAGGTATACACTTCTACTCCTACAAGTGATCAACAAACCTGCATGCCGGTTCCCGATAATCTCAAACAGAAACCTTTGAGTGAGCTGAATAGAGATCTCAACGTTATGGATGATGCTACGAAGTTTCATAAAGTGAAGAGCCGCCCCACTTCATCCACATCGGTCCGGAGTGCAATGAATTAGTGTGACTGGAGGGACGTTTACAACCAGATACTTCTATGATAAAGGCATCGAAGGCTGCCCTTTGCGGAACCCGGTTCCGCTGATTTTTCATTGGCGTGAGGGTTCGCCTGCGGTTTTAGACATTCAAGTAGGCACTTGAACCGTAGCGCGGTTATAGAGGTGTTGAACCAATCAATACACGCAGTTGGTAAATAACGAGCTGCTTTAGTGCGAGCTCAGCTATGTTTTGCAGTATCAATAGACAGCGATCTGAATACAACCTCGTACTGCTATGAGTGTAAAATGTGTATGATGTTGTATGACGTGGAGAGGCAAAGCTATTATATACCCCCTCACATGATGATGCAATCCTTATTCTTCTTATTCCTTTCCTCCTTCTTTTTGTTTTTCTCTGAGCCAGTTTTATTACTCTCACTACTGGAAGTCACGGTCGTTTGTGAGGGACCTGCAGGCGCGTGGACTGGCGAGCCCAGCTTCTGCAGCTTGACACGCGCCCTTTCGTCTCCGTTATCAGACGCAGTTTTGTACCAAGCTTTAGCAGTCTCGAGATTCTGAACACATCCAATTCCCTTTTCGTAAAAGTGTCCGACCGTGTATTGAGCTTTTGTGAGATTCAAATTCGCAGCCCTGAGAGCCCACTCGAAGGCTTCGTTGTTGTCCTTTTTGAGATTTGGAGGATTCCCAACAAGATACCAAGCACATAAGGCCAACATCGATTCAGCATCCCCACCCACCGCAGCCTGCGAATAGTAATGGATAGAGAGATCGGGATCTTGAGGTACAACGTCGTTGCCCATCTCATAGGCTTTTCCCAGTATGGCAGAGGCCTTAACATGTCCGAGGGAAGCTGCTTGAACATATAGCTCATATGCATACTTTCGGTCCGGAATAACGATGTCGAGAAATCCCTTTTCGTGGATCTTGGCAAGCTCATATGGTGCACCGTTGGTCAATTCATTAGCTTGTGTAACGGCTCTCGATAACCACTGAATACCGTTTTTCTTGACGTTGACATTATCTGGCAAACCCATTCTAGCATGAAAGGAGTAAACACCTAGCTTGTACATCGCAGCAGGATGATTTTTAGAAGCAGCAAATTTCAAGAATTCGATGGCTCTTCTAGCGTCTCTTGTAACACCAAGCCCCTCCTCGTAACAATACGCCGTTCTATATGCGGATTCAACATGACCATGTTTGGCAGCACCTTGAAACAAAGCAAAAGCTTCTTTGTTGTCTACTTTACCCAGCGCTCCAGATGCGTATGCATCGGCCAACAAATATTGAGCATCGCTGTAACCCTTGTCAGCAAGTTTTCTGAGATAGTGAACAGCTTCTTTCAAGAATTGCTTTTTGATGTTCTTCTCCAAATTCCCATCCTTCTCCGAGCTGAGAGAATCTTCTGATTTTGGAGTTGTGTCAAGAGTTAAAGCGGTCTGCAACATGTATTGCGCATATTGAAATAGAACTTTGGGATCATTGGACTTCTTGACGTTTTTTCTGTACATTTCAATAGTTTTCATTCTGGGGAGAAGAGTTGACGTCGAGTTTTCACCCAAGTACTGTTTGATCAAGCTATGAGACATATCAGACAAACTTTCATTGGTCAAAGTGAAATGTGTGGACTCATTTCTATCGAGCAAATATAAGTGTGACAAATCGACAGATTTGCTCTGCCTGGTATGTTGTCTGGGAGGCCTAACGACAGATTCATTCCCATTTGAGGCAGGTGACCCCGACCTTGAGCTAATAAGGGCATCTGCAAAATGGGCATCTCCATTTACTGGAAGGCTGAAAGAGCGCGACCCAACAGGGGTATCTGGGGCTTTTGGTGAAGTTGAATTGGATCTTGTATTATCAACTCCTTGCAAAGAAGGTGGATGTGGAAGAGAGTCTGAGGACACCATTGGTGAAGACTGAGTGGAACGAACTCCTCGCGAAGGTGGAGGAAGCCCGCGGCCCATCCGATCAGGGCGGTCCATACCTGGATGCGATGGTCCGTTTTGAACGTCAAGCCCTGTAACCACCTGTCTGTGCGGTCTTTCCACATGTGTATATTGCTGAATGGTATTATTTTGTAATGTATTGTGCATCGAGTCTTCTTCATAAGAGGTCGCACCGCTTTGAGCACTTTCGTAGATATTACCAGAGCTTGTGGATGATGAGACTTGCCCCTGGAATGCTCGGCTCGCTAACTCATTACTGTGAATGTTGTAACGCGTGCCTGTAGCTACATTCCCTGCTTGTGGCCGTCTCTGATCTGGTCCACCACTGAGCTGCTGCCTATATGGATGAGCAATAGACTGAGTCATAGCGGCAAGAGGCGATGTCAAGAAGTGTCAATGGCAGAAATAATCTCACCTTGAGGATGAAGGAAGAAGCGAATGTGGACGGCGGCAAAAGTGTGTCTTAAACGTTACAGAGCTGTACTGCCAAGAACGATGAAGGTGAATTGCCAGATTAATACCAGTCTTGAGACTTGACGGGTCGTTGCGAGAACGAGAAGAAAAGGCGTCACTTGGTGTCTGGCTTTTGGTGAGTTGATTTAGCGTAAACGCGGTGCGATGTCTGAAAATATAATTAAGACGTTCATGAATGAGTTCTTTTTCTCTTCTAAATTAGCGACTTGAATGTTTACATTTCCGGGCGCGCCTGAATTTTATTTAAACGGGCAAAAAAATTCTTCGAGCCGAACCAGCAATTAGGGCAACCTGGATTGGATGGCGCCCTAATAGCAGCCTCCACTAAGAACCGGATCTGATGGTAGGCACATCAGACTTTGATCGAATTGGTTCTAAACGCGGTTCTCCGATCGGAGCAGTGATAGGCACGCACTGAGAGCATTTAGCCTATGATTCATCTCACAGTCACCCGATCATCAGCGCCTTATTGATTCATCGATATGAGTTAGAGAAAACTAGCACTCAATGAATGAACAGTAAACTAGAGAGCAATCTACTAGGAAACCGAAATGGACGCAATTACCTCGCAAACGTTCTTTTTCTTCCTAGAATAATTTTTTTTTGCCCAATAACCCATAGTTGCTTATATACCAGGTATTGTAAAATTTAGCAAAAAAATCTTCAGCTGCCCAACTGAGATCATGTTTGCCTCCACTCCTGGTATAGCTCTGGCACACTGATAAGAGTATTTCTATATTTTTATCGATTTTTTACCTCAAAATGGCCAAAAAGACAAATTTTCACTTCTAAGATTCGTTTACGTATATATTTCTACCGAAAATAACATTTCAAAGTCCGCCGTTATAGTATAGTGGTTAGTACAGTTCGTTGTGGCCGAACAGACCCAGGTTCGATTCCAGGTAACGGCACTTTTTTTACAACTTTTATAATTTTTTTTTTTTTTTGTTTATAACTTAAGCGGTCGCTAGCCATCTAGCCTTCTATCTCTCTCTCTACTTCGAATCACCAAGGATTAAGCCCTCTATGGGCGCTAGTATACTACGAAGCATGGCATTGGCTTCATCCGGACAGTTTCAATATATTATCTACAAAACGTCTCTTCAAAAGCCGTAGTTTCAATAATTCATAATATAACTCTAGAGTTTTAGCCTACGCCAAAGCCCACCAAACAACATGCAAGACTACGTTTGCCTTGCAGAATTCGAGCAAGAAATCCCACTGTAGTCTTTTTGATTCATTTTTTTATACTTTGGCAAAAGTCAAACCTCTAGCCTCTCTTATTTTTAATCTCTATTCGATTTTTCTTCATTCATCATGCAAAAGAATGTCTCCTTTCATAAGTGTGGCACTCCCATTCACTTAGCAATAGCTTGCAAAGCCTCCAAAACCTCAACTTGAATACCAGCCTCAGCTGCAACAGCCTCGTCGGATGATGTTAAATTCTTCTGAGCCTCAGCTAGTTGAGTCTTGATGGCTTCTGAGGAGAAGGCGGTTGGCTCAAATGCTTCAATGGCGGTGATGGACAAAGTAGAGCCTGGCTGAACAGTAGCAAACCCACCAGAGACGAAAAACTCCTTTGTGGAGCCGGATGATTCAATGATTTGAACAACACCTGGTCTCAATTGCTCGATGATAGGAACGTGATTGGCCAAAATACCAAAGTCACCATTCACACCTGGCACGTTAACTTGAGTGACAGCCTCGGAGGAGAACAAAGCTTGATGTGGGAGGGCGAGTGACAATTTCAAGACATCACTTGTGGCAGCTTCGGCATATGTTCTTCTTGCAGCCACTTGGACCTGACGAGCAACGTTTCTCGATGCGCAGAGTCTGAACATTTTACTTGATTTGAATATAGGAATATCCAGTGCCAGTTACCTTTTTCCTAAGGGGGGTTTTTTTGTTGTCGATTCGTGGAATTTTCATTGGGTGTTTCCGAGCATAAATGCTTGACAGCACTATGTCAGTTATGCAGATGGTAGCCTTTTTACTAGTGTTACCTGTTTAGGAAGTCAACTGAACCATGGCATATATAGCTTATATCATATAGAATCTAATACCTAGTTCGGCTTTGATAGAAAGCTTTACGTAGGCGATGGCGACGCAGATAGATAATTTGGTAACATCTTTCAACGTGAGTATTGTTGTAAGTAACGGTGAACTCGGAACTAACGGAGGCCCATAGGAGGTATTGCTTGAGACAGGAAAGATATTTGATGAGCTTTACAGAGATAAAACTGTGAACTTGATAGTGCCCAATAATAGTCACACAACAGAGGGTCTGAGTAACTCCATCAAGACTTTCAACAGGAATCTTGACGCGTTAGCCATTCAGCTGAATGATGTCGCGCTATTTGAGGTGAAGCTAAAGCAGATGGCGTTGGAGAGAGAACAAAGCGATAGAGTAATGGAGCTACCACCGCAAGAGGCGAAGGAAAAGCCGTCAGATCAGTCTTTCCTTTCAGAGCAAAATTTCACTGAGGACGCAAACATTTTGGATGATATAAATGACTTCTTGTCAACTGTGCCTGACTCTGCTGATCTTGCCATGACGGGTGACTTTAATGATAATATACAGCAATTGCTGATGGAGAGTAATAACTATGGAAATCCTGAGAATCTTGGAATGGGAAATATTGGGATCAATGAGGCCAATGGGTCTGACACAGCAAATATGATCCCTAACAATGATGTGAATCTTCAAAATGGGGGAACTGGAAACGATGGGGCAGATTTCGAGTTTGACCAA
Source organism: [Candida] freyschussii (assembly GCA_003707735.2). NCBI lineage: Eukaryota > Fungi > Ascomycota > Saccharomycetes > Phaffomycetales > Wickerhamomycetaceae > [Candida] freyschussii. The sequence continues at coordinate 437,516 of PPLE02000002.1, read as the reverse complement.
AACATAATGAATGAGATTGATTCTATGCTGAATATCTAAAGTATCTACAATGAAAGTAATGTCTATTAGAACCCTTCAGTTAAAGTAGACAACCATCACAGTAACATTATCCGTCGTGAGCCTACTCAGCGCATAGTCCACTAATCTCTTCGCAGCTGCGGTAGGATCGGTGATGCCTTTGATCAGCTCACAGGCATGCTGATCCGATATTACGTCCCAGAGCCCATCGCAAGCCAAGATCAAAAACTTATCATTAGCCAAATCCAACTCCACACTCGTTGTATATGGATTTCCAATCACAAGGTCCTTGAAGAACTGGTCTCCTAAAGATCGCGTTACAGCTAGCATCCCATTGACTCTTGACTTCATTATGATACCTCCGCTCTTCTCAATGCGGCTGACTTCAAGTTTATCAGAGGCCTTGTGATCGTAGGTCAACCTTATAGCCTTGCCATTTCTAAACAGCACGATTCTGGTATCACCAACATTGGCTGTATAAAGCATTCTTTTGTGTTTGCTGATGTCTATTTTCTCCTCGCTATCATCTTGATGGGCATTATCAGGCAGCTCCCACCTAATAATGGCAACTGCTGCAGTACACCCACTAGAACCCTTAACATTCTTGACAATCTCCTCATCTGCCTCTAGAAAACTCTGATTTAGAATGCTTCTAACGTCCTCATGCTCATTAGCAATCAATTTACGCTCAATGATTGAATGTAGATGTTGACCACACCACTTCGCCGCTTGTTTCCCAGCGTGTCCATCGAATATAGCAAAGTACCCCCAATCTAGCCTCTCCACAAAGTTCTCCACATATGTGTGGACGTCCTCCATCGTAGGTCTGTACTTATTATTCATACTTTCCGCCACACCGACAGAGTAAGTCAGCTTGTAGTTCTTGGGATTCGTGTACGCCTCGCTCGAGGTGGAAGTGGATGAATTGGGCATGGTTAGGTTGCGGATGATCTTGGAGAATGAGAGACGGCGTGTTTTCCCTGAGGACTTGACCGTCGATGTATGGAGTTCCTGCGAATTTCGTGACGTGGTGAAGGTGATTATCTGTAAAAGTTGAAAAAGGGCTCGTGTACTAGTTAATTAGTGTGATGTGCAAAATATTCGAATAGGACTCGTAATGAACGCAAGACAATTCGAAAGGGGTAGACTGTGTACAAAACGTAATGAACTGTCTGTGGGCTAAAATAGAATTGAAGGCAGCCATGCTAAAGAGTAAATATTAGAGGGGTCCTGCCTCTACAGCTTAAAAGAGGGTGTTCGGGTGAAACGAACACAAGCTTGCTACAGCGATTGAATTAATTACCATCATGGATCAGCATGAATTGTATAATTGAGCATTATACATATCACAAATAAAGCCCTTCGAGCGATTCATCCACCTTGGTCTTCATCACGTTCTCCTTGGCTTTCACAAAGTCAGAGTTCGTCACTTGCATTCTTCTCTCTCTCAAGGCAATCAACCCAGCTTCTGTAGTGATTGCCTTCACTTCAGCACCTGAGAGTTCGTCTTTGGCGCTTATAATGTTGTCAACGTCAATGTCCTCAGATAATGTCATCTTTCTGGTATGAATTTCAAAAATCTTTTTCAAATTTTCAGAATCTGGAGGAGGGAAATGAATTTTTCTATCTATACGCCCGGGTCTAATTAATGCTGGATCTAATGATTCAATAGCATTAGTAGCCATAATCACTTTGATATCTCCCCTATCATCAAACCCATCTAACTGATTCAACAATTCCAACATTGTACGTTGGATCTCCTTTTCACCTGACGACTGAGAATCATATCTCTTGGTACCGACAGCATCGATTTCGTCAATGAAAACAATGGATGGTGCATTTTCAGCCGCTAACTTGAACAAAGATCTCACCAATTTTGGCCCTTCACCAGCATATTTTTGAATTAATTCAGACCCAACCATTCTGATAAAAGTAGCTGAAGTGGAATTGGCAACCGCCTTAGCGAGTAAAGTTTTACCTGTACCTGGGGCACCATATAAGATAACACCCTTTGGAGGTTGGATACCCATTTCACTGTATAACTCTGGATGCGTGAGTGGTAGTTCCACAGCTTCTTTAACCTCTTTGATTTGTGATTCCAAACCACCAATATCTGCATAGGTTTCGGTAGGAGCCACGGCAACCTTCATCACACTAACCAACGGGTCTGCGTCATCTTCTAGAACTCCGACAATAGAAACCGTCTTGTTATGTAGCAGTACAGAGCAGCCAGGTTCAAGTAGCTCCTTATCAACAAAAGAGAGAATAGAAACGTAATATTCTGGGCCAGAGCTTGAACTGACAATGGCATGGTCATCATCAATAATTTCTTCAAGAGTCCCAACAGTCATTGGAGACCCTCTAATATCTTCTACTTTCTCTCTCTCTTCGTTCTGTTTCTTCTCAAACGGTTTCAAGTTTTCCATACTGGCAACAAATTCTTGCTCGATCAATAAATGGTCATGAATACGTTGCATCTTGAGAAGCTTCAATTTTGAGCGATTTCTTGGGAAAACATCTGGCAACTTCTCCGCTGTAGATGGACCACCTTTTCTCTTCTTTCTTCCTATTTTCGTCTTTACTGGAGGCTCATATTTTGGTTTCTTAGATTTATCCTTCTTCTTTTTATCGCCACCAGGTAGTCCCGAGGCGCCTTGACCCTATATCGATGTTAGTATCAACGAGAGGGTTCAATCCGTCAATAATCCATTATGACGATTGGATTAACTTACCATTGCTATCGTCTCTGATTGATTCGAGTTCCTTCTATTGAGTCGCCTTCCAAAAAGACCTGAAATATTGTTATTGTCGTTAGAAATTGGCCGGATCTTTGTCCGGTAAGGGGCAACATCTGCATGGCACGTGATACAGGACATGCCCAGCTACGTTCAGTCTTTCACTGAATAAGTTTAATATCAATCTATAAAACAATGCAAAAGTTGTTCATCTTTGGTCCATCTCGTAACTTCTTCTTTGGGAACCTTTTTCCCGATTTCTTTCCCGACCATTTTAGCACTATGTACACCACTTTCTTCGCCTCATGATATTTTATAACCGTGAAGCCTAGCACTTTGCAAATCTCCTCGAATTGAGCTCTATCACAATATCTCGAGTTTGTGATACAGCTCAGGGGAAGCACTATGAACACCATGGCAATCCGGCCATCCTTCGAAAGAAATTCCTCAAACCTTTTCATCATCGCACCGCGCCCTTCTGGGGTAGGTACAAAATTTAGTACTAACGAGCACGAGATCAAATCAAACGTCTCACTATCAGAAGCTGGCTTTGGTCTCATCATAAAATCCTGTTTCAAAATTCCAGGCTCGTTTGAATTCAAATCAATCCTAGTGGTTTCGGCGTATTTCGATATGACGTTATGCGTTGATAGGGACCCAATCTCCAATGCGGTAATCTTGCCCTTATTCTCCTTCAACTCTGGCACATTCTCAAAAAGCCACTTGGACGAGTCACTTCCCCTTTTAGAATCTTGACCATATAATGAGGCTCTCTGATAGTTTGCTAGCCCGCCATTCTCATTGAGCTCATACTCAATCTTGCCTAGAATCTCGTAAAGTTTTGATATTCGAGACTCGTTACTGACGCTCAGCAGCTCCTCATCGCTGGGACTTGAGCTGACTAATGGTATGTCAAGCTGTTGTAGGTCGTCTTCTCTTAGATCTCGCTTCAGTAGGGTTGAAAGTCTTTTTTGAATTATATTCTTTTTGTTGATCAAGAGATGGTATCTTCGTATGATCTTTCGCGTACTGTGAGGTTTTATCGATGGCTTTGTGTACACCTTCCCGGTCACCGACTTCGCCCTTCTTAGAAATCCCCTGCCAGTGGCCATAATAGCTAGTCAAAGAGGTCCAATCGTACACAAAATGAGAAATGAAAGACTTCTCTTTGTAAGAAGTCAATGGGTTAGATTATTATTATGTAAGCGATGAGCATCTAGAAAAATTTCGTACAAAGCCTCTGCAAACTTTTGATAGAGTCGCCCAGATCAACTAAAAGTTCAAGGTATGGTTTCGAACAAACTCAAGAAGCACATTCTGGCAAAGAAGAAGGTCATTTCCAAGGCACGTGTGGAAAAGCCAAAGAAACAACCCAAAAAGACGCACACAAAAGACCTCAAAAGTGTTGTTGAGCCTGAGGACCTACAATGGAAATCAGTCGAAATACCTGATACGCTTGATGATTTTGGTGGACTTTATGGATTGGAAGAGATTGAAGGTGTCGGTGTTGAATATGTTGATGGTAAGCCACAGTTGGTGGTTAAGGACAAGTCGAAATTGAAAACGGACGAAGTCAAAGACGAGGTCATGGAGGACGAAACAGAGCCCGAGAAGACCTCGGAACCGAAGAAAATCCAGGATGAAAAATTATTGGAAGAAGGTTTCTCATTGAACTTTGCAGATGTGGATCTCCCCGATGATAATTTTGACCTACCAGAATGGGCGGACATCAGCTTGTCACCACACACTTTGCAAGGCCTTAATAAGCTTGGATTCAAAAAGCCTACGCCAATCCAGAAAAAATGTATCCCACTTTGTCTCGAAGGTGAAGATATCATTGGTAAAGCATCAACAGGTTCTGGTAAAACATTGGCTTATGGGATTCCTATTTTGGAGAAACTTGTCTCAAACCCAACTACACAATCCCCAGCAGGTGTCATCTTCGCTCCTACAAGAGAACTAGCGCACCAAGTTGTTGATCATTTGAATAAGATATCAACATTCTTCCCATTCACTCAGAGCTCAATCCTTAGCTTGACAGGTGGGTTGTCTATACAGAAGCAGGAAAGATTACTGCGCTATCCGGGTTCTGGCCAGATAGTTGTTGCAACACCTGGAAGATTCCTTGAAATTATAGAAAAAAACTCAGATGCATGCAAAAGATTTGCCAATCTTGATATTTTGGTACTCGACGAGGCGGACAGACTACTCCAGGATGGTCATTTCAATGAGTTTGAACAGATTCTGAAGACTTTAAAAACTTCACGGACGAAAAAGACGAAATGGCAAACTCTTATCTTCTCTGCAACGTTCTCATTGGAACTTTTTTCAAAGCTTGATAACAAAAAGAAATACAATCCAAAGGATGGCGATGACGAAAGAAAGGCAATTGTTGAAATGCTTAACACTAAAATTCATTTCAAGTCAAAACCATCATTTGTTGATCTCAATCCGAATGGAAGACTATCTGACGATATTGTTGAGGCACTAGTGGAATGTCTACCTGCGGAGAGAGATCTATTTTTATACTATTTCTTGTTGATGTACCCTGGTACCACGCTAGTGTTCACCAATGCCATCGATTCAGTGAAAAGGCTAGTACCGTTCCTGAATAACCTCAAAATTCAAACTTTTGCAATTCACTCAAACATGATTCAAAAGCAGCGTCTCAGCAGCATTGAAAAGTTCAAGTTGGCAGCAGATCAGAATAGACATGCAAATAAATCCACAGTTTTGATCGCGTCCGATGTTGCAGCAAGAGGCCTGGATATTCCTGGAATCCAGCATGTGGTTCATTACCATTTGCCACGAAGCGCTGATGTTTACATCCATAGATCTGGTAGAACTGCAAGAAGTGGAAACGAAGGTGTCTCGGTTATGATCTGCTCCCCACAAGAGGCTAGCGGCCCATTGAGAAATTTACGAAAGGCATTGGCAAGTGACAAAACCAAGTTCAGAGGTAGATCCACCAAAAAATGGACTAAGGATGTTCAAAGGCTTCCAGTGGAAGCAGATATCTTAACTCAACTTCGAAGAAGAGCTGCCATTGCTGCAGAGCTTGCAGACAATGAAGTGTCAACCAAATCCTTGACAAAGGATGATACTTGGATGAAAAAGGCAGCTGATGACTTGGGTATAGATCTCAGTGATATGGAAGAGGATGAAGACGTCTTCCTCAAGAGAAATCGTATGAAAAAGGAAAGTAAACAATTGGACAAGCATCAAGTGGCCAACAAGAAGTATGAACTGAACCAACTGTTACAGCAACCTATCAGAAAAGACCTCAGAAGAAGTTATCTGACTGGGGGCTTGCAAAACCTTGCCGATTCTATGGTTAAAGGGATCGGCCACGGCAGCATCATCGGTCATGACAAAGTTGATGCTCTAGAGCAGTTGAAAAAGGGTAAGAAGAAATGACCACCAAAAATCCATAGTAACTATAGCCACGTCAGTTTTGTACTTGTATCGTTGTTAGCCCAAGCTCAAGTCAGCAATCATAGCATCCAGCTCCTCTTGCTCCTTCCTGAGCATTTCTTCGAGTTCCCTCACATAAGGGTCCTCCTCTTCTGACAGCTCGATATCCACATCAAGTGCAACTGCCTCAGCCTCTCTTCTCAGCCGTTCATTTTCGTCTTTTTCCTCTTGTGTTAGGACGAATCGTTCCATTTCATCCTGGCCTCCTCGTCTTCGTAGACTTGCCTCATCTCTTCGATCATCGCGTTCCTTCTTGTGAAACGGTATGTAATTACGCGTCCTTAAGGTATACTTCTCACCGAGAGCCTTTGACTTGAGCGTGCTTACTTCTTTTCTGACGGGAGATGACATAGGTTCACGCATCCGCTGACTTCTCTGCTGTATTCTAGTACCCATTCTTTCCAGTAGGCTAGCCTCGGTATCGGAGTCTGAAAGGCTTCTGTGATAAGTCCCTCTCTTCGGGGCTTTGACTGGGGACATAGGCAAACCGCTCTTGATTTCACGTGATGAATTCAGTGAGAACTCAGGGTCTTTTATATATGAATAAGAGAGAGAGAGACGCGCTCGGCTTCCAATGCGATGCGATGAGCAACGTTACGCGAACCCATTTTATAAATAAGAATGTGCCTCTTACCAGTAGTTTTTTCGCCTTGTTCTTGGCTTCTTTGCAATCATCAAGAACTTTTGAGATTAAGAAGCCCATCCTGCAATCCTGATGAGTATCGTCATACCAGGGGACCAGATCCCAGAAGACCTCACAAGAGATGTTGCTATTGGGCCAGGTCTTTACTGCACGCCCATCACGAAGCAGATAATACCCGTCCACGCGGGATATCTTCAAGTCAGCAACAAATCAATACACATCGACTCCAACGGTCGTCGATACATACCGTCCGTGAATGACTATGTTATAGGTGTGGTTACGGGCGCTTACGGTGACACCTTTCGTGTATCGCTTTCGAACTTCTCATTCCCTGTATCACTTAGCGCCATGGCCTTTCCTAATGCTTCAAAGAAAAACAGACCAAATCTCAAAGTGGGCAGCCTTGTATATGCGAGAGTCTCAAGTGCTAGCCCTGAGGTCGATGTTGAAATAGAATGCTTGGACCCAACAACAGGTAAGGATGGTGGCTTCGGTTTGTTGGATGGTGGATATGTTTTTGATGTCACGCTTGCGTTCGCTAGGCTACTACTTTTCGATGCGAATCATCATATTTTGAAACGACTTTCAGAGAATTGTATGTTTGAAATTGCTATTGGACTAAATGGTAAGATATGGGTAAAGACTGATGATTTGAAGCATACACTCGCAGCTGCAAGATGTATTCAAAGATGTGAAGTTAGTAACCCGGATTCCTATGATAGCATAATACGCGACACGTTTCGAGCAATGGGTCTATAGTGTATAATCAGGTATAAAAATTCATGATACTTTGCTCATTTCCTGCATATCCCATAGACCTCCTCAAAGTACCGCCGGATCCTATATTTGTGATATTCTCGTACATCTGGAGATCAGAGACTTCCGGAATAGTTAGATCATCTTCTATAGATATATCAGATCCCCCTCGACACGATTGAGTGACGAATGCTGCTGAACATACGTCCTCGTACATATCATAGTTCTCTGAACAGATTTCAATATCTTGGTTCCCATCATCGCATAAAGTGGACTCGTCATCCACCATAGACGGGACATGGAGGACTTCAAAGCCAAGATTAACCTTCCCCTTCTCAACAAGAGTATTGATGGACATATAAGCATGCTTCAAGGCAGCTAGTTGTTTGTTGTTGACCGAGAATTCAAAATCCTCCTGTGCCTCGAAGTGAGCCCTTTTCGATTCTTTCAGTTGCTTTTTCTTCTGGTCTTTCTTTCTTAGTTTGTGATTTATGGACGTTTGTTTGCGGGACTTGAATGGAGAAACCTCGAAAGCCTTCTCAATTGGCGAAGAAGGTATGATATATCTTAGTGTTGAGTTCATATTTATCTCAAAAAGGTGCTCAAACAAAGTAAGCCTTCGGGGCACATAGTATTCATTCCAATAGTTGTCAAAGAACCCTGGATATGGGTCTAATCTCTTGATAACAAGGCCATCCTTCGGAATATCGTAAACTTCTCGGAAACTCAATAAACTGCTTTCAGTCCACCAATATCTATAACTTCGCTTCTGTTTCGAGGAGGAGTGGGTATTGTGGAGGTAATAATCAGTATTAAGGTCCCAGAGCATCGGTTTACCCTTCTCCCAAACATAGTTTCCGAGAAATAAGTTAATTGCCTCTTGTCTCTGGGCATCCACGAAGGAATTGCTATAGAATCTTTTGATGCTTTCGATCATGTCTCGGGAATGTGATGACCACTGGTTGATTTTTCGATAAGTCTCCATGGTGTTCACGAGATGAGAGCCACCATATTGCAGCGCAATGGTATCACCATGGTCATGGAATATTTCTGTCAAGATATTAACCACGTCAGAGTCATAATCAATATATACCTCCTCTATGATGCCCAGAGCGTGTAGTTGATAGCCCAAAGCCCTTTTCCCAATGACAAACTGGGCCGCGTTCGTCCGATCCAAGCAGTCAATGCAATTTGTTCGGCAAATTCCCTCTTGCAATTGGGTTGAATCGAGACTTACGCCATTATGGAAAAAACCTGTAGTCTTCAAAGTTTCATCAGCATAGTTCTCAAGGAACTCGATAACATCCTGACCATCCGCCTTGGAAGCGCGGCTCATATCCCAGCTCGTATACTGCAGTTCTTTCCCTCGTGGAAGAAACTGATTCAAGTAGTTTATGCATCTTTCAAACTCTTTCAGGAGTTTAGTCTCCCTTGGGGTTCTCTCTTTTGTCTTTATCAGATTTAGAATCAGTATAGGGGCGTCATACCTTTTGAATAAGTTATCGAAATGTAATGCAGCAGAACAGTAGAAGGGATCAACAAGGTCGATTTCGATAGGTGGTTTTGCAAGTTTCATGTTAGTCACCTCCTGTGACCAGTAAAGAGGAATGGAGCCTCTATGCTGAACATAAGACGTATATCGCGGGTTGTTGAATATACCGTATCTGCTATCGTGAAAGCTCGTTGTAAGAAGATCAGATACAATCTGTTCGGTCTCAACCTCATTCGCAACATTTCCTTGATTGTTTACTCCTCTCTTGAGGAAACGAGCACCAGCAAAATGATGAGACCTTCTAGCAATCACCGTAATGTATATCTTCTTGCTGAAAATTGCAACATTTGCCTGATCTATAAATCCATGAATAATGGGCTGAAACCAATCAAAGACCCTATCATAAGTCTCTAGCACCGGCTTCAATAGGGAAGCATTCCACATGAACATTTCGTTGATTTGATCAAGAAACTTCACAGTGTTGGGAAGTCCTGACGCCTTAAGTTTCTCCCGTAGTACATTTCTCTGAAGTGTATTGGTAAGATCATACGTGTAACTGAAGTAAAATGACTTTGAGAGATCCAAGTTCGAGAACGTTGCGAGAAATCGAGCCTCTTCAGTATATTTATCAGGCTTCTTATAGTTACTCGATATGGGAATCAATTCCGTGCCGTCAATATGATATATGTAATGGCCACCCAGCACCGCTACTGGCGACTTCTTTGTAATGACGCAGAGATAATAGCACTGTGTGAAACGAATGAAACCAAGCAATCCGAATGCGGTCAATCTCTTATTCAAGCCCTCCGGATTCGTCTCTTCCAACCTTGAAAGCACATTCATAATCTCCTTCCTAGTGAAAAACACGTTATCCTCGACAATAGATAGCTCTTCTTTAGGCACAGTGATGTCGATCTCCAGCACCCGGAACATCGTTTCCCTTCCATTGCTCCCCACAATATACACCCTTGTACTTGTCTCATAGATGGTGTATTTTTGAAGAGTGATCAATTTCCTCTTCGCTGTTGGAGCGTTTGTCACCAGCGGCTGTGCTGGCACTGCGTTTGCCTCCTCCTTCTCCATTGACGAGTAAAATCATATAGGAAGAGATGAGATGGGGGCTCGATTCAGCCGGTTAAAGGCTTGTTTACATATCTGATGTCCGGATGTATCAACAGGACTTTATCCGAAGCTCATCGGCCTGGAACTTTGCAAGTTTTCTCAGTTTGGAAAAGTTTTGGAGACTGCTGAGACTATGAAGCAAGAGCAGGAGCAACAGAGGAGAAGGAACGAAAAGAATGAGCGAAGAAAGAAGTACGCTGATATAGCAGTTCAGGGCACCAATGATTATTCCATTGTCTCGAAAAGATCTGTCGAGAAGCTTTACACTACCAAGATTGCTGAAAATTCCCGAGAGTACTTCCAGCACTTTGTGAAAAAGTTTCAGAGGCGATCTCCGGCAATTAACAGGGGGTACTGGACCAGAATGGAGGCGATTAAGTCTACATCATACAAGATCATCGAGGATTCCCTTAGTAAAGGTAAGAAAGTTGTTGTAATCAACCTTGGAGCCGGATATGACCCTTTGGCTTTCCAATACCTCGATTCGTCCCATTCTAAGAATGGGATGCTCTCCTTTATAGACGTTGACTATCCAGACCTGAACAAGATCAAAATCGAGATGATCAACAACTCAGAAGAACTGAAGACTGTAATTGGAGAGCAGCTTCCGTCAGATTTTGAAGGGATTGATCTCAAGACAAAAAACTACACTGCTCTCTCTTGCAACCTGAAAAATACCGAGCTTTTTCTAAAACAACTGAAGCATCTGGACTTGGATGATCCATACATCACCAAGATCTATATCGCTGAGGTTTCTATCGCATACATGAAACCAAACTACGCTGATCCTGTTATTGAAGCCACTGCAGGGCTACCGAACTCTCACTTTCTTTTGCTGGAGCAAATCATGCCCTCTGGTTCACATCATCCATTTGCGAAGACTATGCTTTTCCATTTCAATAAGCTACATTCTCCTTTGAATTCTGTCTCGACATATCCAACTATTGAAGCGCAAACACAGAGGTTCAGGGACGCTGGTTATACTTCTACAGTAGAGGCTCAAGATTTACATACCTTCTGGAAGTCTCTTCCGAAGGAGCTTCGTGATCAGGTGTCGAGGGTTGAAGCTTTTGATGAGTTGGAGGAATTCGTGCTTTTTGCTCAACATTACCTGATTTTGCATGCATCCAATATTGAGATGAAGCTTTTCAGTGATCCGGTACATTACAGCTTTGGGAACAGCCTAAGAGACTTCAAGATGACTTTAAAGCCCGGAGCTTTGGAAAGAAAATTTGCAGCTGCCACGGCTCTCGGTGATTCTCTAATAGTCAATGGTGGAGCGTTCACCTCAAGGTTAAGTACGACATTATTTTCTGCCAATGTACCTAATTTGTTAAGGAGCCATGATCTTTCAGCACGACAGGCGCATACCCTCACAGCTCTTGATGACACTTCAATCTTGCTGGTAGGTGGAAGAAGCGCCCCAAACAAGCCTTTATCTGACACCTGGATCCTCAAACGCACAACAGGTGAGTGGGTATGGATAGCTTCCGCCGCTCTTCCAGATCCGAGGGCCAGACACTCCTCCTTCAAGGTGGGTGATGATGTTGTTGTATATGGAGGGAACTACCAAGCTCCAGCATTTTTGAGGTACCGAGACTCGAAATGGAAAAGTTTGAACCTGAATGGGGACCTCAAAAGTAAGAAATCTGCAGCAACAGGGTACAACAAGTCCAGAGGCGTTGTTATTGGTGGTATGAACTCTGATGAAAACATTGAGAGTACTCTACACGTTTTCGAGGTTGATGGAGACAATGTGAAGGCACAATTGGCTTTAGAGCACCCATTGCTTAACAGGTATGGCGCTAGATGTGAGTTTATCTCGGATAATGAAGTCATTGTAGTTGGTGGTGTTAGTGATCTGTTTCTACACAATCAGTCTACGACAATTGTGAAGGTGGATCTAGTTCGCAAAACAGTTACACCGATCTGGATTCCCGATGAGGTTTGGAACCAAATGCCACTACTCGTGGGATTTGAGTTTCTGAAATACAAGGGGAGCTTGTTGACATTTGGCGGAGGTGCTGTATGCTATTCGTTTGGATCAGTATGGAGCGAGTCCCTCGTCCTTGGTGACGCTGTTGACATTCCAAAACTCGAGCTGGAAAGTTCATCACCGTCTGACGATAGTTAGTGTGTTCGTTAAATCTTGCTAGTTCAGGTAGGAGCGTGATCAAATAACGATATGATATAATTATGGGTGTATATGATAATCATAGCATAGATACTATAAAGGGCATTACGAAGTTCAAACGATCAAGATTCATTCGCTTTGTAAACTCGAAAACTAATTACCAACCTTTACTCAATCGAGATAAAATTTAAATAAACTGAATATACAAGCACGAGAGATTCAATCAGAAAGCTATTTCTTGCAGCATGCTGCAGTGTTGGAGAAGGCCAATCTAGAAGTGGTATCGGTTCTAGATTTGACTTCAGCATTACCTCTAGCTCTAGCCTCAGTCGTGGTGGAAGCGTAGGATGGAGGAATGTCTAAAGCTGGGTTCTGGGTGAAAAAGTTTCTTGGTCTGATCAACAGACTGATTGGTTCAGCAGGCATCAATGGGAAATCCTCTGGGGCTGGAACATGAGAAATACCAAATGTATGGAAGACAATGATGTCAGTGTTTTCAATATTATCAGAACCATCACCAATCCATTTCTTGATACCAAGTTGACCTTCACCAGATGATTGTGGGACGTGAACACCGGATGGATACAATCTCTCCTCGTCGTACTTCACAACAGTCATGGTGTTTTTGGCCCATGGTGCCCTTTTGGCCGGAATAGAGTTATCCTTTGCCATCATCACAGGAGTTTGGGTGGAAACAATCTTATAGGAAGCCGGTTTCCCCGAGTAAGGGTTGATCGAGTTAGGATTGATGATATCCCAAGATCTGGAGGTCTCAGCACAGGCACGAGCCAATGATTCCTTTACAGTTTTGTAAACAGTACCCTTACCATACCAAGCGTTACCATATGGATTCTCAACAGAACCGAGAGGTGCTTCAGCTGGGACAACATCAGATTGAACAACAGAGTTGTTGTCACCGTCAATTCTTGGATCCAGTCTCAAAGAAAATAGATGCTGATGGTTGTGCGCGTTGACCTGTGGATAGACTTCAGTTCCCCATGGTCCAACTTTCTCACCAGGGTTAGAGACATAAGTGTTCAATATACCAGTTAATTTGATGTCCAATCTGATAGAACCATCTTGCAAAAAGTTCCAGTAAATACAGTATTCGTAATTAGCAGCTGTGAAGATTTGTGATATCACAAGACGAGTAGCCCTCGTCACTATTGTAGTAGCAAAATCATCTCTGAAATCGGAGTGTTTGAATAGAATACCTTCGTCTTCCTCATGAATACAAACCGCATTCTTAACAGTCAAAGGAGTACCCGATCTGTCAGCAAAGTGGGCATCCAAGTAGTGGATGACACCCTTACAATCACATCCCAAAGCCAGTGGGTTAGTCATGTATCCGGCACCATACTCACCAATGTCCAAAGCATGTTTTCTAAAGTGTCTGAAAGATGGATCACCATATGGGACAACCATTTCAGCGAGAGACATTCTATGGAATAGAGGTCTGACGTTACCGTGATCATTGTAGGTTATATCGGACAAAACAATACCTTCTCTGTAGTTGAACCCAATGTGAAATTTAAAGTTACTCCACTCCATAACGTGACCGGCTATTTTGAAAGATACACCTTCTGGTTGAGTGACGTTGATTGGTTTGACATCAGTTCTGTAACCGTACTTCTTGACAGCGTCAGATGGGTAGAAGTTAGTGTGAGGGTGTTTCGACAAAGGTCTTCTGACTTCTGGGATATCAATGTAAATGACCTTCTGCTCTTCGGTGTCCACGATTGGGATGAAATCCAATGGGTGAGAGTACTGAGAATCATCTTCAGTTGCTCTGTAGTACATCATAGCCTGCTGCAATCTCTTGGCAGAACCCCATCTTTCGTCATAACCAATGGTCCATGGGTCACAGTACACCTTGTGCATGTCTGTAGCTGGAATACCAGATAGAACGCACTGCTCGATAACAGCTGGGTCCGTTCTCAGAATCTTTTCGGTCCCTTGCATGTCCTCAACAGTCAAAATAGGCTGAACACCTTCGACATGTTTCAATCCTGTAAGGTACATGTTACCAATATCAACGATCCCCTCTTGAACACCAGGCTTGCCTGTCTCCAAGATGACAAAGAAGGCCAATCTTGGTGGCAATGGACCGTTTTTCTCCTTCCATTCCAAGAAGGATTTCTTGGTTGGTTCTCTCAAAGTCACCGTGTTGAAAGCGATCTTTCTTCCACTGTACTCCTTCTTGACAACGGAGACAACAGCTGTGATCTCCTCTGGGGAAAGAGGGTCCAATGGGTGAGATGGTGGTGGTGGTGGAGCCAACGAGGCAGTGGCCTGGGAAGCAATCTGTTGTAAACGTTCCATTCTTGTTGCTATGAGAAAAGAGAAGAAGACCTTCTCTCAGATTAGGGGCATCGTTGAGGGCTTTTATATTTTAATCTTGTATCTATCAAGCTGGTTATCAGTTATCCTAATCAGGAAAGTAAGATCCCCGTAAGCTCTCGCGAAGAAAAATTAACCGCTTCGGGTCTCAGCGTTGTGTTCCCAATTGGGAATCTCTAACCACCCGCGCGGCAATGGTATTTCTTTCCCTTTACGAAAAGCGCGAGACGACTTGACTTTACGGCCTAAAATCAATTGAGCTGCGAATGTGCTGAAGGTCCAGACCGTGGGTCAGCTCCGGTTGTCAGGTTCACACTTTGTCCGGAAGTTGGCGAGTCCAGAACCGTCATTTATTCGTTGGACTTGCTTACTGATCTTGCACTACTCAATTGGCACGGGATTTCCCTGATCTAAAAGTGTTTAATTTGGGTGTGCTGGAAGAATCGCGGGGGAAAAACCAGTTATACTTGTACATAAACTGTATTTGCGATCTCAATCTCATCAAAGTTCTGGATGCTCAGATTGATAATGCACCCTTGCTTATAATGACATAGGACCTGACAGACTACTGAAAATATTGCAAAATTACAGCGAAGCTTGTATTTAGTGTATTGATCAACTATGTAGCATTTTCACTTCTCTAAAATTCAGCCAGCTTCACTAACAGCTGAGCACCTTTGTTCTCTTCTGTAGCAGCGGCTATTGTATCTTTCTTCAGTTTTTTCAAATCTTGCAAGAAGCTTTCCCCAAGGCTCTCGAGCAACGCTACAACCACAAACGACGAGTTCTTGTTCGAGATCCATTGCGACAGGTTATCGCCAATGGCTTCTGCGTAAAACTTTTCACCAAATTCAGCACCAATACCAGGAACATCTAGCTTGACCACTTTTTTGTTTTTGGCATCCCATTTACCACCTTGTATCAAGGACTTCAATAACCTTACCGAAAACGGCTTATGGATTAGGTTGTTTTCATCAAGTTCACCTTTGTAAACATTTATCAAAGAGGAAGTAGCCTCTTCTCTTGTTTTGTCATCGATTGGGGCGTTGTTGAGGAAAACTTCTGTTACAAATTGAGCACCAATGTTCTCCTGCAAAATATCCTCTGCATTTTCTATAATTGCCTTGTAGAACAAAGGAGAGAATTTTTCTAGAAGCTCACTTCTTCTAACGTCGTTCGGTTTCTTTGAAGTTTCCTTTGCAAGCTCTGAATATCTAAGCAACTCTTTCTTGACCAGTGGAGAAAAGAACCTACCATCAAGGCCGTTGAGTAAATATAAGAACGGTCTTCTAGCAAACTTGTCGACAACAAGTTCTTGGAACTTTGGTTCAAATTCTGGTTGGAGAGCCTTATGTAAAGTCTTGGTGTCATCAACAGTCATGAGTAAAGTTGTCACCACCAAATTACCATATTCATTTCTAATCACCTTGTCACCATGCTGCTTCAAAGATCTCAAAATGAGCTTCCTTTCTTTCGCATTGGCCTTTGCTATCAAAGTACAAGCAACGTCACTGCCTTCTGGTGTATGAATGAGCTCAGCAAACTGTTCGTGGAGCAACTCAATAAGACTACGAGTCTCCTCATCATTTATGATCTGTACATACTCCCTCATAACCGCATGTAAGATCTGGAAACCTGTGGACCCTTTCTCGACAGATGCGGTAATAGTACTGGAAAGGTTTCTCGCTATTGTGTTTCTCTTTTCCAGATTCTCATTTGCAACCTCCTGAATGGTCTTCCCTTGGCCTGACTCTTTGAAAACGGCATATTCAGCACCCCAAAATTCTCTTATCATCTGTTTTTTCTGTTCCGCTGTGGAATAAAGCACATACAAATCCTCCACAACGTAAGCACCTTCTCTGTGTCTCATAAGCTTTCTTAGCTTCCCGTGTAGCTCGTTCAAGATCAACTCTCTAGACTCCTTAGAGCCATAGTGTAAAAGTTTCACCAACAGATATTTACCATAAGAGCTAGTCGCCAACTCATAGAAATGTGTTTTCAAAGCCTGGGTGATATGTAACCTTCTCTCAGCAGAAGAATACTTCACCAAGGTCTGTACCACTCTGGAAGCATCATGCTTGAGGACAAGATCCCTAATAACGTCCTTGGAGTATTTCCAAATCTCTTCACAAAGCTTTTCACGAACCTCTTTTGGTGGCTTCGGATTATTCACTCTCAAGCGCTCCCATAAAGATTTGATATGTTGAACTTCGGCACCAGATTTTCTCTGTAATTTTCTTTCCTGCAACAGTTTCTTCTTCTCAGCATGTTGTTCCCTGGCGGTTCTTTTGGCCTCCTCGTCTGCCGCTGACTGTACCTTCGTCTCAGATTGGTCGTCTTCAGACTCATCGAGCTCGTCTTCAGACTGATCAAGATCATCTTGAGAATCCGATGAGTCATTTTCATCAGAGCTTTGATCTAATTCATCGTCAGAAGAAGCTTCAGAAGTGAAAGACTCTTGTTCCTTGGCTGAGGTTGCACTTTCGGACTCATCTGAATCCGATGCACTCTGCCCATCAACACTCTTAGTGGCTGTGATTTTGGTCTTTTTCGTTACCACACTGGCAGTTGATCCAGAGCGCTTAATACCTCTAGCAGCAGCACCCATTGTAAAAGTGTACAGAAATCTTTTGAACAGAAACTTGTCGTGTAAAGGTCTTCTACATGCAGAAATAGTTTACTGAAATTTTTTTTTCTGGGTAGAGCACATTAGGGCATCGCATGCACGGAAACTTATGACAGAATCATCTATGATTGAAATCTTTATGGATTATACCTTTGAAATATGCAATTGTTCATATACTGGCCTTGGGAGGGAAAAGCGGTGGTCTCATCAGATTCTCTTTGTTATTCTCCGCGCAGAGCATCTCACTGATTAATTGGTCCACCAACAAGATGCCAGTGTTCTTTAGTCCGCTCAAAAATCTCCTAACCTTCTCATAATTGACGTAGCTAGAGTTGTTCGCCGAAAGTACCTTGAGCAATTTGAGCAAGCTGATCTGGGCCACCAAATCTTCAGATAAGGTGAACTTTTCAAAGATTGACTCGATGACTCGATCATTGTTGAAAAGCAAAAGCCTGAGTTGATTGAGTACAATGGATTTGTTACTTGTACTAAAGAATTTTACAAGCCTTTCCGAAAAAAGCTCGCAGTTCATCATACCCTCTGATTCGAAGCTATGTGCCAAATATTGGTGCTCATCATCGAGAAACAATCTACAAATTCGATCGTTTCCCAGCCTTTCGTGCAAACAGACTAGAGCATCCAATGCATTGGCTTGCCAGACAGAGTTTGTCAAAAGCTCAAGATAGATGGGAAGGATTTCTGACTCCATGATTTTGGGTACAAGGCGACTGTTGGAAGGAAGCTCACAAATGAGAGGTACGATGTGCTCTTTGCATGGAAACTTTGATTTTAGTAGCTTTTGAAGTGTGGGTAAAGCACCCAACTTCACTAGCTCCACCTGTCGCTGATGATTCAAATGACAAATCTCAAATATCAAAGAAGATATCACGGCTAACGTATTTCCATCTTGTAATTTGACAGCCCTCTTCATGCATTTGACCAAAAATTTCAATAAATTTTGACTCTCGGGCAAATCACTGGTATTTAATGATTGTAGAAATTGAAGTAAATGCAATTGATTCTCCTTGGAAAGCCTTTCATGGGCTTTGAAAACTGAGTTGAGGAATATTGGTGTCAACTGGAACTTTGCTCCTTGAGTGTAGCAGATGATAGAAATAATCTTATCAACAGTGGCATCGAGAAGATTTGAAAAATGCAGCAAAAGAATAGCTATCCAGTCGAGAAAATTTGGAAAGTCAAGTAACGTCATTAGGAGCAGAGGTTTCGAGATGCTTGAATTCTTTGTGAGGAGGTACAAGACCTCAATAATGAACTTTGGAAGCTTTGAGTCTCCTTTACAGTCTTCCAAAAGAAGTTTCAAACCGTGCTTTAAACCCCCGCACTGAATAAAAACAAGTGAGTTATTTCCAGTTTGCAAACAAAGTTGGAGGACATCAGATGCCTTGTACCTCAACAGTGTTGGGTAAGTATCACTAAGTAACTGGCTTGTAACTGAGATTCCTGCAAGCTCTGTGAACTCAGGTATCATATCTTCTGATTGGAGGAGAATCTGATGTAAAATCGTTAAATATCCAGATGCAAGATCCGTATTAGTGGGCGAACTGAGCTCAATCCATTTAATACACTGAAAGATAAAAGGGGATTCGCATAGTGTGACAACATCATCTGGGTTCTGCAGTAGGTGTTCATTAACCCTGGTGAGGATCTTAATGTCGTAGGGCTTAGTCTGTAGCTCATCCGTTAACTGCCCCCATAGGTTAATGACCATTGGCTCAAAAAGATTTAAGCAGTTTTTTGTTCTTTCAAGGCTCAAATCATCAAACTCATCAATGAGTCCGTCTATCTCGACTGACTCGCCGTCGGTATGCTTCATAGTCCCCATAGGCGAAAACTTTGAATCGAGCATGGATGAGGCAAATTTGCCCCTCTTTTGAAGGAAAATTGAGTCCATTATATTCCTTTTGCGTCGTGATGTGCACTCTAACCACTCATGTTGAAGTAGTTCTTTTGCTGCTAGTCTATTTCTTGGCTGCTTTTCGAAACATTTCAACAAGAAGTCCTTGCATTCAGAAGAAATTGAGTTTGGTATTGGTGGATATTCGTCTGTGACGATGGCGTGGAGGGCTGCCATTTCATTCAAATGGGCGTAAAGTGGTTCACCTGACAATAACTCCACGATAGTAGCGCCCAAAGACCATATATCAGATGCAGTGGAAGTACCATCCATGGAGATGATCTCAGGAGCCATCCAGTTTGGAGTTCCGGCAATGGAAAACGTCTTGATAGTATTACTAGAAACCTTTGTGGAAACACCGAAATCTGTTAATTTCACATCTCCTTTGCTTGTAACAAGAATGTTGGCAGCCTTAACATCTCTATGCACCACACCTTGCTCATGAAGATATATCAAACCGTGTAACACTTGCCTTATGTACTTCACGGCCTGTGATTCCGACAATGGCCCTGACCTCTTATACAAATTCCTCAAAGATCCACCAGAACAGTATTCCAAGAAGATGTAAAGCTTTTTGCCATTTTTGACAAAGCCGTGGTACTTCACAATGTTCTCATGCTTCAAAACCTTTAGCAAGTCAATTTCCGACATTAGCTCTAAAATATTGTCATCATCCTCAATGAAAATCTCTTTGACAGCAACCTCATCGCCTGTCACCTTGTTGAGTGCCCGATACACGTTGGCAAAAGCTCCTCGCCCCACGGTTTCCTTAAACTCATAAGACTTCAATATATCACTAGCAGACAAGAGTCTACCGGGTTTTTTTTCAAGTCTCTGAGCGGGCGTGAGCGAGACTCTCAGCTCTGCTGGCATCCCCATCTGTGTGATCTTTGTTGGAGAGCCGAATTTTATTGGTGAAACACTTTTATTCAGTGGCCTCAGCGGCGTGTGCTCCTTCTTTGGTTTAGTGGGCGTCTTAGGAATCTTATTGCTTCGTTTGTACTGGAGATTGGGTATAACGTCGAATCTATTCTCATCGTTGCCAGACGTCTTTGAAGGTGAAGAGGAGCCAGATCTTGGAGGAGACGATGACTGAAGTCTTTTGAACTTGGGTGACTGGAGCAGCTCAGATTCCTCTATTCTAGACAGCTCTTCGATCTCACTCTCATCTTCTTTAAACCGGTCCAGAAACTCGGACTTGGTTTTATTCATGGCCATAGCACTGACTCGCTTGACCTAATTCCCCAGGTACTACCAACACACCGCCTAAAGATGGATCTGGGCCTTTAAAGCGCCTCACCTTTCGTTTGTTTACAAAGCTGTCATACATGAAATCCGCGAATTCGTTCTGGAAAATCGAGGTCAGCTTTGCATCTACAAAATTTAGGTTCACGAAACAACTGATAGATTATTGTACATGAGCAATTCCGGCCGTTATTGCTGATTCCAACTGAGTCTTGAAACATCACCCATTTTTCTTGGAACGAAGAAGTTGATTATCAAAAACATGAGTCCCAAAATCATGCATATGGCACCAACAACTATCCATACGATCCCTAGAAATGGGTTTCTTCCTCCTATAACTGATCTTGTAGTCAAGTAGATAGCTTTCTTACCATTGAACTCTGTGACTGGCCAATGGAGGCCCACTGTGATCTGATATGTACCGGCCTTCATAGTGTCATCATCATTTCTTCTCACGAGTTTCGAAAACTTCGTAAGCCCTGGCGTCTGCATCCAGTTTTGAAATTCTTGCCAAGTGGAGATGTCTGGCATGTTGTCCTCGGTGTAGCCATTTGGAAACTTCTTGACCCAATTAGGTGGTGGCACAACTTCATCTGGTGAGTATTTTGTCTTTTTGAATCTGTTCTTATTGGTACCCCATGCAATGCCTTTAGTGGTCATATCATAATCATCGGATGTTGAGTTAACACCAACAGGTGAGGTGAAAGTGTCGTTGAATAAAGCATTGGCTATCAGGCCACATGGGTAGTATTTCTTCCCTTCAGAATTCTCACTGAGAGGTTGACAGTTCTGCCCCACTGTATCCTTGATATCACTGAGAGAAGCTCTCTTACCTTCTATTTGGTCTTCACTGTAAGACTTAGCAAAACGACGATGATTTGCATAAAAGTTTTCAACTCTGTACATAAGGAATACAGCTGGACCGATATCGTTTGGGATTTGAAACTGTATTTGGCACATCCCCTTTTCAACCTCGTCAGTTTCAGACTCATTCAGTACATATTTCCACTTTGGAGTTATTGTTAAATTATCATGAAAATGCCAGTCGAAATGATCATTCGGTACATCAGTAAAGTGGTCTTGACTAGCACTAGTATTACAATCTTGATAATAGATTGTAAGGTCCTCAACTTTGTATGATCCATAGAGCAAGCCTGCTCCAAGGGGGATCAAGAATACGGCTAGACCTAGAAACAAAGGGATCACATATTTTGGGGTGATAATTGGGTGCACAGCTTTAAGCTTTTGCTGTGTAAAGTTGTTCTCCTTAGGCCGTCTGTTTCTCTCTTTTGGCACCTCCACTCCTTCGTCTTCACTCACAGAGTCCGTATCAGACTCGTTGTCGACATTCTGGGGTTGTCTCTTGAAGATATTCCTAGCTTTGAGCGCCATTATTACCACAGCCCTCTCTTCTACGTTGTTTTAGCGGGCTTGGTCGGCTATCAAAATATCAACTATTATGAATTTTTAGGTCCAGTATTTACGCGTGCTCTGTGTAATTTTCAGAAGCAGGTGGAAAGTTTCAAATTTTTTTTTTTTCTTCGCTTTCAGCATTTGACATACCGAAGACAACATCTTTTAAACTAATCTTGGGATTTCTGTATACTACAAGATGGATCAGGACGAGGCACAGAAGAACATTGAGATTTGGAAAGTCAAGAAACTGATCAAGTCTCTTGAGCAGGCGAGAGGTAATGGTACGTCCATGATCTCGTTAATCATACCACCAAAATCACAAATTTCATTCTACCAAAAATTGTTAACAGATGAATACGGTACGGCCTCAAATATCAA
Source organism: [Candida] freyschussii (assembly GCA_003707735.2). NCBI lineage: Eukaryota > Fungi > Ascomycota > Saccharomycetes > Phaffomycetales > Wickerhamomycetaceae > [Candida] freyschussii. The sequence goes on along the minus strand of PPLE02000002.1, from coordinate 415,222 downwards.
GTCGAGAGTCAATAGATTATCTGTTCTTTCAGCAATTACATCCACTCAACAAAAGCTAAAGCTATACAACAAAGTACCAACAAATGGTTTGGTTATATATTGTGGTGATGTCATAACCGAGGAGGGCAAAGAAAAGAAGTTGAACATCGATTTTGAGCCTTTCAAGCCTATCAACACCAAACTATACCTATGTGACAACAAGTTTCATACGGAAGCATTATCTGAGCTGTTAGAATCTGACGACAATTACGGTTTCATCATCATGGATGGTTCAGGGTCTTTATTTGGTTTACTTTCTGGGAACACAAGAACCATCATCACCAAGTTCACTGTCGACTTACCAAAGAAGCATGGTAGAGGTGGTCAGTCTGCTCTTCGTTTTGCGAGATTAAGAGATGAGAAAAGACATAATTATATCCGTAAGGTTGCTGAAGTGGCGGTGCAGTGTTTTATCACTAATGACAAGGTGAACGTTAATGGTCTTGTGTTGGCTGGTTCTGCAGACTTCAAAAATGAATTATCCAAGTCCGATATGTTTGATCCGAGATTAGCTGCAAAGATTGTCAAAATCGTCGATGTTTCTTACGGTGGTGAAAACGGATTCAATCAAGCGATCGAGCTCTCCGCCGAAGCCCTCGCGAATGTCAAGTTCATTCAGGAAAAGAAGCTCATCACCCAATTCTTTGACGAGATCTCACAGGATACTGGAAAGTTCTGCTATGGTGTTTCAGATACTTTGAAGGCCCTAGAAGCAGGTTCTTGTGAAATAGTCATTGTCTATGAGAACTTGGAGATTGTTCGTTATGTCTACAAGGATTCTGAGGGGAGGGAGGTTATCGTATATCTTTCTCCGGATCAGGAGGATAAAAGTGCTCGTCTGGATAAAGAAACTGGAGCTGAAATGGAGCTGGTGTCTGAGCAACCATTGTTGGAGTGGTTGGCCGAGAATTATAAAAACTTTGGTGCTACTTTAGAATTTGTTACCGACAGATCTTCTGAAGGTGCCCAATTTGTTACCGGTTTTGGTGGTATTGGTGCCATTTTGCGTTATCAACTGAATTTTGAGCAATTGACGGATGGTTCTGATGACGAATACTATGATGATGACGACGAAGACTTCATTTAACCTCCCCTATCAAGGTGTGAAAATGTACTCTTAGCCCTTTAGATAAAGAAATACACAACTCTATCTATAATATCGTAGCTACACACAACGCTGCTCGGTTTGGCCACGTCAAGCCCGGTAACCTGCTTATGTCAGCATGTCCGAGTCCCGGCCGATTGATCACGCTTGGCTGCCAATGGGAACCTTCACGAAAATAAGCAATGCTTTTTCTCCATTCTAACTCTCTATAACCGTCCTTTAACTGCTGTGCAAGATGTTGATGAGACTAGGACTACCACTAAGAACTTTGTCTAGAAACCATGTGGCTGCTGCTACTGCTTCATTCCACACATCTGCTACCAAAAGATTCGATATACCTTTTTTGAAGCAGATTCCACAACCTCCGGGATACATCGTGGGTACTGTCAACGATGCCTATGTGCCACCAAAACCATCCAAAACCCATGGTTCCCTTCACTGGACTGCTGAAAGACTTATCTCTATAGGTCTTGTTCCTTTGGCTACTGTCCCATTCGTGGCCGGTGCCTACTCTCCTATTCTCGATGCCACATTTGCTTCACTAATACTCGTTCACTCATACATCGGTTTCCAAGCTTGTATCATCGACTATATCCCAAAGAGAGTATACGGCAATCAGCACAACTATGCAATGTACTTGTTAACTTTTGGGAGTGCTGTTGCTGCCTACGGTATCTACGAAATTGAGTCCAAGGATGTTGGTATCACAGGTGTTATCAAGAAGTTGTGGGTTAAGCCAGAAGAGAAATGAACCACTACATATAAGAGCAATACATATTCATAAGCAACAACATCAATCTTTGTTCCATATTTAGAATAATTATACGCCAATCTTTCTTTTGCGCGTGCTAGCACCCTCTGCCGTATTTTCCTCATCATTACTTGGCTCAGATTCTTCGACTATTTGTCCCACATAGGCGTTTGCCCTATCAATTCGGGAACTGAAGTTAAGAAGTTCATTTATCAACCCTGAAACGCTTTGAATTCCAGGATAGTTTTCGATTGTCTCGCCCTCAAGCTGTACATCTCTCCCAATTGCAGACTTAACCTTCACAATCTCTTGCGCGCCAAGTACTTTGGCATCAATAATCTTAGCATATATAGCCTCCGCTAAGAAGATTTCAAGCTCTGTGGTACTTTCAATACCCAGCCTCTCTTTCAGAAGATTATACTCGAGCTTCTATCATGCTGTTAGTATTGAAAAGAATCGTCACGACGTTCTTCACTCACCTGACTTTTCAACGCTTCTGAAGCCAAGCTCAACTGTCTCAGCTTTAGTAAAGCCTTATCTGAGAGGTCAATAAAAGTGTTCTGCCGAGCAGTATACTCTGTGTAATCACCAAAGCAGAACAACTCCACTGTGTTCTTGAGCGGCTTATTCTCCAGGAGGAGTTGCTGAAATTCCTGGCCCAGCCGTATTTCGTTGAATCCAAATGTGGACTGATCCTCTAAACGATTAATCAGACTAGAATACGATGCTTCGAGAGACGTCGTCATGGCTTCTCGTATTACCAGCCTTTGTCTTAACAGCAGCGTGTCGATTGTGTCACAATCTGTTCGTAGAATGGAAAATCCAGACACCAACAATCTTCTCTTCCTCACTTTGATAAACAACAACTCGCCTACGCTGGACAATCATGAGTGGAAACGAGAGCAGGAAACCTTTGACAAGAAACAGGGTCGTGAATCTCAGGTCAATCAATAAGCCCCACTCCAAAGAGGAGGAGAAGACCGCTCAGAATAATGCTGATACTGTGACGGAACCCGAAAGGGACACGGAGGAGTACTTGCAGCAGCTTATACGACGAAACTTCTATCCAAACCTCAATTGCGAGAGATACCAAGATGTCCTACCAGCTCTTACATCCTCACATGACGTTGACACTGAGCTGTATGCCATCATCGGGCTTTTATTCAAAAGATTCATACATAAGTGGTACAAGAATGTTACGGATGACTTAGATTTCACTACTCAACTGGTATCGGTCATAGCTCATATGACAAGAGAACTTGAGTCCAGGCTCCGAAAGATTGATCTCCTTGAGCTGTTGTGTGATGATATACCGCTCATTCTTGATGAACACTTGAAATCTTACAGGAGGATAATCATTCAACTAGGATCCTCTTTCCTACCCTTCGACACAATTGACAGTGCATTCGACCATATAAGCAACCACAAGGCCCTTACAAATGATGAAAATGATAAGTATCTTTACTTGAGTATTTTGGGCAAGTTGGTGCTCGAGAGGCTTTTACCACATGAAGAGCGCAGGTCTATCTTGGTGAGCAAGTTTACCAACGCATTATTGAGTGATATGATTTTGAATACTGCAATTCACAAATTATCTGAACCATACCAGATCTTCGAGATAATTACGTCCGTATGCGATATATTGTTGAAAGCTGAGGAGAATGTGAGGGAGAATGAAAAGGAGAATGAAAAGAAGGCCGGAGGGTCAGGATTTGATGGACTTCAAGGTGTTTTTTCATATGTTAATCAGCTTCTATCCTTCAGTACTTCTGTTACGTCTTCGGGAAAGCAAAGGAGAGTTTCTTCTCTATGTATATTCTCCTTTCTGAACGATTTTTTTCGTGTATCACTTCATCGACCCGTCTTTTACGCAACCTTGAAGTCTCTTTGCCCCCTACTCAATACACCAAAACTCAATAGTTTTCTTGCTAACCTATTGAGAAGTAAAGTGGTCACACCCCTGACATCATCAAATCTCTTGGCTGGTGCCATCAAAGCTGGAAGGCACAACCTTTTTCCTACAGACGACGATATGGGTCCATCAAGAATCGAACCCGACGGGGCGGAGTTTGAGCAAATTAGACAGACCGCCAAAACTTCTATGAGGCAGGTGTGCAAAAAGTTCAGGATAGCGTCGTATTTGATACTAGCAACTACTGACGAGGACTTGGATGAAGCATTAGATGACTTTTTAACGAGCCTCGAACATAAGAGGTTGAATGAGCATTTAGCTCTGAAACTTCTGGACCTGCTTGTTGTTCGAGTATTTCCGGAGCTTTCCGATATGCACAAGGAATGATGACTCATCTAGTAAAGTCTTGGAACCCAAGGATCCTTATTAGGTTTCAATCTTCGAGAAGCCTGACCGCTCGCCTTTGCCTCGAGTTTGTCTTTGAGGGCTTTACGCACCAGTTTCTTCTTCTTAGCTTCTTTAAAAAGCCTCTCCTCTCGAGCTTTGGCCTTCTCTTGCAACTCCTCGGACATTGACTTCCTTGCTTCTCTCAATTTGTGAGCTACTTCTTTTTTCATAGCATCAAGACTGTTCCCGTCGCCTCTTGAGATACGCTCTTCGAATCTTTGATCAAAGTTTTCCAAAAGGTCCTTGATTTCATTACTGAAGTTTCCGTCTCGATCAACAAATCCTTGCCATAAGTCCTGGGCGTATCTGATGGGAAAAAAGAATTTCTGTGTCTTCATTCCTACTCTAGTCTCCATATAACTCGAGTGCAACCCAATTGCATTGCTTGGACTTCTGACAGTTCTGCCACCATACAAAATGTCGTTCATAATAGGTTTTTCCAATACCTTGCCAAAGTGCCTTCTGATTTGATGCTTCTTACCTGTGACCAGCTGGACGACAACCAGCTGATAGCCATTCACGACCTCATCATGCTTTATGAAATGAGTCTCCTCAAGACCATCTGACTCTTCAATATGGATTACACCGATACTACGATCATTATCATAATATTCAACCTCCCCATCTGCCAATAGATCGCCTGCTTCTATTATCGCAACATATCGTCTTGTCAATTTGTAGCCCACGTCACCGCCTCTGCGTAGGTTTCTCGAAAATAATCTGGCAGTCAACTTGTTCTTGGCCATCAAAAGTCCACCGGTTACCACTTTGTCCAATCTATGTACACTCCTTATGTTATTATCCTTCTCTGTGAAAATTGTGAATAGGCCCTTCTTCCATCTTGCCTTCCCGACTCTTATATCATCATCTTGAACCGTGACCCCCGGTGCTTTATTCACGATGAAAAACTTTTCACCGTCGTACTCAGGCTGAAAGAGATCAGGGTACGCTGTCAAATCTAATTTTCCGTTCGACTGCTTCTGTATCTTACCCTCAGTTTCTCTTTTAGTCACTGCACCCAGTGCTCCAGGTTTGGTGGCGTATCCCGCAATGTGCTGGAGTGTGGGGAGGCACCGCCCATTTAGCTGAGGGAGTCTCGCAAGCCCTTGGAGCCTAAACATTTCCTTAGAGCTAATTTTAATATATCCGAGTCTCGTTTGAAAATCTTCATGTTCATGAAGATTTGACACTTTTTTTCCTCATCGCGACAAGTTATATACCGATCCATGATCCAACGGCGCTTTGGCCAATGTTGAGCGCTCCAGAAAGGATGGATGAGGACAAAGACTCAAAACTCCCGCAAAATCTTCCAGAAGCGTTGGCCGGGACGGCACTGACGTTTCTCGTACCCAGTCAACATCGTAAGTTTAGCCGCCCTGGTTGAAGAACACGTTTAATCTCTGTTACTAACAGCTTATGTAGTGGCGAGTGTGACAATGCCTGTTAAAGTGTCTACAGTTGTTGGTAATGAGTCTGATATTCCTGGCTACTACACTACGCTCAAACCAATGATTGATAGCAACGATGCACAGCTGACGAACTTCAGACATCGTATAAGAGAAGATCTCCGTATTGAAGAAGCATTCGAGGCATCTAGTTTCCAGTTGGGCTTGTTCAGTGACCTTCCCAATGATGCCAACCCATGTATTGCTTCTGAAACCTCACTCCTCGAAGGTCTCAGTGGTATTGCCAAAGATATAGCGTCAAGTGTCTCGCTGGTCGATGAAGATGCATTCATGCCATCGAACAGGCGTCAGAAGGTACCTGAACAAGACCCCGAACTCGCTCGCGGGGAACCTGCAAAGAGCGAACCAATGGAACTGGATGATACGATTCAGATCAAAAAACGAAAACTCGATATTGGCGTTCAGCACTTACAAATTGAAACGATCTTACATCAGCGACTGATCGACCTTGTGACCAACAAGATTGGACTCAAAGACGGGGACGCAGAGTATGAGTCCAGCGACTTATGGGTAGAGCTGCCAAATTCTGACCATGTCCTTGCAGGCCATGTACTCCACGAGATCACAGTCTGTCTAAGTAAACTTGTACGGACTCCCCTGGCATCCACGATCCAGTTTGAGATTCTTGAAAGGGTACAGCATCTGTGCATGAGGTCGATATGCTTTGCGAATGAGATTGACTGGACAGATGTCGATGTCTCAAAGGATGAGAGTGCGCTAAAATGGGCAAACAATGCGTTGAGCGCCGTGATACTCCTCCTTTATGTAGTCAATCTGGAGAGACCCGAAAAGAAACTATATCTCGATGATTATCTAAACGAGTCTCTTTCGTTTGTCTACAAATGCTATGATGATCTTATTTCAAAGAATATGGATGCTGTTTCCATAAATAGGAGCGGCCTGTTTACCAACTTGATCAGTATTTTTGACCAATTGTCCATCTACCTTAAAAGGAACCAAGCAGACAGCATCATCACAAAAATAGAATACTTGTGCATAATGATAATCTTCCAGCAGGCTGACAAGATTTTTATGGGGCTCAAGATATCCACAATTTCTCTCCTCACCACAATATTTGTCCTCAACGCCAATCAACGGTCCTTTATCGTTGACGAAATACTAACCAATTTTGATAAGCTCTCTACGCACAAGACTACATCAAGACAGGTGAAACTCTCGAACGGTACTCGGATCCAGTTGGTGACAAGCTTATTGCTTGAACTCATCAGCAGTATGAATATTGATCAGGTTCCTTATTTCAGTAGTACTACTGGAAAACCACTCCAAAACCGCGGAAGATCAGAATATGATGACAAGTACTATGGGCAATTCAAAGAATATGTCTCCAAGGTCCAGGCAGAGAGGAACCAGCTCTGTGCAACTATCACCTCTTCTCTTGTCAGTAAGGTCACGAATAACCCGAGTTCAGAGAATAAGGCATTACTTGAATTATTCATACAGGACCTCCTCAACATTGTTCAACTTCCAGACTTCTCTTCTGCGGAATCCCTTCTCTGTGAACTCACGAGATATATGATGTTTGCGTCTGAAAACCAAGCTGTTGCGGTTGAAACGCACCTTCTCGAGATGATAGGTTTGATTGGATCCACAATGTCTCAATTGCGCGGCCATGAGGAGTTACAACAGAGGCACGCATCAGATTTGACTGAAGAATACAGCTACGTGTTCAGATACCTTGCTTCTCAAAAGGAAAACCCATATAGCCTCTCATCTTCAAAAATTCTCTTCTCGAAATGGGTGGAGTCGCTGGTTCTTGATTCGTCGAACGAGCTTCAGTCTTTTGAAAACAATAAGGCTGATCAAATCCTTAAACAGCTGGTCAATGGATATTATCAGGGAGAAGAAAATGAGCTTATCAGCCATAGAGATGATTTGAAATTATCGCAGCCTCTTGCCCACGATCACTATCACAAACTCCTTCTTCACAGTGCATTTATGAGCACTTATCAAAGTTTTCTCAATCATCTTCTGAAATCTGTTGATCACCCTAAAATCAAATCAAGGACAAGATCACTGAAGAACCTTGCTCTTCTCATCGATAAAGATCCGAATTTGGTTCATATTCCCCAGGTGAAACGATCATTGGCTAACAGGATAAATGATCCATCACCCTTGGTGAGACTAGCTGTGATGGATATTTTTGACCAATTCATTCTTCAAAAGCCAGAGTTGATTCACGACTTCTATCAGTCAATCATTTTAACCAATGATAAATCCACCTCAGTCAGGTCGAAATCAATAAAGATTGCTAGAAGAGTCTTCCGCGACACAAGTCACAAGGATATTAAGGTTTTTGCTTTGGAGAGGATTTTGAGAAGGCTTGAAGATGACGAAGAATCGGTTCTCGAACTGGCAAAGTCCTCTTTGACGGAACTTTTGTTTCTAGAGCTTAGCATCAAAGCTGCAAACGAACAGCTTTTGAGTAGTGAGGTTTCAAGGGTTTTGGCTATTGTAATAGCATTGATCAACAGAAACGAGAAGAATTGGGATCTCCTTGAGTCTTTCTTGTTGGAGGATATCGTTAGAGAAACCGACGGAAATAAGAAACATCATGCGACTTTGCTGAATATCTGCAAACTTATGGTTGAGGCTCTTTTTTCTTACGTGATCGATCATTTGGACTCTGATGAACAAAGTGAGGTTGAAGAGAGGCTGGGTCTTTTGTCAGTACTATCTAAGTCGGAGCGGCCTTTTGTCAGCCAAGAGCAACTTTTGTCCCTTCAGCCCTACTTGGTAACTGACTCAGGTAAATCAACTATGGCTTCGTACTACTCTTTGGTTATCCTTCGCAATTCATTAGCTCATCTGACATCTTTGAGGGAACAGTTTCTCACACAAGCTCAGTCTTCTCTGTTAAAGCGCTTAACGAAACTTAGTACAAGGGAATTAGAGGAGGCAATGCCTGCCCTTTGGATCTTGTCGGAAATGAAAAACGATACAAGCAAGATAGCCAACGCGGCTGCTTCATGTCTACTCCTAATAAAACCTTACGTTGAAACCGTTATCAAGAATGGTACTATAGAATGTGAACCCAAACTTTTGAGGCTCATTTACTTGGTGGGTAGCTTTGGGAAGTACTGCGATCTTGAACGAGATCGAACCATCTTTCTAAAGCAAAAGCGTTTGAATTTGAAAGGTAATGAGACCATCTTAAGCCTAGTCACTAAATACACCTTGGTCTTAACTCGTTCGAGCCTGGATAAACAAATAAGAAGAGTTGCGGTCCGAAATTTGATAGGTATTGCATCTACTCACCCGAAGTTGTTCACGAGCGAGCCTCTTCTAAATTTGCTTGACTCCGCATTCAATGGGTCGGATATTGATTTGAAGCATATCCTTATACAAGGTTTGATGGACTTTTTGAAAAAAGAAGAGAAAGACGCCCAGATGAAGTCCCTTTTGAACGAGAAGAGCTCTTCCATGAAGGTGAGATTAGATTACAGTGTTTTTCATGGCGAATCAAGGACATTTGAGAATGATGGAATTTGCGCGTCACTCGTTCAGAGATATATGCAACCCGTTTTAGATTTGTGCCTACAGAATGATGACAAATTTTCATTGCTCGCTGTGAAGTATCTGAAGTTCATCGTTCTCCTAGGATTTGCCAACCCGAGAATGTGCATTCCCACTGTGATTGCTCTACAGGCATCACCCGTTCCGTACATTAGATCTGTTGGGCTGGATTTGCACAAAGAATTGCATGAGAGACACGAAAGCTTGATTGACTCTAGCTACATACAGGGTATCAGAGTTGCCGTTCAGTACAGATCTAAGCTATCGTCGAATATAGCAATGGAAGGCCACCAGTTTTTCCAAAGATTTTATGGTATTTTGGCCGAATCGAAATCAACTAGAAAGAAACTTTTGGTACAATTGGTGAAGTCTTTCCGTTTTGACTTGAATTCTATGAACCTTCAAGATGCACAATTTTTGCATAACTATGTTGCATTTTTGGCTCCAAACTTGCTTCAATGTGAGTTTTTGACAAACGATGAAGTTTTTATATTGATAGAGGGTATCGAGCTGGTCCTTCAGAGCCAGGGTGTGGCACTCAAGAAGATCTTTCATATGATGCCTGTTGAAGAGGAAAATGGAGGTGAACAAATCCCTTATTTCTTGGCTGCCGTCGTCATATCTCTTCACAGACTACTTGAAGCCTTGCGGTCAACGTACAGGTTGTTTGAGGGATGCGACAAAAAAGAGTACAGAACACAGAAAGCCAAATTTTATGAGACAGTCACTCCATCATTTGCCTACTATGACGGAACTTCCCAGTCAGCTGCTGATCTTAAAACCTCTATGGTTTCATTAACTATTTGATTGCTGGAAGATGTCCCATTGACCACTAGCTATAACCAGTCAAAAGCTAGAATATAATATATCTGACACTCTTATGATAACTACGGCGTCATAGAACACTGCTAGCTTGGGCGAACGTCTCAATTTAGACATAAAGACGTGTTATGATTCTCTTCGGCTGCTCCCTAGCTGTATACGTTAGACAGCTGCGCAATTGAGTTGTTGAATTGCCTATTGAGATCCCGGTGTAACGTGCAAAGGACTCAAAGACATTAGAGGTGTCAAATTCTCTAAACATTCCTCTCCGTAACTCAACAATTGGACAAGACTTGTAAACCCTCAAGGCCGCCGCTCAATGGAAGATTTTCGCGACACCACAAGCCCTCAATCACGCGTAGACAACTGCGCTAATGACCTTACCTGTGGCTAATGCGCTCCTTTATTTCCTCTGAAGGTCTTAGTGTAAGCATTCATTTTTGGCTGTTACGACTGAGAATATTAATTGTCTCCTAGGTTGCCGGAACGGACGTAATCACCGCGTGCACTATCACCAAAACAGGCATGTACCCAACTTGAGCATATCAACTTCTGTATACTAATCCATATAGCCGCTTTTTCAATAACCATAGGCTTGACAATCATTTTCAACTATAACAATGTCTTCGCCAGCGATTCCGTCAAACACGAGTTGTGAGTGCACCAAATTCTTTCTAAGCAAGCTTTCTAACGCAGCACTAGCATCCCTTCGGTCCAAGACACCATCACTACCTTCTACCCTCAAAAATCTCTGTTTCAAATTCTCACAGCACTTCTTTCATTTCTGAATATTGTTCTTTACACAATGGTCTGGTCGATAGGATCGGCGAGCTCCCAGGATGTCGGCTTGTTAATATCCCTCATAGGCGGTTTGAGGCATGTTTCCTTCGTATGGTTCAGCTGTATCCCATTCGAGGATGACCCGAGATCGAATATTAACGGGTTTGTTTTGTACGTTCTGACCACACTCAGCTGGATCTATCTCGTCCAATCAAAGATGAAGACCAAAATCTCTTGGTTGGAAACTACGAGGTTCAGAATCAAATATGCATACGTTGGATGCCTTCTCCTGGCAGGCTTCTTCTATTACAGACACCAAATGCAACGAACTAGATATGCATATTCGCTTTCCGCCTTGTCACAATGGGCTCTGATGGGACTTGATATATACTTTGATGAGCTTCTGAAATTTTCAGAGGTCAGGGATGTCATTCTCAAAATTCAGTTTCCTCAACTGAATGAAAAATCACAACTGCATACCGTTTGATGTTTACAGCCAACCATCTTCAGTCATCGCAGTGCTCATCGGATGTCTAGCCCAATTTTTCGATTCTTGGCGACTCAAAGGGCTCTGCTACGACAACATGCTCACCGAACTTGATCTTGATGACTGGGCCAAACATGCTCACTCGTTTTTTTGCCCTCCTCATTCGAATTTCATCTGCTGTCAATGTATTCTCCTCTTCATCAGTATCACTATCTCCTACGTAGGCTGACTTATCGAGCTTCGTATAATACCTAAGGTCATTGAACTGGGTTGTTGAGGGCAAAGAAGATGAGACTGATTTGCCTGTGAGCTTATCTTCCAGCCTCCTCCATTCTTCGAACTTCGAAAGTAAACCCCTCAAAGAGTTGATAGTCCAATCCCTTTTCTTGATCATCTCCTCTGGATCTCGAGTATTCCTGATGTACGTTATTGAGGGTAAAGCCTTAGGCCAATCAGTTTGTTGTAGCGCTTCAAGTTGGCCTCTCATCTTATCGGCCTCGGAATACACTTTCTCCCTATCCCTGTTGAGCATCCTTTTCTCCTCTTTCTCCATACGACGATGATATAGGGAATACAGATCATCAGGTAGAGGGTCCTTGTAATTAAGTTGCCTTAAAGTTGATCTTCTTAGGCTCCTCCCACCTTTCGCATTGTGATCATCAGCCTCAAATTGGCTCGTGATCCTGGTAACGGCTCTTTTGAGAATTGTCTCATTGTTCATAATCTCGGACTCGAGATTCAGAGTCATCCCACCGACCACCTCATCTACCACCCAGATCTTCTCTTCTGGATCAATTAGATCTGCGTCTTCTTCGAAGTTGAAGAGCGACGCGTCCGCTTTTGGATTCCCTTTCGACCGCAGTTTTCGAGTAGCCCTCGTTTCCTCGGTACCAGAATCAGAGCTTACGCCCCGCACCATCACCGAGTTTGAAAGACAACTCAAAAGGGCGATTTTACTGACTTAGACGCTGATGGTTCCGAAATGCTCTCTCACTTGTATGCAGGCTTACCCGTTCAAAGAATATCGACCCATATGCAATTGGCAGATTGAAAACCTCAAATGACATTAACCGCGCAGCTCCAAACGTGATTGTTTATATACGTGACGATTGCCAGGCAAGATTCGTGTCAATTGCTCACCTTCAAGGCTTCAGGCGAGATTTTTTCACGTATCGAGTCGCTTTAATAGGTGAACGGTGCACGTCAGCGGATTGCAATAGACCTCTATGATATCCGAAGAGCCGCAAGATCCTAGTTATCTCATCATTTTTAACAGCACATAGCCATGGATTCAAGACCATCCACCCCTTCTGTATTTGTAAGTGATGCTGATGCATCTGGTGATATTTTGCCGGAAATGACTGAAGATGCTCAGGATGATCCACAGCAGGATTTACTGCAGGCCAGTGCCAAGAATCCGAGTATATTGCTTGAGCTAGATATGGATGGTAACGTCAAATACTTGAGTAAGTCTTGGGAGTCTGTGGTGGGGACTAAGATTGCTAAGATAGTACACCGCCCTATCTCGAACATCATTCTGGGAGAGGAAGATGATAAAAACGTCTTTGTTGAAGCTATAAAGATTATGATGATTGATGATGAAAGTTATAGGGTAAGATTTGTTGTCTCAACAAATATTACAAAGCCGGATGCTGAAGATAATAATGATGTGGAACTGTTCTCTCATGACTCGGTCGAAACAGAATCTTTACACTCCTCAGAGATTGAAAGTGGTGATCAAGAATCACTAAGTACCTTTTCGACAAATGGCGAGGTGATTGAACTAGAAGGCCAGGGTATCTTGATACATGACAGAAATAGAATTCCAACGCACTCGATGTGGATTCTCAAGCCATTCTACGCAAATTCGTTAAATGTTGAGTTGCCGCCGAAATTGGCTGAGACTCTTGGATTCGGGGCGGATATTTTTGGTTCGTACCTACAGACTCTGTCTGAAGCTGGGATTATGGACGAAACAGAAGTACCACCCCCTCCACAGGTTCTTTGTCGTATCTGTGAACAGCAGGTCCCATCCTGGTGGCTTGAAAAGCACTCGCAGCTTTGCTATAATGAGCATAAATGTGAAAGTGACGTACAGTTGGTTCACGATATGCTTCTTGATCAAAAAAAGGTGATATCATCTATCACAGAATCTCTGAATAAAAAGGCTGCCGGGAACATGGATGAGGAGTTTGATTACAAAGGCCTACCTTTGCCCAATGTTACACAGGCAATGGAAACAAACAGCTCAACACCCCCACTAACAAGACGCTCAAGGTCTGGCTCCATAATGAACACATTGAGATTCCCATTTAAAACTCTCGGTTTGCTATCAGAACTATGTGACACTGCAATTGCTATAAATCCTAGCGAGTTTAGTGAGGAGAAAAACACATTCGAATTTTCACCAAATACCAAGGCAGCCTTAGAGCAAGTAGACTCGTCTCAGATCCCAACTTCAACAGATCCTGCTATCAACTTGCTCTCAAGTGACACTAGAAATTTAGCAAGAGAGAAAGTGGTCGCTGTGTCCCGACTAAACAGCTCTCTACTCTATTCCCAGAAGATAAAAGAAGAAGTCGATGAGCTCATCGTTCGTACGATCAGTGAGACCATCAAAAGCATACGAAATCAAACGTACGAGCTGAGGCCAGGAAATGTACGGACATATTCAGGTAGTCAATCTTCTGACACAGTCCAGGATAAGCAAGAAGACACGAAACTGATATACCCGAAACCGGCAGCGGCACGCTCCAAAATCTTTACAGACGCCTATATGGATACGGACTCTCTACCAAGCCCTTCTTCGAAACATAAAAACGACTCCATAGATAGTAAGGGCCGGTATTCGCCCTCACGATCTATCACACCCGGGGAGGATGTTCCGAAGGACAGCTCGTTCGGGCAAGAACTTTTCCCCTCCTTTAACGATCTTCAAATCAAGAGCCCAGTTCTGACCCCACAGAGGAAAGCATCACCAGGTATACCAGGAGGCTATCATAACTCCCCAATGAGCTCTATACAGAGAAATTCAAGAGCTCACGGCGTTTTCGATAGCACATCCAATACACCAATATCATCTCCGCTCATACTTGCACACGATAGCGACTCCTTGGAAAAGAAAGGAAGCAGTGGTGAGAATTTTCAGTTATCTGGCTCACACAGAAAACCGCCATTATCACCATTATTGGTTGGTGTACCGGCTCCCAAACCTGTGGTGCCCTCTATCAAAGATTATGAGATCCTGAAACCCATAAGCAAAGGGGCATTCGGTAGTGTATACCTTGCAAGAAGAAGAGTCACCGGTGACTACTGCGCCATCAAAGTATTGAAGAAAGCAGACATGATTGCTAAAAACCAGGTAACTAATGTGAAAGCCGAAAGGGCTATTATGATGGCTCAATCTGAGAGCCCTTATGTTGCTAAGTTATTCTACAGCTTTCAAAGCAAGGACTATCTCTTTTTAGTCATGGAATATCTACCTGGTGGAGACTGTGCCACCTTGGTTAAGATGTTAGGCGGGCTCCCCGATCAATGGGCGAAGCAGTATATTGCAGAGGTTATCGTGGGTGTTGAAGACCTACACAAGAAGGGAATTGTTCATCATGACTTGAAGCCCGATAACTTGCTAATTGACTCCACAGGCCACTTGAAGTTGACTGATTTTGGACTTTCTAGAATGGGCTTGATCCGTCGTCAGGCACGCTTGAGTAAAGCATCGGCGGTGCCAGACGAGGCGTTTGGACAGGCTACGACCAATCTGACTCCAAACAACAATCACCATCGGAAGGATTCTATAAGTGCATTTGCATTATCCTCTGGTTTGGGAGAACCATCGAGCACCTCAACTAGTCCGATATCCAGTTTTTTTGACAATCTTTATGAAAAGCGCAAGAATTCTGGGGGTTCCAACCATGGATCCATCTCACAAGGGAGTGGTACTGACTCACCTTTGCTGAAACCGATGCAGAGATCCTCGTCTCAAGCGTCCTTCGTCCTTCCCGACTATGAGGCACTGACACCACCGACCCCTAGCTCGAAAAACCTGGCTCTATTTGACCCTGAGAACAGCTCTAAGGATCAAAAATTTGTTGGCACACCTGACTATCTCGCTCCGGAAACTATCAGAGGCACAGGAGAAACTGAGGCATCTGATTGGTGGTCTGTAGGGTGCATTTTATTCGAGTTCTTATTTGGATACCCTCCATTTCACGCACCTACCCCGGATGCTGTTTTTCAAAACATCTTAAAGGGAGAAATCGATTGGCCTAATCTGCGGCCTGAGGAGGAAGAACGCATTTGCTCAACCGAAGCCAAGGATCTAATCAAAAAGCTCTTAACAATGGACCCGGAAAAGAGGCTAGGTGCTGCAGGTGCGCATGAGATAAAAAGTCACCCTTATTTCCGTTCTATCGACTGGGATAACTTATGGCAAGCTGATGCATCTTTTGTTCCCGCTGTGGAGGATCCAGAAAGTACGGATTATTTTGATAGTAGGGGTGCAGATATGGATGCATTTCCAATTGATGAGTCGGATTCTGATAGTGATGATCGAGGCTCTAAGCAAGCACCCCTCTCAAAGATTAAGGGTCAGACTACGTCATTGGGTTCTCCATCGGCATCCAACTCACCATCTCAGAAACATGTGCCGTTGGCGATTCCAATCCATTTGAGAGAACGAAGACCTAGCAAATTGACGGATAGCTCGAGTGAATTCGGTTCTTTCCAGTTCAGAAATCTTCCAGCTTTGGACAAGGCCAATAAAGACGTGATCAATCGGATCAAATTAGAGCATTTGGAACACAGAACCAGTATATCGAGCTCCTCTTCCGAATCAGTTAATTTTAGATCAAGAACCTATTCCATGTCATCGCCTTCGGCACTCAAAAGGCCATCCTCGCCTTCGGCCTCAATCCTAAGGTCCCAGTCTCCAGGTAGGACAAGCGGTGGCTCAAGCCAGCTTGCGCAAACACCTGGAGCCGGTTCTGTTGGTGACGAGTATCCCTTCTATTTTGAACCATCAGGAAGATCGAGCCCAAGCACTGATTCCGGATCGCCTTCAACCAGACTGTTTGCAAAGCCTCAAACACCAACATCGCATCACTTTACACATGGTGCTCGACTGTCGAGATCGACTCTTTTCCACAGAGCCTATTCGGACCAGTCACCTTCAAGTTCCGACACTGAAGACTCACGGTCATCGGCATTGAAGAGGGTTCGTAAGCGAAGACAGTCCTCAAAGATGTCAGAGGGTTCCAGTTCGAGATTACACATGATGGATGTCTTGTTATGTGAGCCTATCCCTATTTTACGGTACTCATTGAAAAAGGACTTGGAGGGTTTGGGCTGTGCTGTCGTTGCTGTTGCTACAGGTGATGATTTAATTCGTAGAGCGACTGGTGAAGTTAAATTCGATGTCATCCTCACTGCATTGAAGATCTCTAAACTGGACGTGATTGATATTGTCAAGCTATTGAAGCATACATCTAGTGTGAACTCTGATACTCCTATAATTGCTATAACAGCATATTACAAGGAGGCAGTGACTTCTGGTTATTTCACCGAAGTATTAGAGAAGCCTGTTTCGAGTAAACAGTTGCAAGTAGTTTTGGAAAAACATTGTTCTCGAAAATTTTCGCAGAGTGAAGAAGCGGTATCTGACACGGAATCAGACGTTGAAAGTAAAGTTGCAGGTGATACTATCAAGCTTAAAAAATGATGCAGTATTACAATGATTTTTAGTACGCTTGCTCATATTTGAAATGTACAATGTACAGAATACCTTTGGTCTATGGCCAATAACATTATACTAAATCTTCATCTAAACGGGCAGCTGGGTTGGTTTCAATAAAGTCAAGACTAACTTTATGACCCAATAGCTCTCTAATATTACTAACACCGTATTTGATCATTGTCGGACGTTCCAAAGATAAACCCCAGCCAAGAACTCTTAGGTTCTTTGGTAGACCCATAGGTTCAAGCATTTCAGGTCTGAACATCCCAGAGTTACCAATTTCAACCCATTTATTTAAACCGCTATGCCATGAAAAGATTTCCATAGAAGGTTCAGTATATGGGTTATAAGTGGGCTTGAATCTCAAGTCACGCACACCCATCTTGTCAAAGAAGGACTCCATGAACCCAATGAGATCACCAAGAGTGATGTCGTAATCGGCAAGAACACCTTCAACTTGATGAAACTCAGCCAAGTGTGTAGCATCCACAGCTTCATTTCTGAAAACTCTGTCAATCGAAAACAATCTTGATGGTTTAGGGTTCTCTGCCAGTTTTTTCAACATTGCCGCAGATATTGCAGTAGTGTGTGTTCTCAAAACAAGTCTTTGAGTTTCTTCCTCCTTCCAAGGGTATCTGTAACCGATGGAGCCATAAGCACCACCTTCATGAACATTTTTGATGTTATTGAAATACTCTTTATCCTCTGGAAGACCACCAATCAATGGGTCTTTCAAATAAAAAGTATCCTGTAAATCCCTAGCAGGATGCTGTTGAGGAACAAACAATGTGTCGAAATTCCAGAATCCGGTATCAACGTATTGATTTGAGGGCATTTCCGTGAACCCAAGAGAGAAGAAAATTTGTCTAAACTCTTCACGGACTTTGTTTAAAGGATGTAGGGCACCGGAATCTGGAGCAACACCTTCAGAGTTGAAATTATAAGGTTTGAACTTTGCAGATTCCCAAGATCCAGTAATCACCATATCACTGGTTATATCGGTTTCAAGTTTTTCAATTGTAAGCGAAAACTCTGGGCCCTTTTCAACTTTGAATGAAAGAATTTTAGTCATGGTGATCAATTTACGCTTCTTTAATTCAGATAATTTTTTAGAATCTCTCAGCGTACCAGTTTCCTTGATCTCTTTCAAGTCTTGGGCCGTCTCATCTTGAGGTAGACTTGCTCTATCCAGTTTATCATTCACTATAAGTTCATCGCCGTTTTTACTGATCCACCCATTTTTGAATGCTCTAGCCTGGCCCATCTTACCCTCTGGCCCTAAGATTTTACCAACCTCTGAAATCTTGAGATGTTCCAATTTCAAAATGGTTTCCAGAAGTCTGTATTCATGAGATCCATTCGCGACGATATCCTGTGCCTCTTTGGTCAAGTTCCAATGCTCCTTCTCAATGGCCTTATATGTGATCATGGAGCGGGCCAACAGCGAGTTCAATGCTGCTTGCACAACTTGTGAATCCAGATCAGGGAAGACATCTCTGGTGTTAGGAATCGAGCCCAGCTGATCGAGCTTCTGAAGAATGGTGAGTTGTAGTTCAGACATGACTGCGTGTGGGCCTTGGAAGTGTTTCGGTTCGTTTGTAGTTTAGATTTTTTGTCCAATTTTTTTGAGTAATGCTGGATTCCCCAAAACGGCAATATCCGAGGCTAAGATGAAAAGAGCCCTCGGAAGTCGGATCTCTCCATATCAACTTCAGCTCAAATTCAAAGGCCGTTGGGCAAATCGTCAATAAATGACGGAAGTAGGAAAGATGGAGCACGAGAATGGCGGGTCCTTGGGCTCAACGGATGCTGCCGACATAACCGAAGACGAACAGCAGCCTGAGGAGATGTCAGCCAGTGTCAGCTCACCGCTGCGCGCATCTACAACGACCCAACCTCGGGATGATAGTGATGGGACACTATCGGATCCAGACGCTGACAGTGAGGTTGATGTCTCTGAACTTGAGCCTATAGACGGTAACTCTATTGAAGAGAGGGTGTGTAAATGGGCAAACTGTGCTTTTGCTCATGAGCGGGTTGGGGACCTAATGAATCATATTGCTGCTGAACATCTTGGTGACCAATCGTATTCGTGCCAATGGGAGAACTGTTCTGCGACTGCGCCGACAAAATACGCCTTGCTAACACATGTAAGGAAACATACACGTGATGAACCATTTTTCTGTTTGGTTCCTGATTGTTCAACCCGCTTCACGTCGGCTGATGAATTATCACAACATGTGGTTCAACACCATCACCAGCCCGAAGTGGATCTTATCGAATGGTTTGCCTGTTTGGACGGAATCAAAGTTCTAGGTAAAGAAGAGAAAAATGATACTTCAAGCCTCTCAAGAGCTTCAAAATTGACAGAGGCTGAATTCTCGAGAGCTTTAAATGCCAAAAAAATTGACTTTCTTAAGATACAGAATGTAACTATTGAAGACTTGGTAACAGAGCCGACAAAGAGGAAGGGCAGAACGCCTAATATGGATATCAATGCAGATTTAAGAGAAGCCTACAAGAAGAGCAAATCACAATTTAAAGATGCCATCATGGAATCTGCTAAAGAATCATTCAAAGGACTTGAACAAATAGAACAACTACCGACAGATGAAGAAATCAATACCAAAGGTACAGAATCCCTCAAGGAGATTTATGAGCAACTTGAAAGAAAATACTTATGGGCACTTGAAGTAAATGAGTTGCTAAATGACAATTTAGCCACTTTAGAAAAAGAGCAAAAAACACTATGGTACAAGAAAGAACTCTTATTGGATTCGAATATACTATTGGAGATCCCAGACAATGAAGAGTTATATATTCCAAGCTAAAATTCGGAGTATGAATCTTTCTATGATTACGTAAGTCATCTCATAAGGTGAAAAAAAAAAAAAAAATTTAAGCTGAAGCCATAAAAGACACTATCTCAAACGTTCAAGACGGGGACTAGCGCTATGGATTCTGACCATAATCTTTCACCTATACAGGAGAGCTCTACAACGGCAAGTCTGGCAGAAGCAGAGGAAACGCCATTTGACAAGTATAACATTGACGACCTTTTCGAAGAACTCAAAAAGTCTCGCAAGCATACCGAAAAAGAAAGTGAAGATGAATTCACAAAGATCAGAAAATCCATCTCAAAACTCCCCAAGATTGATGAATCAAAGGGATTGTTGACAGGTGATCTCCGGGATAAGGAGCAACCGCAATATATACTCAGCGCCAAGAAGGATCCTACTTTGAAAACTGGAGTTGTGAATATAAATGATCCTATAAAGGTGACGAAAAAGAAAGATGAGGAGAAATTGACAGCTGGATCCAAATGGTTTGATATGCCAAAAGCTGAACTCACTGATGCAGTAAAGAGGGACCTTAAAATCATCGAACAAAGGGCAGCCTTGGACCCAAAGAGACATTATAAGAAGGACAAGTGGAAAGCTCCAGAGTATTTCCAAATCGGGACCATAATAGAAGGAAATACGGAGTTCTTCTCCTCAAGACTCAAAAACAAAGACCGTCATAGTTCTATACTCGAAAGTGTCATGTATGATGACGATACCAAGAAATACTTCAAGAGAAAATACGATGAGATACAGATCAAGAAGACTTCAGGGAAAAAGGCTTATTATAAGAAGCTGGTGGCTTCTAGAAGGAAGTTTTGATGCATGTGTCTATGCGGATTTATTGACATTTCAAAGAAACGATTTCTTATATAAGATAATATTGAAATGTAGTTCGATTTGCTCATTTGCTGTGCTTTAAGCACTGAATGTGGCCTAAAAAATATTAAAAATATAAAAAAAAAAGAACTACCACACTATCCAGATGTCTCAACAACTACATTGAACCGAGTCTCGATCTGCTCACAGCTCTTTTTGGCTCCAACTCCAATTTAGCTTCTACAACACTATGGACAAGACTTCCGAGGGCATAATGCTGGTGCGATACCGCGGCAACACACTCAGCTCAACCCCGGATTTTACCTCATGCGGCATTATCAAAACAAATAAACATACATCCGAGCCCTCGGGATTTGAGTTCTGGAACTGATTTTGTTTAGAATTGGCCTCTTCTGTTTTTTTTTTTTTTTGCCCTCTGGAAAGACGTTTGATTCTTCAGATTCAACTTCAAGGCTTTGAGTAGAGGTCTATCGCGTCTTCGAACCGCAGTAATCCCAGTCTCAGTTCTCGAGCTTTGAGATTCCCGAAATTAGCGGTTGTAATTGAGTTGTTATCACTTGCAAGTTTAAGAACCTGATTCCTCTTGAAGGCAGCAACTGTCACATACGCCATCACAAAATCGAAGCTCACCACTGAGTTGGAAAGAGATTTGCTAAAAGTAAGTGTCTTTTGCGGGTTTTGGCTTCTTTGAGTGTGATCATTCTCGATTATTGCTCTTCTCCTTAGCCCGTTTTGCTCGCGCCTCAAGCGTATTTGATACTAACAACTCACAGCAGAGCATTCAGAATGGATATCAGTCAGATCTTGGAGAACGCCATCTTGAATCCGGACGCTGTGCAGCGTTCGGAGGCTGAGGCTCAATTAGCGGCGTTGTCAAAAGACCATTTCGTAATGTACGTGGGCATGCTGACCCAGGCACTTGCTAACGAGTCTCTAAAACCTGAGGTGAGAATATTAGCCGGTATTACACTGAAGAACGAGCTCACTTCTAAGGACGCGCAAAAGAAACAAGAACAGGCGAAGCGTTGGATTGACTTGGACCCCTCCGCCAAAGCTGAAATCAAGAATATTGCTTTACAATCCCTACTCACTGAGAATGACAGAGTTGCCAACTCTGCAGCCCAATTGGTGGCTGCTATCGCTGATATTGAGCTACCAAGAAAGGAATGGAACGATTTGATCGGCATCATAATGGAGAATACTAAGCCTGAGAAACCGGAACATGTTAAGCGTGCCTCTTTGCTAACGATCGGTTATATCTGCGAGTCTGCTGATCCTAATGATTTGAATATTGTTAGTCAATCTAATGGGATTTTGATTGCCATTGTGCAAGGTGCTCAATCATCAGAACCTTCCAAAATCGTGAGACTTACAGCCTTGAATGCCCTTGTCGATTCGTTAGAATTTATTAAATTCAATTTCGAACGTGAAGGCGAAAGACATTATATCATGCAGGTTGTATGTGAAGCCACCCAGGCTGATGACAATGAACTCAAGGCTGCTGCTTTTGGTGCCTTGGCTCGTATCATGGCATTGTATTATCCACACATGAGTGTTTACATGGAGAAGGCATTGTACGGTCTCACCGTCGCTGGAATGCAGTCTTCAGATGAAAGAGTGGCCTGTATGGCTGTCGAATTTTGGAGTACAGTTTGTGAGAACGAAATTGATCTTGCACTTGAGAAAGATGAGGATCCAGATTCCCCAGTTCAACTTTTCAATTTTGCCTTGGTTGCCATCAATGATATCTTACCAACATTGTTTCAACTTTTGAAGAAACAGAATGATGACCCAGATGATGACACATGGAACGTTGCTATGGCTGCTGGTGCTTGTTTGCAACTATTTGCTCAAAATACCGGTAACTACGTTGTTCAACCAACCTTACAATTTGTTGAACAGAACATCGGATCTTCTTCTTGGAGAGATCGTGAAGCAGCTGTCATGGCATTTGGTTGTATTCTGGACGGTCCAGATAGGGATCAATTAAAGGTGTTGATTCAACAAGCTCTAGGTCCTATTTTGACTTTAATAACCGATGAAAACTTGCAAGTCAAGGAAACTGTCGCCTGGTGTGTTGGAAAGATTGCCGATTTAATCATTGATGCAATTGATGTCAACGTTCACTTGCCAAATGTTATGCAGGCCGTGGTGCATGGCCTGGGTGACCATGGTAAAGTGTCCACAAACTCTTGTTGGACTTTGATCAACATTGTGGAACAGCTCAATCACGATGCTGCTAAGAAGGAAACCTCTGTTATTTCGCCGTATTATGAAACTCTTCTTCCAATCTTGATGCAGGTATCTGGAAGGGGTGATAACGAATATTCCGCAAGGGCATCTGCATATGAAGCACTTTCAGCATTAGTGCTGTACAGTTCTAATGATGTCATGCCGCTTGTCAACAGTGTTGCTTCTGAAGTTTTACAGAGGATAAACGCTACTCTAGAACTTCAACAACAAGTTGTCAGTGCTGAAGACAAGGCAAACTTGGAAGATTTACAATCCAACATTCTGAGCTTGCTAACTAACGTTATCAGAAGGGCAGATAAGGAAGTTGTTGGGGTAGCCGATCAACTTATGGAGCTCTTGTTAAAACTTTTGCAGACACAGCAGCAAAACTCGTCGACGGAAGAGGATATTTTCATTGCAATTTCTGCCCTGGCTGGTGCTGTTGGTAATAATTTTAACAACTACATGAATGCCTTCTTGCCATTCTTGACAAAGGCCTTGCATCAGGTTGAGTCACCGGTGTCGAACGCTGCAGTCGGGTTAGTTGCCGATATTTCTCATTCCCTCGGCGAGAATTTCAAGCAATACTCTGAAGGTTTGATGAACATATTGGGTTCTCTTTTACAGGCATCAAATGTCAGAAAGGAGTTGAAACCAGCCGTTTTGTCCGCCTTTGGTGATATTGCCACATCTATCGGGTCTGCTTTTAAGCCATACCTACAAGTTGTTTTCAATGTTTGTAAAGAGGCTCAGAGTATGGGTGCTGAAAACAATTCTCTTGAGGCTGTCGATTACTTTTTCAGTGTACTGGAGGCTGTTTTGGACTGTTATGTTGGTATCGTTGGTGGTTTGCACGATCAACCAAACGACATCTTCCCCTACGTGCCACAGATCTTTGAACTTTTGGAGACCATCTCTGGTGAGACTGCCTTGGCCACGTCAGAAAGTGTAGCGAGATCTGCTGCTGGTCTTATCGGTGATTTGGCTCAAATGTTCCCAGATGGCAGAATCAAGCAAGCTTATATCCAGGATTGGGTCACGTCATTCTTAAAGAAAACCAGAAACAACGATTCATTCACTCAATCAACCCAAGATACCGCAAGATGGGCCAGAGAGCAGCAAAAGTACCAACAAAACTTGTGATTCTTTTGTTCTATCACCATTTCTTCTTTTATCTTCTCTTTCGCAAGTCCTCTTTTATAAAACTGCTGAGTGTTTTTTTTGCATTGGTCACACCAGCAGTATCTCCATCTCATTTTTAGCATTTTTTAGATTGTCTCTTTTCCTCTCCTGACAAAATACTCTGTTTTTTTGTCAGGTTCTCACAAGTCTTTTTTGAATATACCCCCCTTTACGTTCTTTATTGGCTATACATTGTCATGAATCTATCTTTGTGTCTTTTTCTTGCATATCTCATCTCTCCTGTTCATTTCTCTCTGTACCGTCTCACCATCATCTGATCCTTGGCCCCGACACACGATCTTGTTTATAGAACTCGCAATTCAAGCGCACCTCCACAGTTACGGAGCGTTATTGAGCCATCAATAAACCAACAACTGTACTCTGTAGTACTAAAGCTTACCGTTTGCCAGCGCAAATTGCAAGATATTAGAGAGATCAACTGTTTACTTTGATGTCTGGGTGCTTAGTAAGTGCGATGAGCAGTTAAACAACATGTCAAAGATGGAAAAAAACAGTGAGCTATCCGATTCGATTCTCTGGAAAGAAACATTGAAGGAGGCCTTTGAATGACCAATCTCAACTACAGTCCGATTCCCTTTGACGATACATACGTCCTTTATGATCCAAAAGATCCCATCTCGTTTGTATGTGCCGGCCTATCTCTGTTACCAATTGGGATCCTCGTGTTCTACCTCTCTTGGTTCATTGTAAGGCGTGAAGTAGAGCCGTGTGTGATGGCTGCTGGACAGGTGATTAATGATGTTTTGAACAACATAGTCAAGAATCATGTGAGACAGCCTCGTCCAGTGCTCTTTGTAGGGTTTCAAGAGAATGGGATAAGATCGGCCTATGGCATGCCATCTGCACATTCTCAATTCATGGGGTTCTTCGCAACTTATTTGGCATTGAGAGTGTGGTTACAATGGAAAGGCCTGAGTGTCACCAGGAAGATCCTCAGTACGGTTCTCTTAGTTCTCGCCGCGTATTCCGTGATCTTTGCTAGAGTCTACCTACATTATCATGACATCCCGCAGGTTTTGGTTGGAGTTTCAATCGGGTCTGCACTGGGTGCTACCTTCTTCTTGATGGCTACGCTTTGCAGGGTCTTCGGTGTAGTTGATTGGTTGTTACAGTGGAAAATTTGTAGAATACTTCATATTAAGGACTCCAGCTTTTTTGAGCCGTTGAGCTTGGAAGAAGAGTATGAATTGTGGGTTAGAAGAAGGGAAGGACGAATTAAGAAGGAATGAGACGGACCAAAGAATACTTATAAGGATTTGGCATTTTTACATTGAAAGATAATTATAAGGAATATGTATTAGTTATTGAAAGCCTCGATTGCCTAAGGCTCAACGCCTTTTAGTTTGATTCTTCTTGCATGATTTTGATATGGACTGTAAGATATCTCCACAATTTCATCTCTTGGGAATTGCAAAGAAGGAATCTCATAGCAGGAGCATGCCATCAAGTAGCCATAGAGTACTCTCAGTGCAGATTCATGCGCAATGATTAGCATATCACCGCTCATTCTCTCCATCTCTAACAATAAAGGCTCCATTCTTACAGCCAAATCATGATAGGATTCAGCTCTCGGATATCTATGGTGGTAAGGATCAGCTTTATCCTGTTCGTATTCCTCAGGATAGAGTCTTTTGATTTCCTCTTCACTCATATCAGCCACTTCACCAGGGTTCAATTGGTTCAACTGATAACGCTCCCTCACGGTGATATTTCTTCTTCTGAAAGGATCAGCAGTGGCAGATGTTCTTTTCCTTGTAGCAGTCCAAACAACAAAAGAATCGTTGTTGCTTCCATCTGCTGTTGGCGGTTGTCTAAAAGTGTGTCTCTCTAAGTTGTTCAAAGTTTCGGTGCTTGAGGTTGCAGTCACAGTTGATGAGTGATTAGCATCATCCGCTAAGGCTCTCTTTCTCTCTGCAATAGTTTTCAAGAGGGTCTCTGCCAATAGTTCTGAAAATTGAAGCCCCTCCTCGTTCAACACCTCGTCGTTGATGTACTCATCCAAATCCGATTTCCCGCATCTGGCAAAATACACACATCCAGCCTTAATCCTGGAGTTCATCAGGAAAAAAACAATTCTATTAATCAAATAGCCGTATTGGCTATTGTTTGTGATCAAGCGTTCACCAAAATTAATGAATTTGATATAGTGCAAAGCGGACTCATCATCATCAATATGCTCATAGATTGGTGAGTTCGCGTTGATCCTTTTCAAATAGTCCTCCTTTGCAGCTTTTGGATCCCAGCCTTCATAGTCAGGAGAGGCAGCGGCATTATTGACATTTTTTTCGAGCAAAGCTTCGTCGTCAACAATCGATTCAATGAACAAAACTTTGATGTTTTTCTTCGAAAATAGCGCTTGAACGTGATCACGATCCTTCTTCAATACGTTAAGAGCATCATAGATAGCTACTTGCCCTCTATCGTTCTCAAAGAACCTAAGAATATCGCCCAAACAGTCATTCAAAATCTGCTGACGCAGCCTTATACCTTCTTCGGTCTTTGGAATGGCGCTGAAGTAATCCTTTGGAATATCGTCCTCGAAATTGGAGTACAGTTCTCTTCTATAATCACTGACATGAAATGGGTGAGTTTTCACCCCTAGCCACCTCAAGTAACGTGTCAAACTTACGGTCAACCTTGTCTTTCCCCTAGCAGGGAGACCCACCAAACAGATCAAAACTTTTCCAGCGTGGAAGAGCCTTCCCGACTCGGTAGAGTACAGCTGAGCAGGGAAAATATGATTCGGTGAAAGATGAGTATGAACCCCATCAACGTTTGCAGAGCTTCCAGCGCTCGTTCTAGAGGAGGATGACCACCTCTTTTGTGTTCTAGCGGAGTAATTCCCCGGTATCTTTGGAGGTTGAATGAGCTGTGCTCCTGTCAAGGCAGACGAAATGTCAGCTTCTTCATCTGACTCCACAATGGCACTCATACTTAGCGATGAATCGTGAGATCGTGCTAAATTAGGTAAACTAGTATGAAGCAGCCATTTCTGTTGTGATGACTACGCTTTCTCCCGATTTGTATCACAAGCCTAATTCGCGAATCCGGGGTATTTTTATTTTAGCCAAGTCTAGAACTACAGAGCCGAGCCGCATTTTTAAAAGTACATTTTAACTAGAATCATGACAAGGCCTCATCTAATACAGACTAACCTTCTTTATATTAACAAAGAGCAAACAACAGTCTGGTAGCTAAAAAAAAATGAACACCTTCACAATCATTGCCCTCTTTTTTTTTTCTTTCCAAATATATTTCCAGTTGATATCTTTTACTCGACGTTACCACCCTTTCTAGCAATCAAAGCCTTTCTGTCCTTGTCCAAGTACAACTTGGTGATGACAAGCTTGGATGGGTGAACGTTGATTGGCACGGAGGCACCGTTGGACTTCTCCTTTGTCAACTTGTCAACTTGAACAGCAAACTTCAATCTGTAGACAGAGTTGATTTTACCCTCTTGACCTTTCTTTGAGCCACGGACAACCAAGACCTGGTCATCTTTTCTGATTGGCAAAGCCTTGATCTTGTATTGTTCTTGCAACTCCTTTGACAATGGAGCGGACAAGAGCTTACGACGGATGGAAGATGGGGCAGTGAAGTAAGCCTTTCTGGATTTTCTTCTGGAGCTGGAAACGTCTGTTATTTGTTAGTAACTTGTCCAAAGAGTGAGATGTATAGAGAGTTATCAAGAACATGAACCTCGAACATGTGCCTCCATCTGATATATTTATAGTTGCTTCGCTGAATGGAGATGGTGAATCTTAACCTCCTTCATGTCAGTTGGTTATGGACCATGTTTTTTTGATACTGTCATTGGATGTGATTCCTGATATCTTTATTCCTCTTGAACTTGAGTTGGTTGTATGATGACACTTCATTCATTTGACATAGAGTGGGATATGCATCACGCCCACCGCACAAAGGTTTATTCGATTTCACGATTCTCCACTATTCTCTCCATCTACTCGATCCCACATACCTAGAGATTGTTTAGCCATTTTGGTATAGTTCTGTCGTACAACCTGCGTTTACACTTTGATGATTGGAGTTGAAGTAAATTTCAATTTTTCTCCTGCCCACAGGGGACTGCGACCAACCGCCCAAACCTCCTCCTGCGTCGCGAATGGAAAAAAAAAAATTAACGAAAAACAGAAAGTGGTGTTGAGGTGTTTAGCTCAAGCCCTAATATGAACAAAACACAAAAGCACGTGATCTAATCCCAGGGTAGCATCCTCAACGACGTACAAGCTCCAAAGCCTGCTGTTAGGCATAATCGAGGTCAATTCTGGATGAGAAGAATGCTTACAAATATGACCAAAAAGTCTACGAAGATCGATCAAACAGTTCAGCTACACTTTAAGTGAATCTATGTTTGCTAGCGCAGGGTTCCGTTGTTGGCAACGTCGGTCGCTTAAAGTCTCATGAATCCCTCGAAAACAATGCTACAAAGTTAACCCGACCATATTGAATCAAAAAAAAACTACCAATCTCGTCATCGAGACAGAGATCCAGGGCACATGTGTATATTCTACAAGCAAAAACAAAAACCTAAGGTTGACCAAAACTCATTGTGGAAAATAAAAGGAATGGAAGGAAGCCCCTCCCGAGGATCGAACTCGGATCAGATTCTCCGGAAAAACCTATGCTAACCATTGCACTAGAGGGGCAAACCTGACAGGTTCAGACCCCTAGTAGTGATATAATGTGCACCACGAGTGGCCACCTCAATGACATTTTCCTTAGCTCTGGGCTGTAATAACTGACCAATGTTGTTTGTAGATGATTTTTAGTTGTTCTGAAAGCTCATATCTTAAGAATTGATAAATAATTAATGTAAAAGAAGCAAATATATAGCTAAAATATGAAACGTCCTGACAAAAAACAAGAAAAATTTAGATTAGGCCAAAAGAGATACTGTAAACATGCTACAGCTGCTCGTCATATCCTAGCCATTGGTTCCCTTGACCAAGTATGATGCTCAGATCGTGCAAGGCTCTATAATTGGCCTGAGATACCAAATCATGAATTTTATCGGTATATTTGCCAACGCTTTCCGAAATCTGTAAGATGAAGCGGTGGCTCAATGGTAGAGCTTTCGACTCCAGTTGGAATAACAGTGCAATCGAAGGGTTGCAGGTTCAATTCCTGTCCGTTTCATTCTTTCTATTTTTTTTTTTTTGCCTTGACAAGGAATGTTTTTCGCGAATTTGTCCATTTGATGTCTATATGAATTTGACAAACGTTTCAACAGCCCCAGTTTAACGAGACAAAAGGGATCGTTATGAGTTCATCAGGTTCAGAGTCAAGGAATAAACAAGTAGATGAAGTTGCGGAGGAAGTAAGTGGCTTGGTATTGGAAAATTACTCCTTCACTACGGCTGCTGCTATCGTTGGCTACGTTGATAGTAAGTGTTTTCGCACACGAGCTTTTTGAAGTGAATATGCTAATGGTGTTGAATTCAGGAAAAATCAGTGTAACTTTGACAGACGGTCGTCACCTCTTTGGCGTCTTGAGAACTTTTGATCAATACGGTGAGTTTTGTTGCAAATGGAATAATCATAGAGTGAAGATGGACTAACCGATGATAAATTAGGAAGCATTGTCATCCAGGATACTGTAGAGAGAGTATATCTACCTGGCCAGCAATATGCAGAGGATTACGTGGGCGACTTGTTGATTCGTGGTGAGAACTTGTTGATGATAGGGGACATTGATATCGACCTTGAAGACGAACCTCTCGAAAAGCTGCAGAGGGTACCTTTCATAGAGGCCAAAAAACTCCAGAGACAACAAAAGTTGAAATCTGTGGCTTTGAATAAGCAGAAATCTCATGTACTACATAAGAATGGACTAGTGAGTGATAGTTATCTAGGGTTCTAAATCATTTGCCATGTTTTACAAAGTAATTTGTACGTAACTAAGGAAGAAAATTGAAAACAGATTAACAGATGAAGACTCTGAAATTGTGGGTGGTCGTATAGAAGTTCAAGAAAAAGAAGGAAAATTTCAGAGTTTTTGTAATCTTTCCCTGTTCTTCTCGATTGAGGCATATAAAGAATTGATGCTTTTTGCATTTTTACATTCGGCTTTCCCTAATTGATCCAAATGTGCCTCGTCAGGCCCGTCTGCAATTCTGCACATTCTTGCGTATATCCATAATCTCGTTAATGGTGTATCTTGGCTGACACCTTCACCCCCGTATACTTGGACGGCCCAATCAATAATCTCCAAAACAGACCTTGGGGCGTCAATTTTGGCAATTGAAATTTCTCTCTTTGCACCTTTTGCCCCGACTTGGTCAATTCTATGGGCTGCTTGTAAAACCAAAAGTTTCACTCTCTCCAATTTGATTCTCCGTTCGGCAACGTTTGAGATGAAGGCTTCCTTTTCGATAAAAAGCTTCCCAAAAATTTTTCTGTTAGAAGCTCTTTTAATAGCTTGGTAAATGGCCTCTTCACCCATACCTATGATTCTCATACAGTGATGAATTCTTCCTGGTCCCAATCTGCTTTGAATCAGTTTGAACCCTTCACCTTCTTGGTCTAGTAGGTCGTACGGAACTTTAAGATCATTGAATTGTATTTCACAATGACCATGAGGAGCATCATCAAACCCAAACACTTGAAGCGGACGGATAATTTTGGCATTACCAGTTGCCAATGCCTTTTTCACATCAACAACAAGTACTGAATGACGCTTATAAGGGTTTGTAGCCTCTGGGTTAGTCAATGCCATCACCAACCAGACAGCACATCTTGGATCACCTGCACCTGAAGCAAACCATTTGGTACCATTAAGCACAACTTGACCATTACCGATTTTTTTGGCCGATAAAGAAATGTTCAAGGCATTTGAGGAACTAATTCCCTTTTCAGTCATCAAAAACGCTGATCTTATCTCACCATTCAACAAAGGATCCAACCATTGCTTTCTTTGTTGAGGATTAGCATACTTCACGAACAATTCCATATTACCAGTGTCAGGGGCAGCCGTGTTGGTTGCCTCTGGGGCGACATGAGATCTTCCTAGGAACTGTGCCATCAAACCATACTCAAGGTTTGTATACCCTGGGCCGTCCTTATAACCAGCTAGAAACAAGTTCCAAAGCCCCAGCTCTCTTGCCCTTTTCTTCAAAGGTTCGATAATCTTAGGGACAGATTCCCATCTTTTAGAAGGCTCATTTGAGATCTGTGAAAAATAGATCTCATCAGCTGGAATGCAGTCTTCCTCAACAAACTGCTTCACCTTGCCAAGCGTCTCGTAAGCCCTTGGTGAGATCTTGTCCTTCACAAGCTCAGGGATGTAGTGGTCCAAAGGTAAAGTCATTATAGATGTGTGTGGTTGTTATACGCTCCCTCAACAAAGATCAACCCACGCGTGTTTTTATATCCCACCGTTCCCCACCATTAAAACCAAAGGAAAGCCTCGGGATTCGGCAAGGATCATCGTTTAAATAAGTTGTGGGGAAAAGCATGGAGAACAAGTTCGTGAAGCTCATCGGGGAAATTTTTTTTTTTTTTATTTTCTGGCCGGATTGAGCTTAATGGCCTGAGCTTTGGAATCACTTTTAATACCTCTCCAAGTTGTGGATCAAACTATGTCCTTCTTGAGTTATAAAGACGTTATAGAGGAAGGTGATCTGATTTTGGCGTTTCTCGGTAGAGATTCGATCAAGCCGATCGTCATCAATGCCAAAGAAGTGCTAAATACCAGGTTCGGGTGCTTCCCTCATGCGCAGATGATCGGTAAGAGATATGGTTCACAAGTTGCAAGCTCCAAAGGTTATGGCTTCATCCATCTATTGCAGCCGAGTGCCGAGCTTTGGACTCTGTCATTACCGCATCGGACTCAAATCGTGTACACTCCTGACTCGAGTTATATCACACAGCGACTCGGCATCACAGCTGGTTCACGAGTAATCGAAGCCGGTACAGGCTCAGCATCCTTTTCTCACTCCTTGGCAAGAACTGTTTCCACCACAGGACATCTCTTCACATATGAGTTCCACGAACCAAGATATCAAGAAGCCAAAAGGGAATTTGAAGAGCATGGACTTTTAGGCAACCCTGTCACAATCAACCATAGAGACGTTTGTAAAGATGGGTTTGAAATCGACAACTTCGAAGGTCCCTTAAAAGCCACGGCGGTGTTTTTGGATCTACCTTCGCCATGGGAAGCCATCCCACATCTGTCTAAAGTCTTAGCAACTGACGAGAAAGTTGGAATCTGTTGTTTCAGTCCCTGTATCGAACAAGTGGAGAAGACACTGGAGGCGCTACAACAACATGGCTGGCTCTCGATACAGATGGTGGAAATCCAAGGGAGAAAATGGGAGGCAAGACAGGCGATGGTGAGACAAGTAGACGACGCCATCGAAAGACTGAGAGATGTGAAGAGGCGTAAACTGGAAGGGATCCAGCGCAAGCGGAGGTTTTATGCTGAGCACGGTGAGCCCGCTGATGACGAACCTGAGCAGATACGCGAGAAGAGGAAAGAGATAGAGAAGGAGCAGACAAAAGTGGATAAGGCAGAGTTCAATCCGTTCGGAAGAGGGCTAAGAATCAAAGAAGGGGATCCGAGTTACAACTGGATCAAAGTGTCCAAAAATGAGGCTGAGGTGAAATCGCATACTTCTTACCTCACATTCGCATTCAAGCCGGCACCACCAACGAAGGAGCCAGTAGCATAAAAACGGGTAATTCCTTGTTAAACACTCTCGTCAGTAACCAGCGCGCTCTTGTGTAGATGAGAAAAAACATGTAGCGCCGCCTTTGTTCGTCCACTATTTCGAATATCCGTAAGATGCTCATAGCGAAACCTCTTCATCGGGTTAATCTCACTGCCACGGCGTGGAAGGCGCGCTTACCGGTGTTGAAGTCCCTTGCCTGCCTTGGAACATCGCATGCGTCGACCCCATCGTTGCCGTTGTCGCTGAGTAGACACTCGCAAATCACACGGCAACTCTTCCATTTGTCTCCACTCCGTCGTCAGTGGTCCGATCCTCCTCGCTTCAATCATGGCCCACCATCAGCCCTGGGCTCCATATGGGGGATGGTGCCTGATGCGGTCAAGACGGTGTTGGCAGTTGTTGGTGGATGTGCATTTCTTATGGTGACAGGCTCTCTTTTCTTCATTATTGTCCCTCCATTATTTGTCTTTGGATTCTTCGCCTTCAGAAGATCTCTGGTCAAGAGGACCCAAGCAATGGATACTCGTTGGGAGCTCATCAAGAACACCGATTTGACATATAGGGGAAATGAGCTGGATGAAGCTAGACTTGCGCGTTTCACATTAGAGAGGGTATTACATGCTCTCGAGATGGACGAACAGAATATCACCAAATCCTTGGGAGTTGAAACTAGCGCAGATGAGATCACTACAAGGTTACAGTTGACACCTCCACAAAGTATTGATCAAGACGTGCGTATTTCCCGAAGTGGCATAGCCATGGAGGATCACATAACGGTAATATCCTACGGATTGATTGATGGGAGCAACCATAGCAAGTTTAACAAGATCGCTCAAGTTATCGTCACATTAAGACCAAGGGAATTGACCGACTTGCTTGATGTTAATGGTGTATCGCAGGATGCTGTCATTGAAGTGAAACCATTGATGCCATTCAAAAAACCTGTGATTCTAAACACGGAGAGCCCCTTCAAAGACAGTCCACTCATCGATATAAAGGCAAAGAGGACAACCAGAGTCCAATGAAACACCCCATTTGCATCTATCAAGCCTTGTATAGCTGTGCCTATATACTTATATATTATGCGATTATGTAATATCTGTGTGCTTAGCTTATGTAATCAATGTTCACCCTTCTCAAAACGCTTCTGGTAAATCGGTCCCTAGTTTTAGGGGAATATCCACCATAACTACTAACACGAGTAAGCTTAACAATGAGCGAACCCCCAATTGTGTTGGACCAAGGTACAGGGTTTGTTAAGATTGGACATGGTGGGAATAATTTCCCAGATCACACTTTCCCTTCGATCGTTGGGAGGCCAATTCTTCGTGCCGAAGAGAGAACAGGGGATATAGAGATCAAAGACATAATGTGCGGCGACGAGGCCAGTGCCGTCCGTTCTGCCCTTCAGATCTCTTATCCAATGGAGAACGGTATCATTAGAAATTGGGAGGATATGGAGCATTTGTGGGACTATGCCTTTTATGAACGGCTTAAAGAGGACACAACGGGGAAAAAAGTACTATTGACAGAACCACCTATGAACCCTCTTAAAAACAGGGAAAAAATGGTGGAGGTGATGTTTGAGAAATACAACTTTGGTGGTGTCTATGTGGCGATCCAGGCAGTTCTCGCATTGTACGCCCAGGGGTTATCGTCCGGTGTCGTTGTCGATTCAGGTGATGGTGTTACACATGTCATACCAGTGTATGAATCCGTCGTGTTGAATCATTTGACAAGAAGACTCGATGTTGCCGGTAGAGACGTTACCAGACATTTGATTGACCTTCTTTCAAGAAGAGGGTATGCCTTTAACAGAACTGCTGATTTCGAAACCGTGCGTCAAATCAAGGAAAAACTATGCTATGTCTCATACGACTGGGACCTCGATGCTAAGCTCTCCCGTGATACTACCACACTAGTTGAAAGCTATGAATTACCAGACGGTCGTGTCATAAGAGTTGGCTCTGAAAGATTTGAGGCTCCAGAGTGCCTTTTCCAACCAAATCTTGTTGACTGCGAACAACCCGGTATGGGCGAATTACTATTCAACACAATTCAGGCAGCTGACGTCGATGTTAGATCATCATTATATAAAGCCATTGTCCTATCCGGTGGTTCGTCCATGTATCCGGGTCTCCCATCGAGATTGGAAAAGGAAATCAAACAACTATGGTTAGCCAAAGTTTTACATGGGGATTCCTCCAGACTTGATAAATTCAAAGTCAGAATTGAAGATCCACCAAGAAGACGACACATGGTTTTCATCGGTGGTGCAGTCTTGGCTAATATTATGGCTGATAAAGACCATATGTGGATCTCGAAGCAAGAATGGGAAGAGTCTGGCCCAGCTGTATTGGCCAAATTAGGTCCAAGATGATTCAGTACTGCTAGTTTGAATGTAGATTGGAAACAGAAAAAAAAAAAGAAGAACACACATGAACCATCGAACAAAATATAGAAAGCGTTCACTCAACTGTAGCTGCTACGAAATTAAAAATAGTTTTAAAAATGATTTTTTACAATCATGCATCATCAAATGTATTAAAGCGTCAGTTGTGATACTCGTCTCCAAACATCATCAGCAAGAGCTATCAGCTCATCATCATTGGTCGATGTTTTGCTCACTCCATAGGTTATGGCATTCTTCACCAAATCGCTGATAAATTGGTGGGAAACAACTCGAGGCTTCAAAAACGGGCCCTCAAGAGCCTGATCAGCACTCCATCGTTCGTTCGGATCTCTAACTAAACATGCCTGAATGGTTTCAATAGCAGTTCCCGGTACTCTTACTCCGCCCAACCCTTTATCAGGATACGCTATCCTCACATCTGGGTTCATTATTGCCAATAATCTCTGTGAACCTTGATATCCACCGTATGGAGGCCGGCCGTAGATCATCTGATAGATAATACAGCCACAAGACCAGATATCAGATGGCTTGCCAACTTTCCATTGACTCTTATGATGTGTAGAGTCGGCCAAATGTTGATTGTTGTCAACCAAGGCCTCCGGTGCCATATAGTTTGGTGTCCCGATCTGTGATTCTCTGTAAATGTTGACTGTATGTTCAGGTACTGCATTGGCAATCCCAAAATCAATAATTTTTAAAATGCCCTTAACAAAAAGAAAATTTGCTGGCTTTAGATCCGAGTGAACGATACCAGCGTCATGAACGGCCTTGACACATTTCAAAACTTCGCCAGCATGAAATCTAACGAATTCAGTATCCATAGGCATATCCAGTCTCTTTGCTAATACATGCGATAAATCAATATCACCACACTCCATCACTAACAACAATGATCCCTGGCCCAAGGAATAATCGATAAGCCTCACGACTCGCTCCTGATTGCGAAGCTTGTTCAACAAATCGATCTCTCCCTTGAAGCCCTTTATGCTAGACTCGTCAAATTCATCGAATGAGATTTTTTTTACAGCGTAAACCTTGTTGTTCAATGATTTGACTTTGAAAACTTTGGAGGATCCACCCTTCCCTAGTAGCTCAAGTTTTTCATATTGTGTTCCATTGATGGTTAGCAACCTCGAAAACTTTCTCGATTCATCGGGCATCTTCAAGGGCTCTACCTGTTTGTAATGGCGTTCATAATAATCCTCTCCCTTTTCCTGCTGGCCGTGAGAAACTGAAGACAGTTGATTTCTCAAATTTTGTTGTCTTCCGTCATTCAATGGCGCTAAAGGTTGCCGTTGATACCTCGGTCTTTCAAGGGAGCTATGAGCCTTCTTGTGAGTAACTTCAATGTTCTCTTTATCACTTCCTCTGATTGTTTGATCGCGGGAGCTATATGGCTTGAAATTGTTTTGCAAAGGCTCCTTCAGAAACTTCGGGGAAGAGGTCGGTGTCCTTTTCATTTCTTCCTCAATTTTATTATGTATCACTTCCATGAGCCTTATGGGGCTATTATAATTCAGGGATTTTTTCGCTGCGTCTTTCTGCTGCTCAAAATATATCTTCACAAGTCTTGGTAGTTCAGAAGAGGGAAGGTTGAATTTCCTGGAGTATTGGTAAGGGTTCATCCCTTCAAAATCTATCTCCTTCATCTCATTTGCAGCATGAGAGTCTCCATTTCTCTGAGGCGTGTGCATGTTATTTTGAAACTGATTGCTCTGATTTCTCTCTGGTGAACTGATAGCGTCTTGCATCGGGATGTCCTCGTTTTCGGATTTTGACCTATGAACGGGTTCCTCCATTGTCAATGAGGTCCTTTTCGGGGGTCCTAACCCACTGAACCCTTTATTTCGCCTCGTTGAGGTTCTAAGTCTGGTATGACTGCCCTGACTGGAGCTAGAGATCGTATTTTTCGGTGTCTTTTGTGTCTTCTCCATATTTCCTGGGGAGGATGAAACGTAAGAATCGAAATCTCCACTCACATTTTTCGTGAAAATTGTTTCGTATTCTGAATGATTTGTATTCATAGTGATGTTGTGGTGCATTTCCGTCTGGTGGATTTTCGAACTAGCACGATTTTCCGGAGACCTTCTAAAATTCACTTTTTTCGAAACATGCGCCTCAGTTTGGATCTCACTGATACCGCTTTCTTGCTTTTCCTTTTGTAGCAAGGCGAGAGCATAATTGCTTAACGCTGGTGGTTTGAAACTGTTGTCATCATCATCAGAGTCGGTATGATATTTAGGGACGTTTGCCTGGCCTTTGGAGTTTAATTGACTCGTATGGGAGGCAAGCATGATGAGAATTGTTTATGTGACTGTCTGTTCTTGGACTATATTTCAGAAAAACAGTTATAGGTACATGGAGCAAAATGCTTGGAGACTGTCTCTGATAGCTGATTTTAGTGTGGCTTTTGGTAAACAATGAAACGTGAATGCAAACTGCGCAAAAGTGGAGCCGAGCTTTTCTGGATTATGCGCTCTTTTCGTGGTCTATAATGGTGGTGTTGATATCTCTTCTATTGATTAATGAGCACTGGACCACCTTCTTCAGTGGTAGAATCCATCTGAATGTTTTGCCTTTTTGTGTTTTTGTTTATCTTTGGTGAAACTACATCCAGACACCACAAAGCGCGAAAAGTATTTTGGTTACCGGGGAAATCACTTTGAAGAAGCTGGCCTCAAACAGCAGAAATTCTTCTATATAGAGAAAATCCCAAATCGTATCTGAGTTTCTGAGCTCTTTGGTGGAGCATTGTTTTGCAGGGTCAATTTTTTGCGTGTTGGGCTCATTAAGCGACCTGCGAAATGCTAGAAGCTGACGTCGCGATCTTGATAATTTGATAATTCGCTTTACTTCATGGCGTAAATATATTTAGTAATTGAGAAATTAAAACACATATAGATTTAGACTTGAGTTGATAATATGGTGAACTAAATATCTCATTGCTTCGTGTTCGTTGTGCCACTGTCTAGTGTCTCCTACGCTGTACAATTCTATATATATATATATAAAGAAGTCTGCGAAGAGCGCGTCTCCACAAACGGGAAACCATCCAGGATCTGCCCTCAAATTGCGAACAGATACATCCAAACATTCAATTGGAGGCGTTCTTTACCAGAAGCTCACTTCTGACAGCAATTGGGTCCCCATTGGGTTCAAGTCACAAACATTAAACTCTTCACAGGAAAATTACCCGATAACAGAAAAGCATTTGCTCGCAATAAAGGTTATGCTAGACAGATTCTTCAATTACCTCTCATCGACTAATTGTGGAAACAGATAACAAACCGTTAGTTCAACAGAGATTACATCACCTCGAAACAACAACGGTGGATCGATGAGATCGAATCCCTAGCGAACGTTGAATTTCATTTCCTCTAACATAACAACAACATGGTTGGCTACTTATCCAGAATTGAGTTTCCGGATACAAAAGCTCCCGCAGCTAACTTAACAAATTCTTTTTGAACAACACTACCGATCCCATCAAACCTTTTTCCTATCATTCCCAAGGAATTCAAAACACAACCCCTGGAAGCTTATCAAAAGGATGAGTTTTGCTGGGAAATCATCGACGACATTGAAAACCAATCAAACTACTGTTGGAAAGATAACTTCCTCACTAGAGGTCAATATTCATTCACCAGCTGTCCACAACCTTGTGTTCACCCATTTCAACACTTCATAACTCGGTGGTCATACAGATGCAACCAGACTTTATTAATGATTGAACCCTGTACTATTACTAGTATATGATTTTACCAACATCAATTATGGCGATCAGCTAGCAGCAGCTATCTAATGATGTTGTACAGTACAGTAAGTGAGGCTGGATTGCTTCCAGTACAGCTAGAAGTAGGACCTATGCAACGCGGGTAGGATTTTCCTGATTATAATTTCTCAAATTAAAGGATCGCATGTTGAAAAACATAAAAATAAATGCTTCACGGCAGGTTCGAACTGTCGACCTTCAGATTATGAGACTGACGCTCTACCGACTGAGCTAGTGAAGCAAATTCACTACAAGAATAGGGCTTTGGAAACATACTGAGCCAGAGCAAAATTAGGGATTTTTTGGCTTTGAAGGGGTTTTCGGCTGTTTGAAGAGGTAGCAGCTATTCAACAATGTACCAGGATGTACTATACAAGGCTATGGAGAGTTTTGTGCTATTTTAAATACCAACGACGGAATGGAAGACGGCGGTGTATGTATAGTTTCTCAACGTGAAACCCGACGCAGCGAAAACCAATCGCAAACACTATAAAAGGATGAGAAAACTGCAGTTGAAACATACAGCAGATATGTTGTCAAAGTAAGCAACAGTGACTACAGATTACATTATTTTCAGCTCCATTAGTTGCGGTTATATTAGGGCAATGTTTACACACGCCGCTCATCATTACAAGCTAACTGGTTAGAATTTAGAGTCACAGGGCAATACAGCCGCACACCAGAGACCCAGTTACATCCACATATAGTCACCCGTAGCACTTGAGTGGATCGACAACACCATTGTTTGTCCGAATGCGTATTGAAAAGTACCTCCGCAGGGCAACATCATCAAAAACTGGGACGCGACAGATTAGCATTTTCAACCCGAAAGATGAGTCTTGTGTAGGAGTCTTGCAGTTTGACGTATATATTTTAGTACGAACAATGTCATATACTCAAGCACCCGCAAGACAAGCCTGCAAACCCATTGAAACATATGGTTCCCGGTGGGAGAAAAACGCCAGAAACGAGTAACCCGTGCACCAGAAGGCTTCTTCACATATATGTTGCCATCTTGAATCTTCTTCAAGGTCATCGCGGTGTCCATAGATAACCTAATCCACAAAGCGGATTCCTGTGGGTTCAAACAAAGTATCATTGACGGCAGGTGTCATTCAAGCACTCTCCGGGGCTTCAGGCAAAGTTGGAATGCAAGGACATATAACTGGTTAGCCAAAAGCGGAGCTATTCGCATCACTCACTGTCAACTCCTTGGCTGCAGCACCAGGCTCTTTGCCTTTAAATGTTCTCCTGCACATAGGGCATAAATTCTTGGAAGTCTCAATGTCCAACCACTTCACAATACAGTGCAAGTGGAACCTATGTGTGCACTCACCAATGACTGATATATAGGTTAGTGAAAGGTAAAAGACGCGCTGACTGATTAATGTACATACCTAATGGACACTCATCACCTGGATATTTGCACACGGGACATGTACTGTCGAAAGAGACTCGGCATATACCGCACACCTCCTCTTTGGGTACATCCCACGACCATATAGCGACCCCCTTCCATTCTTTGATGTGAACCCTCATCGTGGTTTTGTTGATTGTATCTTTTCAGGCTCAAATGTGTTTACTTTTTTTTTGACTCCACGACAACTCGCGGGTTTTTAGCTCCAAGCACAATGGCCCGTTTCGATGACGACACATTGGCTACTACTGAAGTTTCATTAGCGTAGAGAGAGAGGAACAGCGAAACTCCCCACTATCGTAACTATGAGCTTATGGCGGTGAAGGACACAATCTCGTGTCCAAATCTGGCGATCGTTCTGAGCATATCTACAGTGGGATTGCGCCAAACATTAACTGCACTGCCTTCAGCCGCAGCAAAGAGAAGATTGTTCTTTCGCTGAATTCCCAACTCATGGAATCTACCGTCGCTGGAGCGTGGGTTTCCATTGTTGATAACTCCGTGTAAGGTATGTGAACAGAGCTAAATACGAGTAAGCGTGTACGAGTCGATCTAGCACGGGAACACTATTAGACTGAAAAAAGACGGGCCGGATTAACAACGTCGCCAATAGGTTCTGGAACCAAGATACGAGCCGAGCTGTCCACACCGCATCGTGATAGTTACAGCGCCTCCAGCTCTCTATTGACTTGGGAAAACTAGCGATGCTTCTACCATCAGACACTGCCCGAAGGCTGTGTGGAGCTTTGTCAGTGAGAAATTGGTAGCGCTGAGAGACTCAGCGACATCAACTACCGATAGAGACTGATGAGCACTGTCTTACTCGCTTTATGGTATCATACATGCTGAAGACCTTCAGTCATTTGAACTCTCCAACATCCACGTTAAGTTGACTTCTTCCAGTAGAGTCGTCAGCCTGTCATTTAGCCTTTTAAACTTCAAGAGAGGTCCCGCATTGGGCGCTTGCTGAATGAGGTTACAGTTGTTATTGCACAGAGACACTCATGATTGAATCTCCTCTATAAAAGGAAGGCTAATGTCACCGGCTAGTACTGTTTCCTCTCTCCAAATCATATCCCGTGCTATAGTGTGTGACAGAGTTTGCAGATCGAACATATATCCACGTGAAATGGCTGAATTTCAAACACGTCCTTGGAAAATCATAGGTATTATTGATGTCACTCTCTTTTCCATCTTCTTCCTCGCATCCCTCTATCCTTGTTACAAGATCTGTCGCTTGTCTTTTAGAAAATTCATAAGAACTCTTGTGCTATTGGAAGCCTTGCTGGTGACCAAGATAGTCGGTGGGGCACTGCTGCTTTCTGTTATCCAAAACATAGATGATATCAATTATAACGTATTCATTGGATCTGCGACACTGATGTCCATCTCGGTCGGTTTCATCTTGGCAATCACATTCAAGACTGTACAATATACAGGCGTTTATCAGTCTGGTCGAGCAGATGCGAAATACACTGTCTCTCGTCGTCATATGATTAGAAGGATCTTTGACCCCAGTGTTCCAACTTTGCAAAAAGCAGAAAGTCTGTACTTCATTGTTGCAATTGTCGCCATTGCAGTAACCGCTGCCGGTAACTCGACGGTACAATCACAAGGCACTACGGGAAAATCTTTGGTGAAAGCCGGTTCTATTCTTTATCTACTCTTGGATTTGGCCCTAATAGCTTTGCTTCTTCACAAAATCAAAATCCAGCACGGAGTTGTGATTTATAATTTCCATATATGGGCAATATTGGTCCTCTGTGTCATCAGCACTTTATTCATCTCGGTGAAAGTTATTGACAACATCTGTGCAGCGTTT
The DNA here is from genome assembly GCA_003707735.2 of [Candida] freyschussii. Lineage (NCBI taxonomy): Eukaryota > Fungi > Ascomycota > Saccharomycetes > Phaffomycetales > Wickerhamomycetaceae > [Candida] freyschussii. The sequence goes on along the minus strand of PPLE02000002.1, from coordinate 372,916 downwards.
TCCTTCAGTGATGTCAGTGATGGGATTGCCTTTAGCAAGTACACCTTCTTTTTGGGAGAATGGAGATATTATACATTCCTTGCCTTTTTACCAGAGACAGTGAGCAGCGGTATCTGGGTCGGCATCTTATGGTTTTTGTCGTTCCACACAAAATATGAGGCAGAAAAACGGCTGTTTGTTGAAGGAAGCGAAGAACAACTCTACAAAGAGGGTGAACAATGATTATTTCCTTTTAGTCCCTTTTATTTTCTCTTTTCTCTTTCAATCACTAATGTACAACAAACTCAAAGACGAACTTGTAATCTATAAATCAGAATTTGTTGGTTGAATCCCAATACCGTTGACGTTTCTGAACATTCTGACTCCGTTCTCACCTTCAACAAACTGACATGATCTTGCAACTTTCCAAAGACTCTTCCACATGTTTTCACCATCATAACGATAATGCTCACCCATAACTTTTTTGATAGCCTCGGTAGCTTCTCTAGCATTGTAAAATGGGATTCTAGAAACGTAATGATGCAAGACATGGGTCTCGATGATATCATGAAAGATATGCTGACCAACAAACCCAAAGTTTCTATCAATGGTAGCAGCGGCACCTTTAGCAAAAGTCCACTCTTCTGCATCGTAGTGTGGCATGGATGGATCAGTATGTTGCAAAAAAGTGACAAACACCAACCAATGGTTCACCCAAAGAAATGGGACAAACCAGTTGATGAATGCTGACCAGACGCTAAAGTATCTGGCCCAGAAGTACACAACTGTGAACGTTGTTAGCATACCAATATCAGAGAGAACAATATACCAATAATCTTTGGCGTCAAAGATAGGTGAAGCCGGATTGAAGTGTGATCTTCCAAGAGCTGAGTGATCTGGATGTGGCTGACCAGTAGCGTTGGTTGTTAAATAGAGGTGCAACCCTCCAATCTGCTGAAATACCAATGTCAAAAAGGTCATGATTGGAGTCTCCTCCGTTACCTCCGCAATTTTGGACTTTCCTTTCATCTCCAAGAACTCCTTCTTAGTATATGGAACGAAAACCATATCTCTCGTCAAATGACCTGTAGCCTTATGATGCTTTGCGTGCGAAAACTTCCAAGAGAAGTAAGGAACCAATAGATACGAGTGCAAGATCCATCCAACCGTATCGTTAACCCACGTGTAATCACTGAATGCACCGTGTCCACACTCATGAGCCAAGATCCAGAGACCAAACCCAAAGAGACCCAAGGTATACGAGTAAACAGACCATAGAGCAAATCTTACAAACTGGTTAGACACTAGTGGAATCAACCTGTATCCAACATTACCAATAATCACCATCGCAGCGATGTCTCTAAACACATAAGATAAAGACTGTAGAAGTCTTCTCTCATAACAGTGCTTTGGAATAACACTGAGTATATCCTTTATGCTATAATCCGGCACTTTAAATACATTCCCATGTGTGTCCAAGCTGGTTTTTTGAGAAGATGTTAAGGTCGCCACATTGGCACTGATTTTTGTTGGTTTCAGCGAACTGCCTTTTGAGTTGGAGTCTGATCCACTGACAAACGTCTGAACGTTGGAGGACATGATCAATAGACGCGTCAAAGAATCCTAGCGTGAGAAAATGCTTCGAAACGTCGAGCAAAGTTTAAGGATTTGGTAGCTGAGTGACTTTCCTGCTGAACTGGAAATTTTTTTGAGTATACGTTCTCGTGTTGAGGCCCAACTCGAGACCTTCATGCATGATCCCTGTCCCTAACAAAACAGAAATATGCGCAGTGCGATGTTTATTTTTAAAGGCATGTGATTGGACTCAAGCCACACTGCGAAAGGGTTTTCGAAAGTTCCTTGTTGTAAAATCCCGGTCACTGATATGGTGAGAGTACTGAAGCAATCGTGCCGTTTTGTAGATCGAGCCGCTTTTTTAGTCACGTTATCTTATTTTAGCGTGTTCTCCATATTGATATAAAGTTACTTGACTGCAACGTTTGTTTTTTTTTTTTGATATGCGCCACAAAACGGACTTATCATTTGTCGGCCGAGATCAGGAGCTCAACTTCAAAGAGCTGCAGCTGTTGACGCAGTACTTCAGTTTAACCAACCACCAAGTAAAAAGATTACACTTCTTTCAACGAGCAAGTTGCAACTCATGGTGAGAGTTGATAAAAAAATTTAAATGGCCCTCCAACAGCAAAAAAAGACACTAAAAAAGTTAGCACTCACGCTGGGGGTCGAACCCAGAATCTTCTGATTAGAAGTCAGACGCGTTGCCATTACGCCACGCGAGCTTTGACAGTCCAAAAAAGGAGCTTTTTGGCTCATACTGGTTTTATTTTGATGAGAGCCACAATAGCACCCCCAGAGGCCGCAAATACTGAAGTAAGCGTGAAAGAAAGGATCCAATCCCCTCTGGAGGCTAACTCATGAGGACTAGGGTCTAGACAGATCATTTATAGTATATATATAATTCAAGAAAAAAGAAAATTCGTATGGAGGCTCAAAGAATTATTTTTAAAATTGATCAACTTTTTAGATTTAATAGTGTGCAGTGCAATATTTCTTTTGCTCCAAGAGGAAACACTGGCAATATCATTCTATAAACATGATATGTATTCAAGGATGCAGCATCAATAAATTAACAATCTAATTTATTTCTTTTCGAGAAAACTTTGAACGTTATATGGAATTTAGCTGAGCGCAGAGAGTACATACTAAATTCTGTTATATATTGATTAGCTGCGCCAATCAGGAACCCCATGAGGAATTAGATTGACATCAAGAGATAATTGGACGAAGAGTGAATCAGTTGCAGCATTTTTAGATCATGCAGTCCAAATATTCAAAAAAAAAATTCACACTCACGCTGGGGGTCGAACCCAGAATCTTCTGATTAGAAGTCAGACGCGTTGCCATTACGCCACGCGAGCTTTGAGTTTGAACGCAAAAAATCGGCGATGCACTCATACAGCTTTTTCAAAAAGGTGTTTTTTTTTCTTTTTTTTAGAGAGTTTTGAAAACAGTGGAAACTACTTAGGCTGGGAAAAAAGGATACATTCTAGATTTGCATTCAGTCTCGTAGTTGCCTAAATAGAACTGTCATGTTGGCTCCTTCCGCAACAGATTGCCGCTTCACGAGATGACCGATCGTTCTAAGCAACTGGCATTCTACGCCGACATACCAGTCATGGCAAATAAACTCAAGATGATTTAGTTGAAATGTAAACGGGGAAGGTCAAGACAGAGGGAATCTTCAACAGTGCTGCAGCCTACCATTTGCGGAACCTAGGGTCCAGAGGAGCTATGAGAACGAACATCGAACACAAAACAAGATTACCAATCAGCTTCCTTGAAAATTATCAGTTCTTATATGTATCACTTGACTGTGTGCTACGCCGTTGAAAATCAAACTGGGACGGATAAGATTGTATTCTTGAAGTCATGGAAGTATTCGAGATACAGTGTGTATCCCGGAGAAACACTGCCCTCTAATGAAACCCAAAGTTACCTCAAATCCCTTTCTTAGTCTATATCACAGTGCAAGTTCTGAAATACCCGGAATTCCGTCAACCTCTCCAAAGTTATTGGACTCTGCAACTCGATCAGGTTTTTTCATATTCTTTCTTCTTCTACTGATGAAACTCAAGCCACTAATTTCCTCATTGGCCGGTTGTTCATCATCGTGAAAGATAAGGTCATCGTTACCAAGGTACAACACTTTCATGATATTTCCAAAGGCGACAACGATGGACTTGTGCCCAAATCTGGCGATCTGTCCAATACTGTTAACTAGTAGCCCATCAGCATTTCCAATGTCCGGAATGTCATAATGGTCCACTTTACCATATGCATTCATGGTCCACCCTTCCCAGAGATTGTAGAGTTTCGGCGCTGTGTCATCGGTAAAATGTCTCTTTGATGACTGACGTCTTTGTCTCAAAGTGCCATACCTTGCATTGCTAACAGACTCCTGGATTTGCTGAGAAGGTTTCCGCTTAATGCCTATTATCTGGTTATTATCTGTCGTACACCAACCATCGACGTCAGAAAGCTCATGTTGATGCTCGGTCACCTGGTTGAAACCAATGCATCTGATTTCTCTGGGATCTCTTTCCACTCTGAGACAAATACTTGTCTTCGCCTTATGATCAACCGTGAAAGTATGCATTACCACTGTGTTACTAGTAGACAATGTATAAACGACAGAAAGAGTCTCGATCGATACCGAACCACAAAAGCGGCAGTGCGTAGGCTGATCATGGAAAACTTTGAAAGTACCCTTCTTGAATGGGCGGATCTGAAATTGTTTGATTTGTATACCGGTCTGAACATCAATTAGCTCCGCAAATTTCGAGCGAGTTCTGACAATGAAGCCCACAAACGGAACGATAGCAATAGCAGATTTTGAGTAATCAGAAAGGTGAGCAGGTTCACTTTGTGAATTTTGGTCCCCAGAGCCTGTAGCTTCACCACCAGTCCCAGCTGAGGTCATAGCTAGGTCAGACTTGGCTGGATTGTTAAATTTGCTTTCGTCAACTGTCACAATTCTTGTCTTCCACTTGTTATTAATCGCCGTTGACACCAACACTTTACCATCTTCAGCACATGATATCAGCCTGTCGTTTACTCTTGGAGTGATCAATTTAGCACTCGATACTAACGGGACATCAGTGAGCTTTTCTCGCTTTAGGGTTCCTTCTTGGCATGAAATAGTCAAAATGGTACCAGATCGGAGTACCACCACAAACTCTTCGAGCTCATCAGAAACATTGCTATTATTTGAGAATGATACCGTGGCGCTTAAGTTTGGAGATGCGATTGATCTCATACTATTTCTTCTAGAGCTCGGTTTCGACATACGAGCTTGTAAGAGTTCACTGGCCTGTTTTCTTCTCAAAAATGCAGGAATAGTTTTATGTCTGAAAAAGGCCTCTAAAGCAATTGTGTTTTTCAATTCCTCGATTTCAACTCTCCATACCCACGTCATGGATAGTCTTGACCAGCATTGAAGAGTACCGCTTTTCGAAAATAACGCAACGTAGTTGCCATGATCACTTAAAACAACGTTCATAATGGGCCATAGACCATGCCTTATTGGCAATTGACATGGCCTTGGTAGTGGTTGAGAAATTGGTGACCAAACCAAGACCCTGTGGTCAAGGCCAACAGATACTATGAACGGCGATTTAGATGTCGATATCTTGATTATATCAAGAGCATGACCGCCACTCAGGACTTTCACTTGAAACGAGTGTTCTTTTTCGAGAAGCGTTTTGGTGCTTCTTTCTTGATCATCACTTGCCAATTTGACTTTAAAGTATTTCAGTGCGATCAAAGATAAAGACAAAATCAATGTTAGCAGTGAAAGAAACTCTAGGATGTAGTATACATCAAATTTATATGCCGTAGTGAGGTCGAAAGAACTAGGAATAGATCCGATACTCAACTCCCCGCCTTTGGTATAGATAGCCACTACCGGTCGATCGACAGAAACTAAGAGCATGCTAACCGACTTATTAGAAGCCCTATGGAGCAGACGAGTGAGGTCATTGCTGAATGCTTTTTTATCCAAGAGGCCCACAACTTCTGTCACTGCTTCAAAGTCACTATCTGACGCTCTGTTTGAAAACGGTGAACCACCCCCCCTCCATCTGATTTTGGCGATTATCAGAAAAACAATGATAGTTACTGGGCCCAAACCTGTCACGGAAAATGTAACGATGATCTTTTCTAGTATCGAAAGTATTGGCTGGATTACTTTCCCTAGCTGAGTTTGTTTCCTTTCATTCGTGTCGAGAGACGACATCTCTCTTGGAAAAAATCTGCTCCAGGAGCTTTTCTCACTCACACCCCCATTGTTATCCAGAAGATCATTCAATTCCAAACGGTGTATATCAATGCTCAACACCGAGGCAAAGAACGTGAGATGCAAGATGTGATCGATTATCAAGGCCAACGAGATAATCGTACAGAAGTTTCGAGCGCCTGGTATGAAATACGGACAAATAACTTGAAAAATTCCCAAATAACAGAGGACGTACAGTGTGGAAGTGAGTCCACAGCTTTCAAGGGCCTTTGACAAACGAATCGATATCGCCAACTCGGCAGGAGTTTTGGAAACGGCCAAAACGAGTCTCAGCATGTTCCCGGTGCAAATAATCAGGAGGACAAGCGGCAAAAATTGTAAAGGTATCTCACAGAGATCAAAGTCACGCAAGAAACATAGTGCCAATGTAGCGGCTGATAGAAGTGAGAGCGCAACCTCGATGAGGTATGCAACTAGTAGCCCAATCTTGGATGTCACCGTTGACAAACTTGAGAGAGAGATGCAAAGATAAACCGCAATCGAGAGATAAAAGGCAATCAATATGAAATAGTCCAAGCTATTTAGTTCAGTCAGTCGTAGATGGTAATTCTGAGACTCCGGATGCTCAACATTAGGCAATATCTTAAAATTCATGAGTGTGGCATCTTGCAACTCGGCAACGTTTTTGTCCCAAATTGCCCCGTAACCCTCTGCACTTGAAGCCTCGTCCGATACGTGTAGAAGAACGATTCTAATGGCTTTCGCAGATTTGATCACACCGTTCACCTTGACAGCACCCGATAGTAAGCCTTTAATCGAGAGCACATTGCCAGAGGAACTTTGGGCCAGTCTTTTGTTCAGTGTCCTTATTGGGTTCTTATCTTGCTGTAAAAGCTCAAGATCACTGTTCCAATACTGTAGCGGCGTATGAACCGATGTAGAAGGTGAATCCATAGGGATTCCATCAAGTAGTTTCTGCTGCAATTCAAGGGCTCCAATGAGAAATTCTTTCTCCAAAGCGCCGGCCTTCACGTCTGAGTACTCTCCCACTGGAGAGCTATTGGGTAGTATCCAGAGCTGCTTCACAGATATGTGTGGTATATCCCAACCTATAACTTCACCATTCGTACCTACACTTTGCAACTCGGAAATATAGGAGCATTCATATGATTCAGGCGAAGAATAGAGAGAATAGAGAGCAGGATATGACAATATGAATGCGATTGAAACCGGCCATATGATAAACCCATTCTGGTTCTTGATGATCTTGTGTGCAAGGAGTGAGTAGAGGTGCCTGAGTCTGATGATGTAGTTTTGATAGAGGTATTTGAGAAGCACAAACACCAAAGATGCAATAAATTTGACAAAGTCAAGCATCACGGCGGCGTTGACGAGAGCAGAACGACGGTAGTCCTCGGAAGATGGCGCGACGAGGCAGAGCTGGGCGCAGAGTAAAGAGGCTTGATGTTACCATGGGGATTTTTTCTGGGTCCTTTGTTCTACGGAAATCGCAGCGGCCGAGAGATCGGCCCAAGGAGGAAGATTGCCTAAAACGATACCTGCAGGGACCCAACCTGATCAGGTCTCAAATGAATTCAAAAACCTATACACTGAGAAAATACACGGCAACTGACACATTACCCGTTCACTTAACCCCCAGAGAGGCTATCTGCAATTGACTCATTTCCGTTAATAGCTGGCTTATTCGGTCATCCAACAAGCCTTGAGAGTACGCGTCTCTATCCTCCTGGCTTAAGTAGTTCTGTATTTGTGCCAATCTCGTGTAACCCTCTGTGCAGAACCTCAATTGGATCTTTACTAAAGCCTCAAAACTTGGATCAAAGTATGGCACTCTGAGTGAAATGAGCTGTGGAAGTTCCTCTTTCAATTGGTCATTCAATTGGTCAAAAACCTCCTTGGCCAAAGCCAACTCCTTCTCAGCCCTAGGTAGCTTCGAGGCATCCTTTGCCGGCTTGTCTACCAATCTACGAACTTTGGCCTTTGCACCTTCGTAGTCTATCTTTTTGTGAGCTCTCTTCTTTATGGCCTCGTCAATTTCGTTGAAATACTGACAAAAGGTAGTCAGAGGTGTCAAAACAGTTTCTCTGAAAGGTCCATCCAATTGCTTCACCGTCTCGTTGTCAAACTCTTGCACACACTGCAAATAATAATTACCAACATTTGACCCTCCACCCATAGACTTCGAGTCGTCATAGAGAGAGGAGATGACTTCTGCAATACGCACTTGTGATTGGGTCATAGCTCTTAAAGAGTCCAAATAGCCTCTAGCTTCCTTCTCCAAATCTTTTCCAGCTTTAGCTAGCCTAGGACGAATTATTAGTACAGTGTCATCGTTACTTACGACAAGCCTGCCCCTCTGAACTGGCGGATATCGTAAAAGCAAGCCCAATGAGATACTCACGTCTTGTAACGACGCTCTTCAATGTCATAATCCTTGTCACTGGTACGATCTGTATTCTTCACCAAGGCCTAATAGATTAGTTAGTTCACATTACAAATCACCGATCAACCCGCTGCCGACCACAGAGCAGTCAACTAGGTCAAGGCTTAAATGAAAAACAACGGCGTTTGACAACATACTTGTGTTCCTGCTCTTGACACAGCCTTTTTGAATCCTTGCCAACTCATTCTGTGCTAATTTGCTTTGTGGTGGAGTCTGACTCCCTTGTTTTCGTTTGTTGCGGGTTTTTGTAGAAATTTCGGTTTGCGTATGGCTGAGGGCGCCTCGGTTTGGGCACCGGCAGTTTTAGCGTTGTTTCATCAACTCGCTACAAAATCTTAATTAACTAGACGTCGTAAAATGGTCATAAAATTGGGTTACATAGCTATCAGTGCTCGTAAAGATATATGTGATGGAAAATAAAACATACAAAACAAGCAACATCCATTATCCTTTTTTTCAATGTACCCATAATCAGCTAGAAACGCAACATTTGATCTCTCTACCCCATTCACTGTTCAAAATCTGCTTACCGTTGATTCGTCTAGTAGGGATTGGGTCCAGTATGGAATAAATAACGTTTCGACATCTGGCCCTCTTCAAAGACTCGATTGGTTCGTACCCCTTGGCCGATTTTCTTCCCTCCAAGTACTTGACGTAAAACTCATCATCAGGAGTTGCAGTTCTCCATAAATGGCGACCAGTTCTCATCGCCATATAAATAACACCACAAGCCCATATATCAACAGATCTTGGGTCAAATTCTTTTGAGTTATACTCCTCTGGGGCGATATAAGGGGAAGAACCACATATACCACCACTGAGATGAACTTCCTCTTCCCAAGCCATCTTGAAGCACTCCCCATTACCAAAATCCGTTATTTTTAACACACCCGTCTCCGTCAACAGAAGGTTCTCTGGCTTCAAATCTCTATGAGCAACACCCATCTCATGCATATACACGACACCTCTCACCAACTGCTTGAAGAAACAATCGGCTTCAAGGTACTCCAGTTTCCCCGCTGCAATAATCAAAGTATACAAATCACCTCCTGAGCAATACTCCATCACTTCCACATAATCTCCCTTTGCATCTTGTAATAGGTCTAATGTCTCAATTATATTCACGTGCTTGAGCGAGGAAGAAATGCAGAACTCCGATGTTAAACGTCGTGAGTATTTTTGATCTGTCTCATTGGGTTTTTTCTTGAACTCTTTAACCGCAAAGAGAGTCTCTTTGTCATCCTCCTTTTTATGCGAAATCCTTACCACACCAAAAGTACCTTTACCGACAACTTCTTGACATCTTCCATATCGCTGAGCAAATGTCAAACTTTTATCCGCAACAGGACCATTTGATTGTGCTGGTACACCCTGAACACGGGTTGCCCCACTAAATGGGTAACTTTCGTCTTTGATATTGGAGAATTGATTCACCAACCCAGAAAATAACGTTGGTGGGTTATTCGAAAGGATCTCAGGGACGGCACTCACAGCCTCATCACGTAACTTTTGAGCCCCCAAGAGGTTTTTCAACATGTTTGATAACTTTTCTTGTCTCTTTGCGTTTCTCAAATGATGTTCATGCGTCCCATCTTCAAACACAACAAAGCGAGGAAGATGCTTGACATCCTTCGTAGCTGTGGATGCTGCTGAAGCATTCATGCTGTGAGCAATACTATTAGTGTGGTGTCCCGATGCCGTTGAGGAGGAACGACTTAAGTTTATGTTGTTCGGTACTTGTAGTTTATCATTTGAAGAGATAGCACTCATATTAGGAGATTTTTTGTCCTTCTGAAGCTTCATGCCTGACAACGTATCGCTTAAAAGTTGTGTTGATGTATTTGGAGATTTGATCTTGAAGCTCGATGTTCTGGATGGTGGTCTTGATGATGGCCTTGATGGTGGTCTTGATGATGATGAGTTTTTTGCCGGAGCTTTAGCCCTCTCAGAATCAACGAGTTGGTTCAAAGACGAGTTGGAACTGTTGAGTGATGATACGTTTGAGTTTGACAATGAGTTTGGTGACTTTGTAGACTCTGAATGAGCTTGAGCATCTTGTGGGGTGGCTGGGGATTCGCCATCGTGACCCTCCTCTTCCGGAATGATAGAGTGCTTATCGGACACACCAAACATCTTCCCAATCTTACTCAGAGTAGACTTCCGTGGTCTATGCTCAACTGCAGAACCCATATTGAAAACTGTGCAAAAGTTAAGAGAATATATGACTAACAAACGGGCAGTGCACTCTTTTTTCTTATAGTTTTCAGCAAATTGTCAGTTCTGACCAAAGCCGAGAGATAAACTCTTCGACAAACTCAAGATTATTGTGGTCTTGAGAACAAGTAAACAAAAATTGGATCGGAACAGACCAAGCTGAACTGGTAATGATCACCTTGGTTTGGTTCTTTCAAAGGAGAAACCAAAACCAAAACAAAACAGGTAATGCGGCGCGCGGACTGCTGGAGCAGCTGAAGCAGCTGGGTCAGTCGAATAACAAGGATACCTGAACTTTCCGTCCAGCGAGTAGATTCGATTAGAGCAGATGGTCCTGTCTCTCTGCCTGTTGTGTGATAAACCCTTCTTTTTCTATTGCTTTGAGTGGAGCTAAAATTTGAGGAATGGGACTGCCTCTTTTTTTTCGTTCTATGGCAAAATTGTCAATTTTTTTTTTCTAGACCAGCTTCCCGAGGGCTCTGAGGCTCGGGACTCAAACGGGAAACACGAGACTACAAACTTTGAGCAAAAGAATAGCTATGAAGACGGACTAAATAGTATATCCTCGCTATCTTTTGATTCGGAGAGAGAATCAGCGACCGTTGTTACTCCAACAAGAAGGTTGTACCGTGGAGGGGAGAAACAGACTCCCCCTCCCCCTTAATTTACTCATAGCAAGACTGGAACATTAGGACTAAGACTATTGAAGATCGGCTTGTCACGGAGGACGGGACTCGTACGGTGGACGGCCTATGATTACGTCATGCTGAGAAAGAGAAAGAGAAATGTCATTGTCGTGGATTACATAATCTCGGCTACACGTGCCTTCTGGATAGCAGACCCACTGCCTACTGCCATACACTTTAAAGCGTGATTGATAAGACTGTTAGTGAGAGCATATATGGTAGGTGTACAGTATCGCATCTTTACTTGTTGGATTGATGAGATGAAAGATCGAGCTATCTCTTCACTCCTGGCATAGGAAGAGGTATGGCAACAATGTATGAGTTTTCTTTCGTTGCGAGACCAGCAAACGCGTTGTACCAGGCTAAGAAAGCGGTTATCACACCAAATACACCACCTGCTCTAGTAACCCCAACCTTGCCAGAAAATTCACCAATTGTCAATAGTAAGAATGTAATTTCTAGGAAGAAGAAGAGAGAGAAGAAGGCAACCGTAGCCTTCACCGTACAAATCAAGATCATAAAGGTGAACAGAGTCCAACCCAGCAAGAAAAACGCAACAGCATTACGGAACTCTGTTTCATCGTCATATGCTGCGCCAATACCAAACCAAGGGATATAAAGCGCTGCAAAACTCATCCAGAAACCACCGTACGAACTTAATGCCGTACCACCAAATGTGTTCTCCAATGCTATTTCCCACATACCAGCGAGTAATTGCACAAAGCCACCATAGAACAAGGCAACACTGACGACAACATTTGGGGTTTTAACTCCCATTGCTCTAGCATTGAACATTGACAAGACAAATGTCGTGAGGGCAAACGCACTGAGCCCCAGTGGTGCGGGATTGGCCAATCGTCTTGGTGCTTCTCTGTGTAAACCGGGTTGTAAATCACCACCAAAGGCTTGCACCAGCTCCGACTTCAGCACTTTCGTACGACCAATTGTGACATACTCATGATTTTCGCCAGACGTATAAATCTTGGCGACACCATTTGGCAATTCGTCATTTGTTGTTTGGTTCTCAAGGTGGTCATCACTTATGTTTTGTTTCTCAATGTCTTGGTTTTCAGCTGCTGTAGAAGACATTTCGTTCGCTAGTTGGTTTAAATCTTTGTATATGCGAGATTAAAGATTTGTTTTGAGAATGCGTCTCCTCTATATATACTCATCTTTCCTGTCAGGGTACAAGGTGGAGTCAAACCTTGTGTGGGATCATCGTTAATATGTGGGGTAATCACCTCGAAGCTGGTCCTGCAAGCTTGTGCCCTCCAGACGTTGTTAAATTAGGATCACGCAACTGGCAAACTACACTGGAATGCTAAAACGGCAATTCCCCACAACGATCAAAGCTGCTGTTGTTGGCCAATTCGGTGCCGAATGTGGTGAGGAAGGTTCACCGTGTGGAACGGCTACAAGATCCAGCTTGCATATATTTACCGGGGACTAGTCATATCGTTCCCGGAAGACACACCGTCATCCCTGAGAAAATCTCGTTTGACAGCTGACCAATAATCCTGACGAATGGGCTGAGCTATCAAAGGTGTCAAAGGCTGTAAACAATGGGGCAAAATCTGCAAATAACATGTTCTAGAGAGGCAACTGCCGGGGAGGCTGCGCGGCGCGTACAGTCGCTCGTAGCGGTTTTGCCTTCCTTCGCGAGCCCCGCCCCACACTGATAATAATAAATACAATGAGGGGTTTGAAGATCTGAGATACCCATTGTGGACCCTCACTCGCTCCATATTTGGTGAGCAGGCCCTTGTTCAGGCACCTTTGTATATGTAGATTAGAAGTGTGAAATGCCTCAATTCCAATTCTCGAATCTCTGGAGCTCGCTAGTGTTCAGTATGCCGAGGCTCGAACGGCTAAAACCAGCACTAGAGAATTCTTTCCTCTTTGGGCCATTTTCGTGCTATTGATTTTATAATTTCTAACCAGGCCGGCTCATGACATGTGTCAGTATTTTATATACACGTTGCCGGTATTTAATCGCCTACGCATGAATAATGGTTCAAACTCCAGTTACCCAAAGAATACGGCTGCCCGGTGAGAGCAATAGCCCTTCTGATCACAGAGTATCCACTACAACACCACCAGCGTCGCCTGGATCACCATCTTCACCACTGCATCAAGTGAAGTACAAAGATTACGAAAGTGCCATTGAGGCCGTCCAACAACTCGAGGCAGAACTCAGCGAGTTTCAGGCGTCAAGTCATGAGCTGGAGATAGAGTTAGAGAAGGAGTTGAACGCGCTTGAAGAGGAGAATGAGAAGTTGAGAAAGCGGAATGATGAGTTGACCCAGCAGTTGAAGAATCTTCATCACGAGAAATTTGCCATGGAAAAAGAGTTCAATGGAGTTAAGGATAAACTCTTGAGTCAAAATAAAAAATTAGAGGAAGAGCTTTCCAAGAAAAACTCTAGATTAGTGGATATCGAAATCTTGAATGATAATATCGAACAAAATGAGAGAAGTTTAAGCATAATAAACAAGGAGTTGGAGGAAAAACACGCAACTGCACAAGAGAAGCTAGTGATATTGGAAACAGAAGTTAGTGACGCGAGGGATCGTCTTTTAAAAGAACAACTAAATCATCAAAATACCAAGAATGAACTTGACGAGTTACGAGAAAAGATGAAGGAGCTCACGAAGGAGCAAACTCAGAGACTAGAACCGAAGAGAACATCTTCTTTATCCAGATCAAACTCATTGAGACAACTACACTCGATGATTGAGCAAACCAAGGACATGGAGCATAAAATCGACCACCTCAAAATTTCCTTGAGTAGCAATGTGAATCATAAAATTCAAAGGGTGAAGTCTACCACAACAACGAAGATTACAAACACTACTATCACTACCTCAACTTTTGCTGCCAACAATCCTAACAAGACCAGACGAAGAATCCCACTTTCACCATCATCGATTAAATTGAATTTATTTGCTGGCTCTAAAATAAATACTCTCGATGTTATAGAGGGATCCCCGAATAAGGAAGCTAAAGAAAAAAATTTCGAGGCCTAATTTTTCCTTGAATACCTTGACATGAACAGAAAAGTCATTTATAGATTTATGCTTTGAAATAATTACGAAACGCCATAACAAGGTCATAGAAGAGCAACCCACTTGCTCTCTCTTCATAACGAAACCATGCCTTCAACAAGTCAATCCATCTTCCCCAGGAGGTTTTAGCTCTTGCTATCTCTTTATCTTCTTCGTAGACCGTTTTAGCACAGTATTGACTCAATATTAGAAAGGTTCTCTCGGGCCCCAAGGGGTTTTGTAACACCTCGTCCAAGTTTCTAGTCAAATCATTTGTCTTCAATATCAACAATACAACTCGAGGAATCTTGGATAATATCATCATCAAATCTGTGAGTAGCTCACCCTCCGTTAATGCATGTTTCATGTTCTCAATCTCTGTTGTATCTCTCTTTTTTGAAACATCATAATTCAAAGCCGTCTTTATGTCGCGTCCAGTGATTGCGGCTGCAAGTAATGGGAACTCTCTGTCATCGACATGAGCAAACTTTTTAGCATAAAATCTCATCTTTTCCTGGTCTTTATCCAGCAATGCCAACCAGAATCTGGCATAATCTCTACGCATTTGCGTGGGGACCTGTCTATATAACCCATGATCATAGAGAATAATTTCAAAATCGAATGGATTTGATGGATTTCCTTCATTTTTTGGCTTGGCTCTAATGGCAAGGTTACCTCCATGTGGATCACAGTGGATGCCAACTCCTGGGGTAAATATCATGTTGTTGAAGATGTGTGAGAGGCATGATGAGACTTCTGAACGTGAAATATGATTCGAGTTCATGTACTCAATGTTGTCGAGCCTTGCACCCGCTATGTACTCCATTATGAGAATCCGATGTGTAGTGGATATGACCTTGGGTATACGAAGTGCGGTCAAGTGTTGAAAATTGGCAAAATACTCGGCGGTCTTTTCTGAGTTTTCAGCCTCTCTATTGAAATCAAGCTCAACATATATCGAGGATTGAAGCTCGTCTCCTAGCCAGACCAGGGGATATTCAGGGAAAACTTTATCCAGGGCTCTGAAGACGATTTGAGTCAAATATACATCAAGCGGGACGAACTCTTTCAAAGCCGGATGTTGGCATTTAACGGCAACTCTCTCACCATTTTTCAATTTGGCAACATGAACTTGAGCCAAGGATGCCACCCCTATTGGTTTTCTGTCGAACTCTTCAAAGATTTCATCAATGTAACTCCCCAAATCTGATTTGAACATCTCATTTATCTCCTCATAAGTGGATTCTGGGCATTTATCTTGAAGAGGAATCATGGCTGTCGTCCATTCTGGAGGCAGTAAATACGTCATGGCACTAATATGCTGACCGAGCTTGATATATATTCCACCGTTTTTCTCGAGTGCTTTCAATGTGATATCTGCACATTTCTTATGACACTGCGATAATGCTTCATATCGTTCATTCTTCGAGTCATACTCTGCTCCTAGAACTTTCTTATAATGATAGAAGCATTTCAACGTGGCGGTTGCAACAACGGAGACACGATTCATAGTCAAATACGCATGTTTCGTAGCATCTCTCAGCTCGTCATTTGTCACATATGTCACGACCCCCACCCCGAAGAGTGAGCCAGCAATGTATTTTTTCGGGTGCGCCTTGAACGACCAATTGGCTCTCGCTCTTGATGTCGTAGCATGGCGCTTAGCGAGTCCGTTGATATGGGCAGATACCGTTGGTCTCGCTGCGCTTTTGATGAGCATCTCCAAGACGCTATGGCAAAAATCGGCGGCTAGCCAAAAATCGATCGCACTATAAAATCAATTTTTCGAATCGCTGAAAGGCGCGGAGGTTATATTCAAAAGGTTTGATCAGTTTCCCAAAATTTCCCAATTAGGCGAATTTGCAAGCACCACTATGAGGCTTCAAACTTTCGCGTCTCTTTGTTAAACCTTTTCCCCATTAAATCAAAGCTGTATTTGCTCAAAGGAGAAGACTTGTGATGCTATTGCTGAAGAGCAAACGTCAGCAGACGAAAGACGTACCCATTGAGTCCGACAGTGAGCTGGAATACGGTATTGTGTCGTCTGATAGCGAAGGATATGCAACAAATGAGCCAAGTGAAGATGAGGAAGTGGTCAAATTACTACGGCGCGTGAATTCCCAATATGCGGATGAAATGGAGGAAACCGATTTCAGTGATGATTACGAAAGTGATGAGCTTGACGAGTTTGACGACCAAAGATACGAGGAACAAATGGAGATACAGCGGAAGTATCTCCCACAGGCCAAAAAGACCAAGTTAGATTCAGATTACGGAGTGAGGTCTATACCCTTACAAAGAGGGAGATTAGACTTGGATGATCTTCCGAAAAGGAAAATTGAAGCACGGAAAAAGCTTTCTGCCGTATGGCAGTCCATAATTGAGAAATATGGGGCTTATGACGAGAATGATCAAGGTGATTTAGTAGATTTGTACCATATGAGCATAGAGGAGAACACAGGACACATTGAAAAACTTCGAAAAGCCGATGGAGCTAATATATGGGATGAGTTTTACACGAACGAAAGCGAAGAATTCGAAGAAGATACAAGAAAAGATCCTATTAGTCTGGTGGAACCTGTAACGCCCCAACGATCAAGAGGAAGTACCCCGCTCAAAAGAGCCCTCTCAAAAACGGATTACATGTTGACACCAATCTCATCTGGAAAGGCACAAATTTCACCAAAGTTTGACTTTCAAATGGCAACGTACGATGAGAAAGGCAAGAATATGGAGATTTTTGATTTTGATTCAGATAATGAAATCGACCCATTGAATATTTTGAGTTCCAAGAGGCCAAAATTAAACACTGGACCGCTCACCCCAGTAGGGAGCCGTGTCACGGATCACTACACTCCCACGAAACGGTCATACAATAGATACTATGCATAATAAACGCGATGCTCGTAATATAGATAAGTAACAGTTGCTGATAGATATGCCGCTATTTCACTCTGGAACTGGAGGATAGTGTACAGGGTGGTGCTCATTCTTCTTTGAATTACGCAGTGAGAGGTAAGTGTTCCATGCAATAGAGATTGTGTTAACTGCGAGCAACTGATGCTGGACAGGAACGAACCCTAAATTGAACATCTGAAACAGCGGCCAAACCATCCAATTTGCTCGTAGCGTAGGCCACCAATTCTGTTTAAGTTTTTCAAGGGTATCCTCGTATGATTTTTGCTCCAAGATACTCATTACACCAAAATAGAGCGGAATACCGATAGGTGCCCAGCCTAATTGATCTACCGCCATCTTGGCGATGGTATCTTTCAAGCGATTGAGATTTGGAGACCCTAGATCACCTGGAGCCTTGACTCGTGATAGTATTCGATACCATTTATCGCCGATAAATGAAAAAATGCAAGAACCGTAGATGACAGATCGAGCCGTACGGGAGTAATCGTAGCGAGAATCTTGTCCCTCTGGGAAAAGAACTTGAGCTAAACAGTCGCCAGCACCGAAGAGGAATCCAGTCATAACGGCATTGGTAAGTTTTGGGCGAGTTTTAAGTTGGTGTTGATAGAAACCTAGCAATCGTGACATCATATGATAACGAGCAGATTGGTCTTTAGCAGGAAATAGTGTACTTCGGGAAACAGTGCGGGTTGGAACTAAGGATGATGTGCAATGCAGCAATGGTAGTGAGTTATGAGAGATGTAGATTCAAAAGATCTGTCAAGAAGAGGGTAGTTATTAGACATCTCTGAGCAAAGACAAGTATCGGCTTCTGCTGGAAAAAAAAGATTTCGATAGATACGTCTAAAGCCGTTATGCGCCACAAACATTATGCGCCAGCTAGGCTTTTTTATCCGGAGCCCCTAACTGATTTTGGTGTAATGGATTAATGTATAGGCTCTTGAATTATTGGTGAGATCGTTGGTATTTCTTAGTCAATTCACGCCTGGCTGGCGCATCTCACACGTTGGGACAACCGCATAGATGGGGGTCCCAACCGTACTTTGCGTCTATTGGTAGGAAACCACCGGCCGTGGAGAAAGGGCAGTAAAGGCACCCTTGTATAATGCTATAGCACATGAATTTCATAATTGACAATTGACAAACCAGATCAAGGCAGAACCAGAAGGGCATAACTCTGCAAGATATCGGTGTGATTGCAAAAGTAATCGGCTGGCAAAACTGATCGGCTTGCAATGTTGATCGCGCTAATAATTGGTGCTGAACTCATAATACACCAGCTAGTGGCTACTTGTTCCCAATGTTGAGAGGGTCGACTCGCCAAATGAGGTTGGACAGGACAACCCTAGTTTTCTGTTGGAGATAATGATGTTCCAGCTACTAAAAACCGGCGTACGTGCCGATTACGTCAAAGAAGGGCATAACTGATTTTTTGTGCTGAAATTATGAGACTACTTGACTCAATGCATCAAAGTCTAACATTCCAATCTTGTCTCAGCCGGCGCCCCTAATCACAAGTCATAAATATGAAGAGACACTTTCCATGCCACAGAAAAAACACGGCTAGTGGTTCATTTTTAGTGTCAAAAATTGAGATGAGGGTGTCTATGTACTTATGACCTATAGGATCATGATACGAGTAGAAATTTCTTCCAACTCTTGATTGTAGGACCCTAGTAGTTGTCACATTCACCATGATGTGTTGTTGCTTCCTGAGTTGGCTTTGTTAGATCGGAGTCGGCCAACAACGATCTAGAAAGCTGTCACCATAGAGACCCAGTGATCCACGATCATATGACGCCGATCAATCGGGTACATCAAAAACGTCTGGATGGATTTGTTTTAGATGAAGATCACGATCTCTAGTGTTTTTTCTTGGCACATAGAAGTATCGAGGTGCATCCTCGAGAGTAGAAATCTAGTCAAATTGTCAAGTCAGCTACAAGTACGATACCATTTAGCTCCAAAGTTGTGCATTGTGAAGTTGGTACTGCCCCCGTATAAGTGCCACATTATCTCAGCAATATCGTAAGAAACACCTATGAGAAAAAATTTAGATTGTACTCGCATAAACCACTGCCCTGCCTGCGTGCGCTCTGGCCTTTTTTATGCTCAAGACGCGTCAAATATTGCCAATTTTCGATGGCACATCCCCAAAGTTCTTAAAGGCGCCTGAAATTAGACAAGGGCAGCACTTTTTTCGTATAACGAGTCTTGACTCTTGACACAATATGAACAGAGTCTCAACCTCCCCGAGTCGAGGTTAACGTAACATGCGCTCTTCCAGAGTCGGAGCTAAAGTTGGGGAAATGTGCACAGAAGGATAAATAGCCAGGCTTAAACGAAGGCTTAGCGACATGAAATAAGATCTTCAAAGTTCAGCTACTGCTCTTTACATTTTCACTGCTAAAAAGGTACATCAGGGCAGCGTATTGGTGCAGCTTTACGTATTTTCTCTCTCTTGGCTTGTTATATTGTTGCAGGATGCACAGCAAACTTCTCTGCAAAAGTCCCAACATCCGTATCCCCACGTTCATCATTAACGCAGTACCTTATTTAGCCAGCTTCAATCGCTGTGCTCATTATATAAGGCAGTCTTGGCGCTCTATTCAACTTGCTAAAAGTTTTTAGTGCACTTTTGGTTCTCTCGACGCCCGGCATCTCCCTCTATTGCGATAAAAGAAAGTCCTTTGGGGAACGTTACCATTCAGCGCTTCACCGGTGCCGGCCACTATTTGCTCTGAGTTTCTCTCGACCACAGCCGAAGGTCAACTTTCACGCGGATAGGAAGAGACGCCCGAGATTCCTCTTGGTAAGATCACCAAGACTCTTCATTTGTGGCGATGTCATTCCATCCCCTGGGTGCTGGCAATGGAAACCCCGATGACAAGAATCCGGCCCAACTGCCCGGGTATGACGAAGGCCTCATCTCTGGTACTACACCACAATACTTCGTTCCCTTGTACCCACAGGGTTATCAGATTCCAGAAGAGCAACAGCATCCTCCCACTGGGATGGCGTGGAAAAACCCCTTTGAAGGTCAAACAGCACCACTGAATATTCCGTCACTAAGGCAAATGCCACTTTTACCTCAGCAGCCAGGGTCTATGGATGGTACTACGGTTTTGGTTCAGCCTCGTCCATACCGTGCCGATAAGAAACAAAAACGTCCGAAAGAATTCCCTTCCCGCAGACGTACCTTAATTGCATGTGAGCCGTGTCGCCAGAAGAAGTTGAAGTGTGACCTGGGGAAGCCGTTTTGCGGTCGATGTCTTAAGAAAGATAAGATTTGTGTTTACCGAAACTCCAATCAAACTTCAACTGATCCCATATCTAGTAGGCATCAATCTGAAGAGAAAAACATTCCACCCAATTGGGCGAGTTGCAATTGGTTTGCCTGTGTCGAAGGTGTATTGAAATGGCCCATGTTTGAAGGGAGGTACAAAATGAGAAATGCAAATTCAGTACTCGCAGAGACTAGCTCAACAGGAATTCCAGTTTTTGGAATGTTTGATGGTGAGGAAATCAAGCAGCTCAATGATGATTTGAAGCTGAACTTAGAAATATATTGTAACGCATATATTCACAATGTATCAAATAAAAACCCAATGGTGGATCCTGAAACGCTCACAAGAACCATAGAGTTTATCAGGGATCATGTTAATGTCTCATCAGATTTGAATCTACTAGATCTTGCTATTCCAAGTGACCTTATTCCACTTCCCACAGTTGTTTTGATTTCTGCTTGTGGTCGTATTTCAAGAGAGTCCACTTTGAGGAATTTTATCAATTACAGGACATCCTTGGAAGAAAAGGCGGATGCCATTGAACCAGCTCATAAGTTATTCGTTCTTGCATCATTCTTGAACGCCTTGCCAAAGACAAAACTTTCCGACTTTGATGTGAAAGCCGTAGAGTTTCACATGCTAGAAAGCGCATACTGGATGTACAACACTAAGCCACTAAAAGCGTGGGACTCCATTCATAAGGCCTCTACTATTGTGATGACCATCATCGAAACGTACAAGACATCTGGTAAGAAATTGACAGAGATGGAATACAGCGCATTGGAGAGGGCTTTTCACAGTTGCGTCAAATACGAAAGCGAACTTCGTGTGGAATTGTCACCATATGTACCACCCAGTGGAATTGCGAAATACCCATTTCCTAGCGTGTATCCTT
Source organism: [Candida] freyschussii (assembly GCA_003707735.2). Classification (NCBI taxonomy): domain Eukaryota; kingdom Fungi; phylum Ascomycota; class Saccharomycetes; order Phaffomycetales; family Wickerhamomycetaceae; species [Candida] freyschussii. Next base: position 351,613 of record PPLE02000002.1, on the reverse strand, counting down.
CTCCTCCTCTCAAAAAGACACTCAGTACCGTTGAGGAGATCAGTTGGTTTTACTATCTCACTGAAATCGTTTTGAGGAAGCTGGAGAACAGAATATTGGACGAATTTTACTCTCCAGACACCATACCTCAGGAATTTTGTTCAGGTACCGGTGAGTTCTCACATCATGACTATACATTAAACTGGGGCAGTTATGACATCACTTCCATGGTTCCAAAATGTACCGATTACCTAAACGAACTGGCCAAAATTGAAGACAGTATGGTGAAGCATTTGAAGCCAATACTCAATGGATTATCAGTAAGCGAGGAATTGCAGCCGCATGGATTCGTCTTGAAGCCACTTAGCTCCAATGACCCTAGTGGTCACTCTTCACATCCACAACCGGAAAAGGACAATATTCCATCAAGTGATAAATTGCCGTCCACACCATCTTCTATCGTGACACCAACAGCTAAAAAAGAAGTTGATCCAAGAGCATTTGAAGTTGTCAATTTCATCAAGACCCGCTTAATTTTGATCAAATTATTACTCACGAGACCATTGATTTTTCTTATCCTCCACGATACTGCCAACTTCTATGACAATCCATTCATTCAGCAGTTTCTCCCTCAGTGCGTAGAAACAATTGATCATATAAGCGTTCCATTGGGAACTCATAGACATTTCGGGTCTTGGTTTTACGCCAGAAACTCTTTTCTTTCCGGTTTGTTCATCTATGGTATGTACAAACGATTTGGTGAACGCATTGCAGCGCGGGAAAAAATGACACAAGCTTTAAGAGATATTCATACGATACTGAACTATTGGGTTGACGAGTGTCCTGATCTACTTGATCCGAGCAGGATCATCAATCAGCTATTGAACGAGATTGAACTTATGAGCTAAGTTGAGAAATAGGCAAAAAAATCATTATGAGGGTGCAACTTGTCTAGACTGTTCCCAATGGCATATAATACATATGATACATATGAACATCGAGGGTATGAGATAGGCAACGACTAAATAAGCTTGCCATGAGTAGAGACTATGGCCATTTGAGCGTTCCAGCAGCCTGGCCAGCCTTGATATACTACATAGACGAGGAGGGGGTTACCGGTTGTCGAGATCTTCCAAGGTAGCCGATAGTAGAACTAGACTGTAAATATTTGCAAGACACAGGCCTCGAGTTGTATTTATCAGTGATCGGTGATCAACTTCGTGGGGCTCGGCTAGCCTGATTAGGCCCGCGCAGCCTGAGTGTTACCCAGAGCTGGGGCAACCACTGTAACCAAGCTAAATAAGGCTGCACTGCTTCCGATGATTCCCTCTGAGAGAGTGTGTGTCCCCTTTGGAAAGAACGTACTGAAGGTCGAAGGGAATAGGCCTCTGCGATAATGGCACAGCTTCAAAGGGCTACGTTCTACGCTTGGCTCGGACCATCACATGTCCTTATTGTCCATGAGTTGCTGCTCATCCGCCGTCTTTTGGGCAGCTTTGTTGGAGCCAAGATTTTAAATCCGGGCATTCCACAGCGGCGTGCAGATTTCGCAGGGCCACACCAGTGGTGGCGGCACTCTCCATGGGATCGATTACATAATGAATTACGTGTCACGGCTCTCATTGGACATGCTGCCCCGTCACAGTCGCTGCCCCATCGGCCACGATTGAATGCGCTGTATTGAACCTTCCCTTAAGAGCTCCTGAAAATCCTTTCTGAAAGACATAATCAAAAGCCAACAGGAACCCATCAACAACTTCACAACCCACAACCAATCCATCAACACGGCTCAGACGTTACCACACAAAGCCGCACGTTTCACTTTTAAAAGCCGTCACTTCAGCCATATCAACCGATATTTTGTATCCTATATTGGTTCCCAATACTCTGTGTTGTCTACCCCAGTTGACGAAGCTCGTTGAACGCTAGGATTTGATCCTATCCATCATTGCTCCAGAGCAGGATTATTCGCTAATCAACCCACACTATGTCTGATCCACAGGCCAAGAATGATACATCTCATAAGCTGAACCTATTCAAGTTTGCCCAGAAGCGCAAGTCCTCCAACAAGGTCGATAGAGTGCCTTCACGTGGAGAACATGATCCTATAACCTCAGATATGCCCAGAATTGATACGGTGGAGTCTGATGACGCTTTTCCTCCAGAGTCGTTTGTAAGCTCACAGGAGGAGTTTGATGCCATGTCTCCGATAAATTCACCATCAGAGTCGTCTTTGATTTTTGAACGGTCCGTGGAAGACCCATCACAGGTATATCAACCAACTCAATGTCCTCGCTGCGGAAGAAAGGCCAGTGCTTCCGGGATAACATGCAATCACCAAAGTATTGCCGATTTGCCATCGCATTACTCTGTTGAGAATTTTGTTTCACCATGCCTGGATGCAACTACAAAGATACTCACAGACAAGAATGTAGATCTTGATGGGGTCGATATAGTGTATTCAAGACGTCCTTCAGTGCTGGGACTTAATATGGCACTTGGAAGAACGAGATCATCAGTCGGTGGTGAAACTCTTCAACCAAATTCACCTCCGGGAGTTTCCAAAACTCACTCTTTGGCAAACATTCAAGATCTCGACAAATCTGCACAAAGACCACCTCCTGTGAGCTTCTACTCGTATGCCGATATGATCAACAGCGAGAATCCAAACCCAAGAAGACCCTCAATAACTCAGTCCCTCTCCTCAAGTTTTTTGAACACAAGGTCGAACTCTATATCTAATAATAATGCCAAACTGGGAATGGGAGGATCATCTATTACACCTCAGAGAACGCCACTTAATGCTCGTCCAAGTTTTTCCTCTCCATTTTTACAACCGGCAAGACAGTTTAATCAACAGAGAACGAATTCTTTATCGAAGAAGAAGTTCTCATTTCACCCAGATACCAGTCCAAACAGTTCAGATTCAGAATCTGACTACGTTCGTCATTCCAGAAAGCAGTCGATATCATCTCATGCCTCCAAAAGGTCTGGCTCACGTGCTCTTGATAGAACAGTATCAAACCAGTCGTCAATCATGTCTCCGGTCACTCCTAGTCGCAGATTCTCAAGTCTAGATGAGGCGTTTTATAATTCGTCGGATAACGAATCATTAGTTGTCAGCACAATTGGCGAGACATTGAGAAGAAATAATGGAGAAATTAAATCGAGCAATAACAGTATTATTGCCGGTTAGCTGGAACAGCGGTTTACGAGTTATTTGAAAAGGGCACGTTGGTTCTGTAAGTGTCTTTGGACTGTGGTTATCTAGGGTTTTTTTTTTTCATCTGTTTCTTCTTTTATATAAGGGTGGTTTGTCCTATCATATGGCTGGAGTAATATCCACATATTGGGGAACGGTTTCACAAAAATCAATCGTTTGTATCGTTTCTGATCTCTAATTTATCGAGTTCTATGGTTTATTGGTGCGTTAATATATGGTTGAAGTTTTACTTTGAAACATCGTTAACTTGGTGATAATATTTATATCATTCCGCTAAATAATCTTTTCTATTGGCAGTGCGTACAAATCTTCTTAGCTGCCATTCAACATCTGCATCCTTGTTCTCTAAAGTACCCAATCTTAGCTCGTAAAGTCTCATTTCAAATCTCGGTCCCACTTCTGCAATTTCCACACCGTCCCTTGTCTTGACATAAACATGTTGTCTTACACTGATAAAGTCACCATCATTACTGAACGTGATCACTCTTGGACTATCCTTCTTGACACCTGGAGGGAACAAATGTTTTAGTATCGTTTCCACCCTTTTTCCGAGCTTACTTGTGAAATTGTTGAAAATCAAATGAGGATGCGCCTCACTCTGATTCCCAGCATTCAGGATGTCATGTCTAAGAACAACGTTGTGTAAGGTGAAAAAAGCTGTAGGACCATGTGGGAAATGACTTATAGTGAGCGAAGTTGGCACACCACGGTGCTCATGCACAACAACCAGATCCGTCGTTCCTGATGATTGGCATGCTGACACAAGATTAGGCATGATATAGTTACCTCTGTTGAGTCTTACCGCTGTAGGGAACAGCAATTTTATTTCCTTTGTGAACTGTGCTAATCTTGACGAGGGATCTCTCGACGTTGTGACTATAATCTTTGGATCAGCAATCCCAGATAGAGCAGAGTACTCATCATCTATCGTCTCTTGTACTGACTCATCGAAAACGAAATCCTTCTGTAGTTGTTTGTCCTCTGAAATCTCCTTCGGGAGAGGTTTCCCACTGGCGAGTGCTTGCTTTATCTGTTGACGTTTCTGGTGGAGAGAAGCTTCCTGTAGCTCAAGAGCTTTACGATAGAGATATTCTCTTCTTTCACGTGCTTGTCTTCTAATCATAATTGGTTGATCTCGACGTCTGAATTAGCTTGTTGTATTCCTCTTATAAGACGTTTAAGGTAGCTCATCGGTGCCATGGAAATTTTTGTAAAAAAAAAATTTAGAAATTCCGACCTTTTTGAACCTCGGAAATCCGAGCAACACGTGACAACTTCTAAGCCAACAACTATTGACAGCCTACAAGAGATAAACATTACCTGATGAATATCATTAACTCTATGAATTAGCCTGTACTTGATCTTGAAAAGATCTTATCTCACCATCCCCTGGCAAAAAAACTTTCACTTTCCCACTCATCATTGTCCTGAGGTTCCAGTGTTGGCTTCAAAACCTTAGGAGCTTTTTCGGATTTTTCACCCTCCACGATATCACTCTTACCCTTATCCTGCGGGTACATTCCGTACTGCCTGTCCCATAGGATAGACTTCCTTAAGGAGTCAGATAGTTCGGTAGCTAGCATTTGCTTTCTAGTTGTCTTTGGTGAGAGTTTTCTCGAAATGTTGAAAGGTTGACTCCGCTCTGAGTGCTCCACTACGGGCTTGTCATCCTTTATATCGACACTCAAGGCTCTATGTTTGATAGGAACAGTTGGTGATCTCGTAGGCTTGGCCACACTAGTGATGGTAGATCCGCCCTCAGTGGCTGAATTCTTCCTCGAGTTTTCATTCGAGGAAGGAGTCCCCTCTGACTCCATAACAGCTGTTAGACGAGATTTGGCACGCTGATGAGCATTTGGAAGGAACATATGTGTGGAGAGAGCCGTGGGTAATAAAGTGGATGCAGTTGGAGGCGCGTTTGATTCATGTTTGAAGCGGACTCGGGTTCGATCACTAGCAATAGAGCTGAAACTATTTTTCCTGTGATGTGCAAAATAGCTTGTGAGGTTGAGTGCAGATTTGGCAAGCTGTGAGAATGAAGACGATGGTGGTGCCATGGCTGCTTCTTGTGTTTCTAGTTTCTCCTTCAACTTTTCTGACTCATGCGGCTCATTCACCAATCCTGGGACGTTGACGTTTGACGTTGATATAACAGTATGTGGTTCAATTGTTGTCAGCTCTAATGCAGAATCAGGTCGAGATGGCTTGCGACGATGTTTGACTAGTATATTCGCAGAGGACACAGACGAACTCAACTCATGACCATCGTTGCTGCTTGCTTTCGAAACCGGTGTCGGAGGTGCAACCACTGATGATTTCTGTTTATAGTCCCCTTGTGATCCTTTGGTGTCGCCTTGCATCTGATTGAGGAATAACCCCGATAATAATGATCGTTTGATCTGTGGTTTGGGTAGTGCCTCACCTTTTCTAAATACACTCCGTTTCCATTGATCCTTCAGGTGCTGTTCATTATCATCATCCTCTGAACCAAGGTCTTCACTGACGGAGGACCAATCACTTTCCTCCGATAAAGAATCATCTGAGGAAAATAGAATCTCACGAATTGGTGCCTTTCCTTCGAAAAGTGATTTTTTCTGAGAAAGATGTGATTTTTCGGGTGAGTGTTTGAATGTTTCACGTTGGCCGTGCTGGCTTAAGTGGTGATGGTGTTGTTGGCTCTGATAGGATTGTCCAGGTACCTTGTTCTCTTGCTCATGCGGTGAAGATCGAGCTCGGTTATCCATATACTTTGGCACTGAGTCAGTTGGAGAAGGCGAACTCTCGATGAAAAACATATTCCTATCCTTATTCGATTCATGTTTCTTGTTTGAAGTCAAACTCGTCATACCCAAATTGTTCAAAACACTGCTTCTCTTTTTTTTTTGAGGGGAGGTACCAGGTCGATCAAATAACGAAGACTTAGCCTTCTCACTGGTGTGAGTGACATGGTTGAACAAAGAAGCAGTTCTTTGTTTTGATGAGCTTTGATTATCTGAGAATAAGGAGGTGGTATTCGAGGACCTACCCTTCGAAGTGTCAGGTGAAGTTTTCTGTGATACGTGCGGTTTATTTTTTGCTGACGATTGTGCTTCTTGATCCTGTTTAGTTAATGAGAGATTGCTCTCTAGAGGCACAGAAGGTATTTCCTGGGCCTCGATATTTTTGGGACCACTATTGGACAGAGTTGCTGAATGTGATGTAGGAGCCTTTTGAGGTGAGATTTTGAGTGATGTTTGGTGTGGTGAGAACCCTCGGACAACTGAGGTTGATGTATCGGACCTTACGAGTGGTGGAGGTTGAACTGTTGCGGCTGTTTGGGGTTGTTCATTATCATAGATTCCAAATGCATAACGAGGATGAGGTTGTTCGTAGAGGTCAGTGTCGTTGATAGTGGGTATACTTTTGTTGCTGGAGAGTTCCGCATTAATCTTTTTTTTTTGGGGAAGCCTTTTGAGCGACTTAGATGACGATGACTTCCGAAACATTGGTGGTCTTTTCTCCAGGGATTCTGTGCTTCTATTGTTTTTCCTAGAGAGGGTCCTCGTTGAGGACTTTCTTTTTGTGAGCTGCGGTCTTTGTAACTCAACATTATGCTCAGCAACGATAGACAAAAGACTGAACAAATCACCATCATTTAGCTTATTCGAGCTTGAAATTGATGTTGTAGAATTATTTTTCGTTATCGTTCTATCATGGTGTATACTGTGATTATTGATGAGGTTTCGATTGACGATTCTCCAGCTGATATTCTCCAGCCTTTTCCCATTCTTGATGAATCCCGAGCATTTGGTAAGACCCGTCCAAACGGAAAGCACGTTTTCGATATCCAAGCCACTGGTGTCAAAATTTTGTAGCGTGTCGCGTGATAATTCAAGAAAGGGAGGGGCCCTGTTGATAGTGTTTGAGTGGTTGGCCATAGCTGAGCTCTCTTCCCCGTTCTCTCAGGAACTTCCTCTATTATCTATATGTGAGACGTATGGCAATTCTTGTGTGCTATATTGATGCGAAACAAAACATGAGATAGCTGTTCGAGTAACAATACGAGTGACGAAGGTACGCCTCAGTGAAAGTTGGTAGAGGAGGGTGGATGAGGGACTTTTTCTTCGAGTTCGTGATCCGCGTGACAGACGGTGACCCTTTTGAACAGCTCAAACGAAGGTCCAACACTATGAAAGAGAGAGTTGAGATACCTTTGAGATCGAGCTCTCCGACTTCAAGTGTACCAGATGTACCCTTCAATCACTTTGATTATGGGGTTTTAGCGTGTATGGTGTGATGTGTAGATCAGGTTTTTTTTTGCCCGCTCTCTAAACTCCCGGGCCCACAAAAGTAGCAGATGACACCTTTTCCACAAGTTGATTGGAAGATGATATCTTAGTGGGAAATGACCAAGTTATTGAAAGACTTTGTGTATGTCCTTATATTCTGTGAAACAATGATGGAAAGATTTAGACCGAGTCTCGTGGGCTTCAGGCTCCGCTTGTCAAAGTCACTCAGCCAAGTTTTGGTCACACAGGTCCAAATTTGGGAACCGGGGAAACATTTTTTTGGCGCGCTCATAACCCCGCCAAAACGCGCTTGAACTGACTTCAACAGTGAGCAGCTTCAACGGTCAACGGACAAAACAGCTCGAGATGTGCGATTTGCTACAGGGAAATACATTGAAGAATATATGTGATTGGGCCATATTTATAAAAGTTGTGATACAAGCAATGCGGTCACTTCTGATCCCTAATCCATGAGCCTGCCTCACTCAATCCTTGTTGTGTCTTATCATTCACTTTATCGAGCCCAGCTTTAGTCTGCTGTACAGCAGTTTCTGCGCCGCTCCAGAACTTGTGATTAGCCTCCTTTGCTGTGTCAATCCCCCATTGCTTGAGTCCGGCTGAAGCTTCACTGACTCGCTTCTGTGCTTCTTCAACATTACGCTTTGCTTCTAGTTCTGCCTCCTTACCCTTGCTACGGCCCCAGTTCCACCAGTGAGTTGTGTTTTTCTCAAGGTCCTTCTGTGCATCGTTGAGAGCATTCTGTGCATCGTTGTAATACTCCTGGGCTCCCTGAGAGGTCTCATCATACTTCTTGCTGAACCAACGGTTCCACTCGGAAGCAGTCTTTGAAGCTTCATTCTTGGCCTTAGAGTACTCGCCTTGGACGCGCTTGCTGCCCCTCTTGGCCTCTTCAGCATGGTCTTGGGCAACGTCTGAGGCCGTATCACCCCAACCACGAACTGCACTTCCAGCAGTTCTGGCAACGTGTTCCTCCTGATATGGAACGCCTCCTCTCAACCAGTCATAAAACCCATTATAGCGCTTGTTAGCGGCAACCTTTGTGGAAAGAGCATCACCAGCACGGTCGCGCCATTCCTCCAACTTGGAACGTGCCGAATCAAGCTGACGCTTGGCAGCGTCAAGCTGTCTTTCAGCCTCTGCGTGCAATCTCTTCTTCTCATCATCAGCGCTCCACTTCAGCCATGATGACTTGGTCTCGTCGAATTTCTTTTGAGCGTCTGTAACTGCGTTTTGCGCTTCTTCATATGCTTTCTGTGCAGTTTCTTTGTTGTCTCTTCTGAACCAGGTGAAAAAAGAACCCTTCGACCCATTGTCGGTAACAGCGTCATAATACTCATTAGCACTTTGGGATGCAGTCTCTCCCCATCCTTCTAATGCTTTCTTACTTCCACGTGCAATCTCCTCTTCTCTCGAAGGTTCGAAGCTCTTTGTGGCACCAGAAATGGTTTCCTTAGCAGAATGCAGTCCACCAACAACGCTCCCCTTCACTTCTTGTCCAAATCTTTGCAATCTGTTTGCTTCATCTTTGCGTGCCTCCTTCTCTAAAAGAGCAGCCTTCTCTTGTGCATGGGAGGCATGCTTGTCAAGTTCAGCCTGTGCATCTTTTGCCTTGTCACTAGCCCATGAAGCCAATTTGGAACGCTCGCGTTCAACAGAGGAAATAGCCCCATCAACGCCTTGCCCAGTACGCTGTTGCAACTCCTGGAGTTTCTCCTTGGCAGATAGGGCCGTCTCGTCTAACTTACGACCCGTTCTCTCACCAACACCTTCCTCAGTTGTTTTCGAGAAAGAAGGTAGGGATAATTTATGATCAGGTGTTCTTTGAGCTTGTTCCAAGCGCTGTTGATAGAGATAATATCCAGCTCCTGCAACGACAGCACCGCCGATGATGAATCTCGTAGACATTGTATTTGATCAACTGATATGGTATAGCTTGCGGTTTCAGCACAAGATCTGAAACTAAATAAAGGAAAGGCCAGGGGGGCTATCAGGCCTTTATATACCACCGCTACGCTTTCTGGCGCCTGACGCCTCAATCCCCGGTTTTCACAGCGCTCAATTGCTATTTCATGCCTTGACCCCGGGCACTTTGGCGCTTGTTTGCTACCTTTGCTACGCGCAACAAACGTTGACACATTGACATATATATGGCATGACAAGAGTTGCTTAGAAGGGGAGTTTATAAGCGATGCATAATAGAGGTCTTCCTTCCACATTGTACTCGGATTTTGAGAAGCTCAAACATGGACGCTGTCGTTGTTTAGATTACTTTCCAACACCCAAACCACGCAATTTGGTACGCTACCAACGTCATGCATGTGTCATGCCGCTTTTTAGTTTGCTATCACCAACACCTCTGAACCCGCTTTGCAGTGCAATAATTGTCTATACAAAAACTTACGAATTCTCAAGCGTTTAGATTGGTTACGGACGGACAGGCTGCTCATGTTGGAACCGGGAATCATCTCAAACCACAGGATTTCGAGGCTGAGAGACGGCAATGTGGTGTCGATTAGCATGCGTATTTTTACCTACATGACATAGATGGTGGCCCAAGATCAATCCTGAAGTGATCCAGTGACCAGAAGTCAGTTTTATCAGAACGAAGAGATCATGAGTGCGAAGTTTATGAGGGTACTGGTCCCGTCAATTCGCTAGCTCTTGGGCAGTATCATACAAGCGGCGTTGAGCCACATCGCACGCCCGAGAACAATCGTGCTCCATGAAAACATAAGAGATCACAAGACTTTGGTTAGCTGTGTCTTAGCATTGCTCTTCTTCAAAGTAGTGGACATGGCCTGTATAATGGATGGAAACATCTTTCACCTTTTACCGAAGGCTCTTGAGCTACTGCTCTATCTGTAGCTAAGACATTCTCAACTCAAACTGAGCTGCATTAGAAGCCTAATATTGTACGCCATTATTGAAAGCAGGTAACAACCAGAGAGCACACTAACTAGCCACTAGTCACTGATGTGTGTATATCACCTCCAATCTGCGAATCCGAAACACTAACCCATCCCTCTATAAAACGAATTCGCTCCCAGCGGTAAGCGCAGCATACAAGTGAAATTAAACCTCCTGTCCCAAAGCAAACATCGACAAACCGTCTATTTCTCTTCGATTTTAGCCCAATTATCCTTCAGAGTAGTTATACATTAGGCCCACAGGTCTTGTGATCATGCCTACAGCTGCAGTGAGTTAATTGATCATACCCCTTTGACGTCTCGCCCGGAAAGCGATTGAATCAAAGGTACTCGAAGCACCCTGTACTAACATTTATTTCTTATAGGCTGAAATACCTCTATTACCGTCAGATCCAAAGGCGGATCCTATAGCCGGAGTATGTGAATTTGATATATACCAGAAGTTGGTGAAGACGTTTGTATTAACTCAAAAAAATAGCAACCGGATGTTTTGGTGAAAGCTGGCGACAAAAAGGAGGACGAACCTCAATCTCAATCAGTCAATTCCGATGACCTGCAAAAAGCTGAGGAAGAGGCACTGAAAGCGCAAAGAGAGCCAGTTCCGGCCACTTCAGTGGGATGGAAGCAAATTGGTGAGTGGGAGGAAAAAGACGCACTGACTCCCGACGACGAATTGATGGATCTGACAACTCCAACTACTTTGGATAGCTACCTACCAGAGAAATTATATGGTGACTGGTACCATACTGTTGGTGTGTTTATAGGTGCTGGGCTATTATCTTTCATCTTTGGCAGATTCAATTTCTCTTTGGCCCCTGTGTTCTTCGTTGTACTTTCTGCTGCAATCTACTACAGAACATCCATCAAGAAGTATAGAGCAGTAGTTAGAGATGAGGTCCAAAGAGAGTTCACTATTCAGCACATTGAGAACGATTATGAGACCATGGACTGGTTGAATACGTTTTTAGAAAAGTACTGGATCTACTTGGAGCCTTCCGTCTCTCAAATTGTGACAGAGCAGGTGAATCCAATCTTGGCTTCGCAAGAAGCAATTCCAGCATTTGTGAAGGCCATTTGGATAGATCAATTCACAGTTGGTACCAAACCTCCAAGAATTGATTTTGTGAAGACTCTCAATATTCCAAAGGATGATGTCGTCGTTATGGACTGGGCATTTTCTTTCACCCCTCATGATCTGGCAGATAATAGCGCAAAGCAACGCAAGAATCATGTTAATCAAAGAGTGGTAGTCAAAGCTACTGTTTTCGGAGTCACCATTCCTGTTGTTGTTGAAGATTTTTCGGTTAGTGCATGGGTCAGAGTCAGATTAAGAATGATGACAAAGTTCCCGCATATTGACACCGTCAACATTTCTTTGATGGAACCACCGCAATTCGACTTTGTTTCCAAACTATTCGGTGAGTCAATCTTCAATTGGGAGATCTTGGCTATACCTGGCTTGTTCCCCTTGATCAACGAAATGGTTATGAAATTTGCTGGACCAATGCTTTTCAAACCATTCTCATTTCAATTGAACATTCCTCAACTCTTATCAGGTGCTACGACATCTGTTGGTATTCTTTGTATCAAGGTCAGAGCCGCTAAGAATCTCAGAGCGGCTGATCGTGTGATGGGTAACACAGTTGATCCATATCTTACCTTCAACTTCCATGGTAAAGAGGTTGCCGCAAAGACTAAGACTATCATGGACACTTTAAATCCAACTTGGAACGAAACTCTGTTTGTTCTTGTTGGATCATTCACTGAGTCTTTAGAAGTCACGGCATACGATTACAATGATGACAGGAAGGATAAGAACATTGGCCGGTTGCAAATTGATATGAGTGAAGTTGGAGATAGAAAAGTTGGGAAAAATCAAATCGGTCAGTTCTTGAGAAACTCTAAACCTTGTGGTGAATTGCTCTATGACTTTGAATTCTTCCCAGCCTTGGAAGGAACTACTTTGGAGGATGGTTCAATCGAACCACCACCAGACTTAAACACGGGGTTGACCAAGATTGAGCTTACTGAAATAAGAAACGTTAAGACGGATGGAAAGAAGCTTTCCTCATATACTGAACTCTACTTCAACAATGAACTTGTCAAAACAACTCCTGTTGCCAAGAACAATGACAACCCATCCTTTGCAATCCCATTCGAAACTATTGTCACTGATCGTCGTAAAGCCAAAGTTAAAGTGCTTGTCAAGGATCCAAAGGGGAAACTTCTGGCCGCGTCTGTGCAGACTTTGAACAGTTTGATAGACCGAACCGAGATTGACAGACCTTGGATTCCATTCACTAAAGGTGAAGGAGAGTTTAAAATATCCACTCTATGGAAATCGGTACAGTTGAGAGATGTTGCGGGTGCTGGTAGTTACACAGAACCTATTGGTGTTGTCAGAGTGCTCTTCAATAAGGGAGAAGGTTTGCGTAACCTGGAAAAAATTGGAAAAGTTGATCCATACGGTAGAGTGTTAATCAATGGGTTCCAGAGAGCAAGAACGGATATGATTGAGGATACGTTGGAGCCTGTTTGGAACGAGGCCTTATGGGTTACTGTCACATCTCCAAATCAGAGGCTTACCATCGAGGTGATGGACGCTGAAAAGAATGGCAACGATCGTACTCTTGGTTCGTTCAATGTGAAAACCTCAGACATCATCGAAAAGGACGAAAACGACCAGTATGTCGAGCATATAGATGACCAGTTGAGAACTGGGCGTTTAGTTCATAAAAAGGGCCCAAAGGGTATAGTAACCTATGCACTCTCATTCTATCCTGCTATCCCTGTCAAAACACTGGAGGATATTGAAGAAGAGAGAAAACATAAGGAGAAGAAGGAGCAGGAAGCCTTAGAAAAGCAAAAGCAAGATAAGGATGGTAAAAAGGACAAACAGACTGAGACTGAAGATGATGACTTTGAAGAGACGAACAAGATTGAAATGCCCCTCTCTGAGCTTATTACACATCCAACGGGTGTGTTCGTTTACAGTATTCTTAGCGGTGACTATTCTAGTGTCAACTCGTACTTGCAAGTTTATTTCGATGGAAATGGATATCCTGATCACATAAGTCCGTTGATCAACACCAGAAAAATGAATACTCCAACTACTGGTGATGCCTTGGTAAAGGAATTAGAGTGGTCCACATGTACTTTTAGACTCGTCAAAAAGAAGGACTCCCACAGGCTCACAGAGGCCATTGCAGAATCAACTATCCCAACTTTGAGTCTGTTGAAAAACTCGTATCATCGTCCAAATGAGCTCACTCTCACCGGTATGGGTGCCAACAAGATCAGAATTCAGACACAATGGATCCCTATTACAGCATCCAGGCTGCCACCTTCTGACTTGATCACCAATTCCGGAAATCTTGATCTAGAGATAATCAACGCTGAAGGATTGCCTAGCGCTGATTCGAATGGCAAATCAGATCCGTTTGTTAAGGTTTACGTTAACGATGAATCCTCATCGTTTTTCCAATCAAAGACCATCAAGAAAACACTTGATCCGGTCTGGAATGAGATGACATCCCTGGAGGTTACAAACAGGGTGAACACAGTTCTCAGGTTCAAAATTTCAGACTGGGACTTTGGCGCAGGGCAGGATGATAAGCTTGGCGAAGCATATCTCGACTTGGCAGATATCGATCCAATTGAGCCATCTCAGTATGATCTTGAAGTGAAGGACGACCATGGTAAGCCTGCTGGTGTGTTACACGTGAAGACCTCTTTTAGACCTTCCTACATTGTAAAGGTACACGAGATGTCGACCAACGTTGGCGATGCAGGGCTTAAAGCTGTCGGAACTGGTATTGGTGCTGGGCTGGGAGCCGGTAAGGCTGTCATCGGAGGTGGTGTAGGTGTCGTTGGGAAGGTGACAAAAGGTATCTTTGGCGGAAAGTCTAAAGATAAGAAGGACGAGGAGTAGTGTCGTTTGTAATTTCCTATACGCTCAATTGAAATGGTTACATCTATTCCTGCTGAATCAGAAATAATAGACTCTGAATCTTGTGTAGGCCCACTCTGGCACGATACTGAGAGCTGCTCTTTACTTAATACTTATGGTTTAGTGCCCTAACCACGTGCCCCTCATCGCGGGGCCAAATTGAAAATTTTTGCCCTTTGCGCCGGATGAAAAAAAAGGAAATTCCCCTAAAATTTCACTTTGATCCTTTTCAATACTCACAAACCACTGCCAGTTTCCGACTTAATTTCTAATAACATGTCTAACGAACGTACTTTCATTGCTATCAAGGTATGTGACTCCTCTCAATTTGTTTTCGACGCGCTTGGCTAACTCCTACTTGACAGCCAGACGGTGTTCAAAGAGGATTGATTTCCTCCATCTTGTCAAGATTCGAAAACAGAGGCTTCAAGCTTGTTGGTATCAAGCTCGTTACTCCATCTGAGTCTTTGTTGAGAAACCACTACTCTGACTTGCAAGAAAAGCCATTCTTCCCATCATTGTTGTCCTACATGTTGTCTGGTCCAATTTTGGCCACTGTTTGGGAAGGTAAGGACGTTGTGAAGCAAGGTAGAGCCATCTTGGGTGCCACCAACCCATTGCAGTCTGCCCCAGGCACTATCAGAGGTGACTTCGCCATTGAGACTGGTAGAAATGTTGCTCACGGTTCTGACTCTGTTGAATCTGCAAAGAGAGAGATCGACTTGTGGTTCAAGAAGGAGGAATTGGTTGACTACAAGTCTGCCTTGTTCGGTTGGATCTACGAATAGACACGTCGATTGTTAGATAGGTGAATTGACATGTTTGCCTTAACATACCACGTTGTAGTAACCGGATATACCCAGTGACGTATCTTTCCAATGCTGTGAGATGTTTGGATGTTTCTTGTCTTTGTGTCAACGTCTACAATTAGAGAGTTATGCTCTTCTGATCCGATGCCGCTGACTGGTACTCTCTGTCTAATAACCCATTGGGATCACTCCGCTTATATCTATAGCCTTCGATGGCAAAGGATAAACCTAGTAGCAAGGAGCTCGTTGGGGAAGATGGTTTACTCACAAGGCGTGGAACTCTTGAGTTGATCAAAGATGAGTTCAGCTCAAGAACTATCAGCGAACTAGATGACAACTACTTTTTAGGGAAAATAAAAGAGTTCGTATTCTCTATTGACCCGAAAAGGACGATGGAAAAGTCTATTGCGATGTGGGACGAACTCATTCTTACGGAAAGTTCTGTGTTCACAACTAAATTGAATGTTGGTACTGCTGGGAGGAACGAGCTGTTGCAATGGTATCTCGATACTTATATACAGCCGGTATTGCAGTTTGTCAACTGGTGTAAGGGTGAGAAGAATCGTCAAACATTCACGGTGAGACGTGAGCAGATACTTAAAGTAGAAGGTGTGGGCGAAGCTAAACCATCATTTTTGATCTATAGGGGTGGTTGGTTACTTTTATCGGTTGATCTTGTGAAGCCTCGCTGCCTTGATGAGTTCAGAAAAGCCTCTCTCCGTGGCGTTCTATTTCAAAGGGCCATGTTGAATGCCTTGCTTGGGAAGACAACGAGAAGTATAGTAACAGATGGTGTCAATCTACTTTGTATTTCCATCGATGTGCATGCCGGTTGTGCGATCAGTTATAAATTTGATCACCCTTTGTTGACAAACAGAGCCATGCTACTAACCGTAATATCTGCGGCTTCCGTACAGTTCGATCGAAGTGAGATCCAGCAAGAGTCGCTAATCATGACCGATATGGCACAGAAGCTATTCACCGAGAGCTCGAAAGAGAGGATGAAAGTAAAATATACAGAGACTCTTCTCCGCAATGTGAATAGAGGAGTCTCACATCATGCTGTTTGTTTTTTTGAGCCCAAAGACTATGACGAGATAAAGGTCTGTCAGTTTCGCAGAACTCAAGTGATCTCTATCAAAGTCAAAGATTTCAAGAAACATTTTTGTCGACTTGATGATAGAATTTTCATACTGAAAGATATTCGTGAGGTTGTCATAAAGGTCTATGACGGAACAAACTTCTTAGGTTCTACCTTTGAGACCAAAAGAACGCCAGATGAAGAGCGGCAACTACAAGAAATTAAGGAATTGTTTTTGACGGAATGGAGGGCTTATTGGAAAATTTACACGTTCAACGCAAATCAGAAGGACAGCACTAATCTCATTCATGTGCCGCGAATCTTGAAGAGAGGATTCCTTCGTATGAAACTCGGTAATAGAGAATTTGCTGGCGGGTTTTTAGCTATGGAGAGACTATACGAAAAGCCATCCACTGATGAGCACGCCCAAATGTTTGAGAAACAGATCAGGCTCTTGTACGATGTGGGAATATCCCGTCATAGTGACGTGTGCTTCGACAGTATGTTTATCAAAGACAACCGAGCCATCCTCATAGATTACGGCTGTGCCAAATTCCTTTCAGACAAGGCTGGAGCCTGGATATGATCACGTTCGGGTAGGGTAATCACTCATGCATAGGTATAAATCTACTGATGTAATTATTACTTTATTAAGGAGTGACAGTGCTCGTTGTAAGACCTTGAGTATTTCGGGTTTGCGCTAGCTCGACCAAAACCAGTTGGCCCTAGCTAACTCTCATCAGTATTGGTAACCCCACAATGGTGTTCGGATGGAGATGGTTTTGTGTCAACAATAAACGGCGTGCATAACTCTCAAAGAGGGCGCGTCCTTTATCTAGCCGCTGAGCTCTTCTTTGTTCATATAAAGTCTTCAATCATCCTATAATTATTGGTAGGCTCTACAGAGCGATTCTGGAGACTTCTTCCTCTGTAAAGAGCCTGGAGATCACAGATGAGAAAGGGAAAAGCACCGATCAGGTTTATCAATGACAGAGGAGAGCTCACCAAGAGAGGAATCTACAAGTTGGTCAAAAATGGTTTCATTGATGTCGGTCCGAGAGATCATGAGCTGATTCAAAAAAGAGTTGTCGGGGACCTCAATGATTCGATGAAAAAATATGAAGAGGAACTTGAGGCAATAAGTAGTCACAGGACTGAGGCTATTCCCAGACCTCCAAAGCATCTAGATCTGGGCTCAAAGGCTGGACTATCAACTAAGACGGATGTTATTAGAGCATTTGGGCATTATATCAGCTCGTGGGTCGACTATTTGAATACTCAGTTCAAGTATGAGGATAGACTATCTTTCAAGGTGAAGACCGCTGAAAACTTCGAACACGATGGATTTGGATCAAGAGTCACCGTCTCGCCACACTTCAGTATCTTCAAAGGTGAAACGCTCCTTCTACCAGTCGGTGTATGTAGTCCTATATGCACTAAGCTGTTTAAAACGTTGGAAGAGGGGAAACCATTTGGAATTGTATACCAGGCGTTGTTAATGGCTTTAATTACGAAAAGAAGGAGAGTAATAATCACCGATGGTACAAATATACTATACTTGAGAGTTGACTTGGAGGAGTTTGGTGCGTTCACATTGTTTGACAGAGAGATGACCTCTCTAGAGTTAGGTCCAATTATATTCTTCGTTACGTGCAAAGAGGCTGCTGATTGTCTCGGAGACGGGTCGTTAAAAACAGAGGAGCAGGTTATGATTGAGTTCAGAGACAAGGTGTTCAGTATGTCTCAACTCAAAAACTTGAGAATACTAGCCGCACAAAGAATGATTGCTGAAATCAACTCCAATACTGGCACAATTGCTGGTACCTTTCAACCTAAGGCGCTCAAAATATTGAAACGTTCTGAAAATGCTCTCAATGAGCGCCAAGTAATCTCAATCAGCTGTCAAGATTTTAAGGATTTGTTTACCCATAACAATTTTGAGGTTTACGTTCCCAATGACGTCAAAGAAGTTGTTATCAAGATCTACGATGGTGTGTCCCTGATGGTTGAAAAGTTGCAGCTAGGGAATAGGTCCCTTGAATCTGAAATCCACCACTCAATTGAGGATCGATTGATAAGAATTCGGAATTCGTTTTGTAATGAGTGGATCATATTCAAAATAATTTTGATGTATAATGCAATGCAGATGGATCAAAGCAAACGGATTAATACGCCTCGTATCTTCAGACGTGGCATACTAGATGTGAAGCTTCACAATAAGCTATATGGCGCTGGATTCCTCGCAATGGAGCGTTTGTATGAGGGTATTTCATCCGATAAGCACAGACTGCTCTTAAAGCAGCAAATGAGCCTTCTAGCTGCCATTGGAATTCGGTTTGAAGATGAGGGAAACGCACCTGAAGCATTTGTCAAAGCTGGTAAAGTTATAGTGACGGATTACAGCTGCGCTACTTTGGTTGACGTTGGTTACTGATGAGAGCCTCAATTCAGCTAGAAGTCATGAAACCTCATGCTTGATCGCTTGAAAGGTGTAACCAATCTTGCAACTTTTCATTTCGGTAACTCTGGTATGCGCTGCCGTTCAAGTTGGTTGGCGCAATAAAGTACATGGCTTGGCTTTGACGCGTATGCCAAGTGCAGCCTAATGATGAGGGAGGTAGTACCCCTTATTATATACTACAGTATCCGATTTACACGTCAGAACATAAATGTAGCACAGTGAAATGAATAGCTCGTCTAAGGTAGCTGCACATACAGAACAGCAAGAATTTAATTTCTCTTCACATACTCATGCACATCCTCTTCTAGACCCAAAGCACAGATGCTGAAGGAATCAATCAGCGTGGTAAAGCGGTGGTGATATTGGACGGCCTCTTTGCCAGACTGTCCAATTTGACTAAGTAAGCAGGTGATCAGTCTCAAGCAAGTTCTTCCAGAGTTTATACTATTGATGAGGCTAGATAAAAGTGCACTGTCATTATGAAACTCTTTCAGCTTGATAGAATCTTCAATCAGGCGCACCTGTTGAAAAAGCCTCTTTTCCATCAGCTTCATCGATATTTTGACTTTATTCAAAGAGTCAGCTGAGAAAGACTCACAGAGTAAATGTGACAATGTGCGAAGTTCATCCTCTAAGAACTTAGAGAGCTTGAAAAACAACTCTAGCGAGGACTCAACGATATTGATCATTCGAAAGTTGAGAGACATCAAGGAAGCCACCACTTTAGAAGAGTCTGTAGATATAGTCCTGATAAAGTATCTTATCGATAGTGGCTGCGCTGGAGGACAAGATAATTTTTCCACTAAATCATCGCATTCGAGATGTTCGAGTGACAATGCATTCCTGAGAACTAAGAATCGCGTCATAGACAGTTGCCCACGTTTGTATTCTTTGATCAACATCGAATTGGAGCACAACATCCTTTTCAGTTTCAAGCAACACGCTATAAGCCGATTAGAGAGCAGTTCCATTCTTTTAAGTTCAAGCTTTCTCGAATCAAAGAGGTAGCTCTCCAACTCGTTGCATATTTCAAGCATCGAAGGAATAGAATCTCGTTGCAGTATAGCCACATCGCACTTGAAGAGATCAAGCAGATGATCTCGTTTGACGTAATTATTCAGTGACACTAATTCTCCATCAACAGAACGGGAAAACTCTTGAATAATAACGATCATGTGTTTATAGAATTTCCCCATGAAGGCTCTCAAGGATGAATTTTGCACTGTATCGGTAAGCTCGCCCTTCAATGCCAGTAGAACTCCTATCAACTTCAACATCTGCAACTTGAGCTCTTTGAGTTCCGAATTCACGATATCCCAATGGTTCCATCCCTGCAAGCAGACCACCGATGACGAGTCAAGCGAGATATAGGAAATGTAATGATCGAATATCCTGAACAGCATGATGTAGCTATAGATCACAGCTTCGAGCAGCCTCTTTGTACTTTCAATGTACCCAGCGCTGTTAGCGCCTAATAGTCTGTTCTTGACCCCCAGGATAGATCTCCTGTTCGTCCTGAACATCGTCACAGCTTAACCCGCCGTGCACAGTCATCGAGTGGCGATTTCTTTCAAATGAGGAAATATATGATACATCACAAAAGTACATCAAAAAACTTAGAGCGGTTTAGCAGTATATATATAGCGTCTGATTTACTTTCTAGACTCATCATCCCTGCTGAAGATCCCGGATGCACCAAAGTATCCAGATGCTTTTATAAGCGATACAAGCTTGTCATAGGATTGCTCGCCAATGGCCAAGTAGCGTGAGATGTAATTTCTGAGGTCTGAGTGTTGATATAAGAGTTGTAATCCTGTGTTGCGTCTAATGGCCGCAAGGAGCATTGAAATGAGGAGCAGGTCCACTGAGTAGTGGACGAGTTTTCCAATCTGGAAACGTTAGCAATAAGCAAACTACTCGCAGTTGGTATTCGGACTCACTGTCATGGTTTTCGAGTTGAGCTCAACTTGACACGGAGAGCTCGTTTTTGTTTGACACTAACTGATATAAGAGGCCGGGTCAAATCGGGTTGCGGACTACCGTTCAGCTCCGGTAAGAGGAAACGCGTGGTTCTGAAAATTACGCTAAGCTGTAGGCTCAAGCTCCCCAAATGGGTGCGTAAGCGTTAGTACGGACACACGATTGAACGCGAAGTTCTTCACTCTAGACAGTAGAAAACATCAACAAACGTTAATGGAAGCTCTAAGACCTCTGTTGTTGATATGAGCGTTCCATTCTCGAAGAAGACGTGTCAAAGTTTCAAGCTCTCGAAAAGATTCACACATCCTGATGATCCATTCATAACGTCACTCGACTACGATGACTCGGGACAGTTTCTCATATCGACATCGGTCGATCAAACTATACAACTCTACGACACGCTAAAGGGGAAACATGTCAAGCCTATATACTCAAAGAAATATGGGTGTCATCTAGCACGCTTCACTCACCACCAAAAGAACTGTGTTTATGCTTCTACAACAAATGATAACACTATCAGATATCTTTCTCTCCACGATAACTCCTACATCAGATACTTCAGAGGTCACAAGGGTCTCGTCAATTCGCTCGAGGTAAGCCCGAGACACGATCTTTTCATTTCAGCATCTTTGGATGATACAGTAAAGCTATGGGATTTAAGGGCATCGAACGCGCAGGCGTCGATACCTTCAGCAAGAGAGAGTTTTGTAGCGTATGACCCCGCGGGGCTCGTTGCAGCCATTAGCAGTACTAGTAATAGTACCGTTTCATTTCTTGATGTTAAGATGTTTGATGCGCAACCTTTCAAACAGATAACTTTACCCACAGGATTTCTATGGAACAAAGTGGAGTTCTCAAATGATAACAAACACATCTTGTTTTCTTCAACTAATGGTGACCACTTGGTTTATCACGCATTCGATTTCACCCCCGTGACTAAACTTACCGATATAAAAGAAATTCCAGCATCTCCGTATCCATATTCTGGTTCAGCCTCATTTACGCCAGATGGTAAATATGTCCTTTCTGGAACTGGTGATGGTAATATAGCGGTATGGAGTTTAAAACCAGAAGATCACCCTGGCGGGAAGATCCCTTCAACTATCAGGCCCTTTGCTTTCCTTGAAGGAGATGATAGACCCAGAATATTGGCTTTCAATCCCAAATACATGCAATTCACTACAGCCGACATTCATCTTAATATGTGGATTCCAGACTTGGATTGATGTTCAGATATGAATTTAAGCGTCTCATTCGAGGACATCACCAGGATCCGGATAAATGACTAATGCATTATCTTCACACCATGTAGTCCAATCTCGTAGAAATTTACTACCTGAGGCGATTGTCTCCATGTCTCCAATGACACAAAGTTGTCTTTTAGGTCTTGTGATTGCCACATTCAAACGTCTCTTGTCAGCCAAGAACCCAACAGATCTTTCATCATTGCTTCTTACTAAAGTGAATACAATAACTTCTTTCTCACGGCCTTGAAACCCGTCAACTGTTGAGATTTCAATGTTTGGATGCTTCGGATGGATCAAAGATTTCAACAGCGAAACTTGTGCATTGTATGGAGCAATAACACCAATGTGCTCTTGTTTCAAATTAGAGTCGAGAAGAATCTCAATATGATGTTGAACTACATATGCCTCCATCTCGTTATATTTCGATGGAACCAATTCACCCTCTTCGGAATTGTCTCTTTCAGGAAACTCACCGCCTTGAGTATCATACCAAATGATAGGAACATCTGTTGTGTCATTCTTAGAAACATCGTCCAAGTCAAACAGTAATATATTTTCCACACTCGAGTCGGCTTTGAGCTCACTATTGTATAGAGTCCTAGATGAGAACTCCATTATGGACTTATTCATACGATACTGTATATTTAGCAGTTTTTTGAATGAATCGCCATAATTAGACACCAGTCTGTCAAATATGGTAGTCTCTAAGATACTCTTCACGTTATTATCTGTATCAATCTTAATCGTGGGTGGTAACTGCTGATTATCACCTGCAAGGATTAATCTTGATATTTGGGACTTCTCGTGAGAAATAATAGGAATCCAACATTGAGGTTCCAATGACTGAGAAACCTCATCAATGATGATTGTATCAAACAGCTTGACTCCAGGATGTGAATTATAGACGTTGGTCAAATCTCGCGAGCTTGAACCATGAAGTGTTGCAACAACAACCTTGGCATGTAAAACAAGCTCATCTATTACCCTTTTTTCTCGGACTTTCAACTCTTTCCTGAGATCTTTAACCTCTGCCCAAATCGCCTTTTTCTCTCTAAAGTTCCTGGTTTTTTTGATTTTTTTGATAGTTTCATCAATCTCCTTCTTGATATCAACCACTAATTGACCACCATCACTTGTTGCTGAAACAACATCTAAACAATGCTGTAAGTTCGCAGACAACAATCTTGCCGGGTGGCCAATCCTCAAAAGTTGGTGAGCAGGTAGCTTCCCATTCAATCTTTCTAATATAGTGTCCACGGAGATGTTTGAAGGACCACAAACGAGTACACGCTCGCCCCGATCAACCAGTTGCCTTATCGTTTCAATTATGGTATACGTCTTACCAGTACCCGGGGGTCCATGTATAATAGATATAGGACTATTGAGGGCAAAGCTAATGGCAGATTTTTGTGAGTCATTGAGGTTCTCATCGTGGAAATTGATCGCCTTGTAAGATGACGACAATTGGGTCTCTGAAGGGGGAGTGTACTTTACATCATTTAAAAGTAATTGTATCAGCTGACTTTGAGATTCCATCTCAGCCAGCTTTCTCATAGTAGACTCCATTCTTTTATACGTGACTGAGTTCGATATCTTCACTATCCAAAGTCTATCGTTGATGATGTTTAAGATCTTTTCTTCGCTTGACTCATCGATAGTCACCACGATACTAGTCTGTGAGACCCTCGTAACGACACCTTCACAAGAGTTGTTTGCCTCCTCATCGTCATCATTCTTTTTGGAATTTTTCTGCTTTTGCTTCTTAGACGTTGATGATCCGACCCTATCAACTTTAACAATGTCTCCAGTACGTATGTCCCCAGATGCAAGAGTTTCTGACTCATGGAAGCTCATATCGTTCTTGAGCTCGAGAATCGTACGGCCACCCAGGCCTGTACGGATGCTATCGGTGCAGAGATTGACGATGGCTAGGCCCTTAGCAGCGAGCTTCTTGGACGATAGTGTATTCAGCAATAGCGTCGTTTGTTCAACATCGGCCGTTCTCTCGAGATCAATACACCTCAGAAACCTCTCTGCGAGCTTCTTGTTTGACATTGTCTGCAGAATATAAGTGTAATCAGACACCCTCGCCAAAAACCCAACTCTTAGCAGCTCCTGGGCGGGTCTCTCAGAGAAGTTCAGATGAGGTTGTCGGCATAGACGACTGATCTAACTAACAAAACAAAACAAAAAGGCACGTGATGTGTCACATGATCAAGCACAAAAAAAACAAAAAGGGCGCTGCATAACCGTCGCACCGCCGCCGAAATTCGAAGCCGGTTATGCCCACCGAATTCTGCTTCCAATGAAAAAACACCGTTTTCAGGGGAGGAAAAAAACACAATTGGAACAAAGTCTCGAGGAGTTCTGATATCGACTAACTACTGGAAATTGAATCGTCATGTCTGCATTGGTATGTTTCTTAGTCACGTTTGGGAAGGACTGCGAGGGTCTCTGCTGTCGCCTCGAGAGATCTTCATGGCTACTAGAGCTGGACATATAAAAGGGTGTGCAATGCAGAAAGTCTATCAAGGACGTCTGGCCTGAGGACAATGAAGTCATTTTCACATAGCGAATGGCATCAATCACGTTTACGGTGACTTTGTTGTTTGCTAGCGGTGGTGTCTTGGGTTTGGCGGAGCAGTTAAAAGACCTCGATCACCTTCCTGTATCGATTCAAACGAATTTGCCCCAACTAACTCTGTTTATTAGCGTACTTCTGCTGCTTCCAAATTAGACTGGACCAAAGTGATCTCTAAGCTCGGCTTGACTGGTCAAACCGCTGCTTCTTTGACCGCTTTCAAAAAGAGAAACGATGAGGCTCGTCGTTCCATTGTAGAACTACAAAATCAACCAAGTGAAGTTGATTTCAGTTACTACAGATCCGTGTTGAAAAACCAGGAGATCGTTGACAAGATTGAAAAAGAGGTCAAGGCTTACCAACCAGTGAAATACGACGTTGCTAAGCAATTGAAATCTATTGAAGCTTTCGAAGCAAAGGCCCTTGAAAACGCCTCAGCAACCGAGACTGTTGTTGCTCAAGAGTTATCAGACTTGCAAAAGACTTTGGCTAACATCGATGCTGCTAGACCATTCGATGAGTTAACTGTGGAGGATGTTGTCAAGGCTAGACCAGATATTGATGAGAAGGTTGAGACTTTGGTCAAGAAGGGTATCTGGAACGCACCAGGTTACAAGGAGAAGTTCGGTGACCTTACTGTTATGTGAGAGGTTCGAAATTGAGTTTAGAATTCACGTCAATTTGGAGTCTTTGCCATTTGAAAAAATCATCAAAATACAATGCAAAAAGGATGAACCCATATACAGATCCGCAAGAATGTTATGATTACAACTCTGAGTACCGTGTAGACTTTTGAATCTAAGTGCAAGTGCTTAACTTATAACAACAGAACGCCTCTTGAGCCTTGACTGGCCACCTTAAGCTAAAAAGCTCAAGTTGTGACACATAAAACTTTTGATGTTAAAAAACACGATTACCCGCATCGCAACATATATAATATATATTCGCATCCCGGAGTTCGGTTCCCGCTTAAGTTATCTCCATATTATAGACAAGTATCAAGTCTCAGCCACACCACCACCAGAGATATATTCTGACCCGCTAGAATGGAGATGAGCAACCTCTTAAGCGAAGAAGACAGTGCGGATATACCCATCACGAAGCAGAAGCGGTCTTCGGTAGCGTGAGTTTCCTCCCTCAAAGGATCATGGCCAAAGCAACTAACTCGAACAAACATAGGTGTATTCGATGTCGCCGCAGACACATCAAATGTCCAGGCGGAGAGCCGTGTCAGAAGTGTGTCAGCTCCAAGGCAGCCTGCGAATACGTCGAGGCTGACAAGAAGATCGTGGTGTCGATGCGCTACTTGCAGAAACTCCATGATGATATAGCGAGACTCAAAAAGGAAAACAATAATCTACGGACAAGCTTGAAAGAGAACTCAAAACCGGCTGCGTTGAAGGCTCTAGGCTCACAGGACAACTCCCCACTAAGCTCTTCCAACGCTCTCGATCAAGTTCTGAAGGGTACAGATGTTGAGACCATTCTATCAACAACGTTCTCGTACAACACTGCTTCAAACACCAGGAGAGATAGCAACTCTTCAAATTCGATAAACCCGACTCAAGATGAGGCCGTTGCACCTTTTGTTGATCAGCAACGCAAACTCGTATACTCAAGAACTGGGGAGAAGTTTTATGTGGGGTCGTCATCTATGACTTTATTCGGTATTCAAGTACAGAACATGGTCCCTCCTTCTGAGGAAAAAGTACCTGAGGTTACGAAATTGACGAATAATGAAACCGTTTTGGAAAGAGAGGGAAACGCCTATAGAATTATGTTGGGCAAGACCAAAACTAGGCCTGGTATATCGGTAAACTTCACGCTGCCATCCTATTCTTACGCTATGTTGCTTGTGGATACGTTCATCCAATACAATGATGGGTGCTTCTATTTCTTCAACGAAGGACTTGTCAAGGAGAATCTAAGGAGAGTATATGATGGTATGGGAACCGGCAGCTCGGATTCCATCATCGAGACTATTTGGTTTTGTAAAGTGTTGCTAATATTTGCAGTTGGAGAGATGTATTTGGGTACGGCTAATAACATCAACGGCAACAAACTGAATGATGCGAAACTTCCTGGCTCTGGGTTCTTTCACCAGGCCTCTGAGCTGTTCACAGGGTTATTCTCCTCGGGCGCCATAGACAATCTGGCAAGGGAAGGTGGTATTGAAGTACTGCTTCTATATGCCTTTTATTTACAAGTTGCGGATTGTACGGTGGCTTCCTATTTCTACTTTGGGCTAGCTCTCCGTGCTTCTCTGATCCTTGGGATGCATGTGGATGCTGAGAAGGAAAATCTTTCAAGGTTTGAATTGGAGCACAGACGAAGACTCTGGTGGACGGTATACATGTATGAAAGAATGCTTAGCTCTAAAGCTGGTCTACCGCTATCTTTGAACGATAACAGTATAGTCACGGAACTTCCTGATGACTTCGATATGAACAACCCACCTCCAGGTTGTGAGCATTATATTTTCCCTGAAGCAGAGTACATTACAAACTGTGTTAAAATAACCCAGATCAATGCCAAGATTCTTTCTTGTCTTTATCAAAAGCAGCCTGACAGTAACATTCTACCATTTCTGGCTGAGCTTGTCGCGCAGTTGATTCAATGGAAACAAGACCTTCCCGAATTTCTCAGTCCTGATTTCTCTAAGAAGGATCTTCAAATATCAAGACTGGTCACAAACATCATGAGTGAGTATTTCCAAGGAATGAACTTGGCTGTAAGGCCTTTGCTATTCCACTTCGCATCGAAGCAGCTCAAAGAAAACAAAACTGCAAACAAGTACATCGACCTGAGCAACTACTCAAAGTCTATAATAACCCTTTTCAATTCCTCGTTCCAGGCCTCCATCAATACAATCAGATCTCTCTGGTCTCTTATGCCAGATAACATGGTTGCATTGTTCGGATATATGGATAGAGAGTATCTTTTCACATCTGCAGCTACTCTCATTCTCTTTAATGCTGCATTTGGTGTTCACAGGGCTACATATGAGCACTTGGACCACGCACTTCAAATATTCACCAAGATGAGAAACTTGGGTAATCACCCTGCAGAACTCAGAAGGGCACAGCTCTTGAAACTGATGTCCACTTTGGACTTCAATGGTATCATGAAGCCCCTTATTCATAAATTTGACGATAATCTACCAGCCAGTCGAATGTCTTTCAACAGCACGGTGCATTCTACGCAAGATGCTGGAGCTGGCCCATCTATACCAACTGTTAGACCTCAGCCTAATGAATCTGCTGTGCGTCGTGGTGACTTCAAAAGACTCAGAGTTGACAGTATCATCGACCGACCACACACATCGGCTCCAACAATAGAGAATCCTCCAGTGCTGAATGCCACGGGAGTAGACTCAGAAGTACCAGATACAATCAATTTGTTACAAGAAGATGCAACAACTGCTGGGGAAACCGAATTGTGGAAGGAGATATCTAACGAAGCGATGTGGCTCAGCTCGCTAGGTGATGTATCCGAGGGCTTCCAGTCTCTAATGGATGATTTTGCGTAAGCTCGTCCGCTAACCTACCTTGCTGATCGGATATTCCTATACTTTTGTAACAGTTCACATAACTATATTCTAACTATCTATTGCAATGCCATAACTCTTTTCGTGAAACTCCCGACATCTCCATTAGTCCAAGCAGCAACTCTCTTTTTCTTACCACCAATAATTCCATACTTCACACCTAGCTCTTTTAGATTCAGTACCTCTTGCGCATTCTGAAGTGCATCTATCCCATGCCTTGGGCCCTCACTGGTCACTGAAGAAAGTCTTTGTTCTAAGTTTGCCAAGGCACCATAACGCGTGATCATTATATCACCGCCTTCGACATTTTGCACCGCAGAAAGAAACTCATAGACTAAGGATCTTAGCCTGAAGTTTACATAAGGTGAGTTCAAAAGATTCATAGCATACTCGAAAACGTTTGCGTTTCTCAGCAAGTTCACATCCGCACTTGTTTTAACGCCATGCGAGAGAGCATCAAACACCCATGAAAGCTGTCTATAGTAAATATCAGTCTCTTCAGTGATTGAAATTGATGTCAGTTCCTTAAAAAGAGGAATCTCATTTGCCTTGATGAATGGATTTTTCAAAACCCATCTAAATGCTTGCTCATAGAGCATATGCCCCGGATTGCTCAAAACTGGGACGAGTCTTGATATTATGATGTACACCAACGGTGGAACTTCATCGGCTTTGAATTCTTCTCTTTCAAACGTGTACAAGATCCTGGTCAATAGAACTTCAAAAACTAGTCTCTCTCTAAAAGCAAAACTATCAGCCTTCAAAGAATTTAGGAAAAGCCCGAGAATCGTTTTTGTGACACTCTTCACGACTCGATCTTCACTGGCCATATTGATAACAATAGAAGCAAATAGATCTGAATCAACTAACTTTTTGAAATTTGGCTTGAATGTTAGATCTGTTCCTTGGCTTATACTAGTAGTGATTAACTCATCGTTGTTGACAACCAACAATGACAAGAACAATGGATCATATGCTGTTTCGGAAGGCTCGTCAGACGTCTCAAGGGACACCTTTTCATAGAATTCTTCGATTGATCGCAAGTTTTCTGTGGAGCTCGGCATCTTAAGATCGTACCGAGAAATATTATAATTGTTCAACCCATTGGCCACGTACTTTCTGCTCAATACAACAACAAACCCTTCTCTTTTCTTTTCAATCAGTCTGATCTCCCCTATCAACTCCTCCTCATCGTCGGACAGCGCATCCAGGAAATCCCAGCTGTAAACCTGATCAATCCAGGAAACGTTAAGCTTGCTCTCCAATTTCTCGAGAATCTTGAACAAGATCAAGTCGTGAGCCCTTGTGGAGCCACCATAACAGATCAAAATCTTTTCCTGAAGCGAAACACTCGAATTTTTGGTAGGATCAAACTCATAGAGTCTCCATAGCAGCAATGAAGTAAGGAATTTTGATCTGGAGGATGTTTTGCCCCCTTTAGTTAGCACGTTATCTGCATTAGCTAAAATCTGCAACAGTTTCTTGAAATCTAAGAAATGTTTAGCAGAAGTGACCACAAGGACGCTGGCAAGCTCAAGTGCTGCTTCGTTTTTTACCCACTTCGTGAACACTACCTCAAGCAGAGCATTAACGCGAGCCCTGTTTAGTATCTTATCGGCCTGTATCTTTAGCATGAGGCCTCTAAAACTCTTCATGAAGCTGAAGAAATGCACCGGTGGATTGGAATGCTCAGCAAGCACTTTTGTCAAATACAGAACTGCCTTGTTAAACCAGGTTCTCACGATCGCGTCATCAACATTTGCAACAGATCCAACAAGCTCGGATATCTCTGCTGCAAACTTGTTATCGCTCTTCTCGAGAGCATACGTTATCACACCGCGTCTCTCTTCGTCTGTTAAAGATGTCAGAGGTTTTGTGAGTACATGACATAACTGGATGAAGGGAATTTGACTGTAATCCTCAGTCTGTACAAGCTCTAATGACTTAATTTTGGCTATTTCCACGACCTCTCGTAATAGCTCAGGCTCATCAAAGGATTGTACAACATCAGGAACCAAAAAGGAAACGAGGTATGCAATATACAGGGAGTTCCCAAGCCCTTTGAAGTAGCGAATGATGTGAGACAGCAGCGCCTTTTTTTGGACCAAGAACTCCAAAATTCTTAGGGTCTCGTTGCTTTCAGTGATAGCCTCGAAAAGTGTGCTTACATCACCAAACACAATCAAATCGTGGGCGAAAAACGATGACACCACTGGTCTCAGGCTCGCTTGACCCAAAAGTGTGGTTACCTGACTCGATTCCAAAGTCAGTTTTCTTTGTAGCATCAGCTCCAAAGCACTCTTTTGTAACAAGATGCTCCGATGCTCCAAAACCTTTCTCAGATCTTCGTTGCTTAGGGACCACAACGAAGAGCTAATCACGGTTAGTTGGCCATCACTCAAATCAGAGGATAGCATACTCTTGACTCTTTCGGAGAAATCTGAAGTTTTGAAACTCTCAATCTGTGAAAAAACCTCCGCTAACACTTCAGAAACGAATAAATCTTTGTCGTTTCCAGATTTCATAAACAAGTCATTCCAATACTTTTCAGCAGAGAACTCTCGCATGGATTCCGGATGTGTATACCAATAGTTACCAACCTTCGAAAGCATTTCAGCCAAAGCCTCCTTTGATTCCACTAGAGAAATCGTTTTACTTCTTAGTATGGAAGAAATTCTCGATAATGTGCCAACGACATCAAGATCAGAATTTGGAAGGCCAGCGTGATTGTGGATTTGATTCAAGGGTGCGGTGGTTATGAAGTTGAAGAAGGATTCTGTGGACAGAAAATCGTGGTCCTTGCTTAGCACATTGATAGATTCCTCGTAACTGGAGATGAATAGGTAATGTTTATAGTCAAAGTCCAGCTCAATATCTGATACAAGCTTAAGGATTGCTTCAGAGGGCTCACCCGCAACGATGAGATATCTGAGGAACAAAACAAGCCATTTAGATGTAAGTTTGTACGGAGTTGCCTTATCGACAAACTTCCATTGCTCAAACAACGTGACGATGAGTGGACTTAGTCTGTTGAGAGTATTCGACGCATCCAGGTACTTAAAAGGGGCTCTCACACATCTGGATACCGATTCATCAAGCAGCTTCCAGATCTTTGAAATATCTGAATCATCCAAGCCCTGCCCAACAGAAACTCCCTTCAATGCGTGAACTAGAACAACGATTGGATCAATCTTAAGATTTTGATAGTTAAATATCACAGTCTGACTCACGAGACTTTTCAGCAGCCCAATAACTTTTGGAGCAGCGGGGCCAGCGTTATTGGATGCAGCAAGCTTAAGTAATGAGGTGAACAACGAGTGCGAATTGTCTGATTTATTCCACCATTTTATCTGCGTAGAATCATCTTCCTGTAACTGGAAGAAGTTATCGAGCAAGACCAGGTCAATATTAGATAATTGCTTCTCGTTAATAACGTCCAGACAAGGCTTCGATATAGCTTGGGAGAAGTTGAAACCATCGGAGAAAAGTGAAACATATTGATTCATCGTCATGAGTAGTGTGACAAGAAGAATTTTGTTTTGCCTATTTTTACTGCAAGAGTCTGAAATGCAGTTTGCGATAGTTGCCAAGTCTGGTAACTGGTGATAAACATAATTCGTCAAATCAATTTTAGCTTCGAACCATTGTTTGGATACATAAAGTTCGATGAAAGTCTTAAGTTTCTGTAACACATCCAAAATCAACTGGGCTGACAACTGTCTGATCAAGAATACATCAGATTGCAAGCACTTTGTCAAAACGGTACGGTTGAATACAGGTGGTACGATCAAGTCTGCTATAATGCTTTTTGAGGGTCCATTTGAACCTGCAAAGTCACTTATCTCTGAGGGTATGCCAATATGAACGATTTTGCTTAACAACAATGTCTGACCTAACCAATATGATGAGAGCTTAGGATCATGAAGACCGCGTGATGCTAGGTGATTCACGTAAGGCGGAATCAATTCTGGAACTGTATCAAGCGTGGAAACGACCATCTTCAGTTGCATTTCATCTTCCCAGGGTTTAAGCGCCGTCAAAACACCGTAGAGCATCTTATTGTTAGTTTTGAAGTTTCTTTTGTTCACCGTGATAGATGCAACGTCAGTAGAGTGTGATTGAAACCACGCTTCGGCAGGACTAAATCTAATACCATGTTTATAATCTGTGGTAATGGTGAGGAGGAACGAGTTAAAAGCTGATCGTACTTCTTTATCCGGTGAATAGTAAAGTGGAAGAAGTCTATTCAGGTTCCATTCATTGAACACCTTTAGCTTTGTAGCTTTTTTGAAGCTCGGTTCCTTCAAAATCTTTTCATCCCAAACGGTGAGCGTCAAAAGAATCAGCCCGTCACTATCAATGGTGGTGACATATTTGAACCAGTTGCTTGTGATCTTGGTATTGTTCGTCAAAAAATCTTTTCTCAAGAGCGGTGCGGAATACTTCAGAATATTCAGCAGTACTCTGATAAAGCAGTATCGGATTGACAAATGCTCATTATCCTTGGTGTTCGTAATATCACTCATTTCAGACTTGGAAGGGATCAGCATCTTTGGAAGAACTGGAAGCGTAAAGTCAAAAAGCGCAACAAAAGTATCGAGAAGAGCACCTTTTTTGAAAAGAATCATCTCATTGATGAGCCTCAGAATTGGATTTGTTATAGATGATCTCAAGCTGCTAAGGCCTCTGTATAGAGTCCTGTTGTAACTCGTCAAAATTTGATTGATGATTTGCGCGCCATGATCTATCACTTCTTCATGTTCGCCTATTGCTCTTAAAAGCTTTGTCAAAGTAGAGGTAGAGCTTGAAAATTTTGAATGATCGTTTATCTGTGCATAGTATGACCAGCTTTGAATGGCTTGCGCAGGAAAACCTTTTGCTAGAAAGTTTGACAACTCGCTCACATCGAGCTCTTCTGGGGATAATAATTCGTCAATCTTTCCCAACGCACCACCATCTAACCCGCTATCAGCAGGTGGGCGTGGTACAGCCCATTTGCGATGTACCTCACTCGGCATTAAGGGGGTCTCTTTCAAGAAGGTGAGTATATATGTGGTTACGAGATCTGTCTTCTTATATTTACATGGAAGAGGGAGAAAAAAAATTGACTTATCCGGGTAAGCTCATCGCGCTCATCTTTGAGTTAATGCAAATAACGCCATTACTTTATAAACTATCATATTACCATCCATATCTATCACCTCTTTCCTTCTTCCTTTTTTTATTCAGCTCAAATTTCTCTTTGAGGACATTCTCATCAAGTTGTGCGTTCTTCACCAAGGCACTAAGCTGATTTTTATGGTTTGTTACAGTGTGCAGACGCTTATTTTCCTGTAATAAGCCTTTGGCCTTCAATTCCATATTCTCCTCGTAAAACGAGCTCAAATTGAACTCTTTGACTTTCTCATCCTCTTCCGTTTCTAGGCGTCTTTTGTTCGCTGGTGGGGATGGGGGCAGGTTGTGATCCTCCTCCATTGTGATATCACCATTTTCATCCTCTATTACAGGGTTGACAGTGACAGTGGAGTAGTCATCAACAACCTCCTTAGGTTTTGATTTGATCTGTTCGAACACCTGAATCTTGGGTTTTGAACTGCTTTCATTTGCGCCTATTTTGCTCTGCACTTGGTTCTGTACTTTGTTCCTGACTGATCTCGGCACAAATGCCGTCACTTTTATATCGCTCTTGGGGAGAACGATATTGTCTGGATTACGTGCGACTTGTGCGTTGATGGTGTTTTTGATACCTGCCCCAAGGATTCGAGCTTTCGGCAACGTAGGTCGTCTATTCGTTGGGGGCGGGAGATGGCTTGCGATCGAATCCACCTCGCGACCAGCTTCCGGTCTAGGCTCAGGCCTTATGACTGTCTCAGCCTGTGAGTCACTTTCATCTGAGGACGAGTCGTACTGTACCAATGACATAATCCTGTTCCCACTTGGATGACGTTATACTACTTATTGGGCCCTTCCACAGAGGATAGCACAATCAACTCTGCCAATTTAGTTCGTGAACCGTTGTCGCGAATTACTCGCGAATCGAGAACCAGCGCCCTTTTGCGGTCCAAACCGATTATACAATTTATATATAGACGCGTTCGGGGCCCTTTGTAAGATCTCACACTATTCACAGAGTTATAAGTCATGAAGTTTCTGATCTATCCATATATATTTATATATCCGTGTTTCGAACGTAGCTGATGGCACCAAAATCGCGGTGTGTGTCCACTGACGCGCGCACTTTCGCGTTGTTGCCCCTTTCGGTTCTGGCCAGGGGCCGTCTGTTTACCGTTGGTTTCACTGCATGCGTCAAAGGACAAATATAGATTTGAGAGGGAATGTTACAGATGTGTTTTGAACGTTTGCAGCTTTCTAAGACGAAATAAAAGGCGATCCATCCACACAAAATATACCTTTGCCAATCGATCAGGGTACAAACCTGGCAAGACTCTCTCATTCATTGTGCTTTTGCGGTTCAAGCTTTCCGCCAGTTCTTTCATACATCGTCACTGATGGGGATATTCACATCGAGCTGGGAGAGAGACGTGGATAACAACCTCTTCGACTTTATAGACGTGGATCATTTCAAAAATTACAGAGCAGCTACGCTATGGAGCTACAGCTCTATGATCTTCACGCTCCTGTTACAAACGGCTCTCTATGCCGTTGACGTGTACACTTGCATCAAGCTTCTTGCTTTCAATGAGTGGTCATCCCAAGTGAAACCATACCTTTCATTCAGGATATCTAAATGGTTGTTTGCGGCTTGTATTATATGCTCCATAGTGCTGCTGATATTCGAGGCTGTGAGAGGGATAAGAGTTCTGAAGACGCATAACATCTCTCTAATATATACCAGTCCCTTTGCGAAGACAGTGAAGTCACTTCAAGGGTATAAATACCATTGCGTCTTGAGTGCCATCAACCCTTCCTCTGGCTTTGATAAGATGGTTTTCTACACTTTTTTTGAGCTGACCGGATGCAAGAAGCTTATCCTTGCTGATTCTCCAAGACAAGTTATCAACCTGTTGACGTTATACTCCGTGCTCAACATGCAAAATGGAGGGTTTTGGAACACTATCAAGGACATCTCAGTCTCCAACAGAAATGAAGCTGTAATCCTCTACTCGATGAGTATATCTCTCTTTCTTTGGGTTTTCTTCATAGCCAAGCTTTTCTTTGCAGTGATGTTTGCATTTCCAGTTTACTACAAGATAAAAAAACTTGGATTTTGTGGGTTGAAACAATACGTTTGTATAAAGGTTGACGAATCTGTCAAAAAGCTTGCCAAATTATATGCAAAGAAGAGATTGCTCAAAGAGCGGAGAAAGCAATATACCAACCTTTCAGAGAAACCAACTCTACCTTCCCTCAACCCACCTCCTTTCACACCTTCCACAATAAAAGCAAAAAATCCTTCACTTCCAAAAGTTGATACGGTTGATTCCTTTGCTACCCTCAGTTCCACGAGTTCTGATGAGACTTTACTGAAAGAGAGTAATCCATTCAGTGATTCTCACAAGGCTTTGTATGAAACTTTGAGGAAGCCAAACGAAATACATCATAAGAACACCTCTCAAGTCTCCCTACTGACGAGATATGATGATCTTACTGCTCCAGCTTCCATCTACAGAAGTGACCACTCCAACTCTGTCTCCTCAGTTCGAGGCTATGGTATTTCCACAGACCAGCAAGTGATCGTACCCAGTGAAAAGAGTCAACTCTCGTATCCTCCAAGGGAGTTATTTGTTGATGAGGAAAAATCCATCGGTACCGCAAGTGATACATCACTACTAAGCGATGATGACAGTTTATTGGAAGATACGCAAGGCCTCTCTCGAAAGCACGTGAGACCTAGTCTACTGATAAGGGCGCGAGAGATGGAAACTGAGGACTATACTAGATTCACCCCTGTCCAACCCCAAAGCTACGTTCCACATTCTTCCAGGTGATTCCAATAAAGTGACGGTGTGGTTTTGTGATCTGAACTCGAGTTACTTACCCTTTTATTTTACGACTTTGCAATGTGCGAATGGTAGACCAGTAATATGTACAACTCTTCAATTATATACAGAAGCGAATGTGGAGAGTGACCAACCACCGCTTTCTCGAGTATCTTCCTTCCCAATCCGTTCAGCTTTTTGTGTTCTTTTGAGCTTCGTATTCCTTCTTCAATTTCGCAAGCTCCTCATCTGAGATAGGTGGTATTGGAACATCATCAAACGTATCCTTTTCTAGAAAACTGTATGTGTAAGCGTATATCCCGACCGTTAACGAGGATAGCACAACAAAAGTTGCAGCATTTCTCCAAAAGAATGGCTTTCTGGCTCTAATCATTGCCGGCGTCATCTTGAACGTTCTTGGATCGTGATATTTGGAAGTTGGTCTTCAGCACCCTTGTTAGCTAAGAGATCTCCTAGAGTTGTTCGATTCATACATACAAAGCCATCTTTCCTGGTCTGTTATTAACGAACTTGATTACTTATAAACCTGTTGTTTAAAGGAAAAGAACGTCAGCTTTTGCAGAGTGAGGAAAAGCGCGATTTCGTTTGATGAAGGTTCGATCACGTGATCAAAAAAATATTGTTTAGACCTGTTCTATAAAGTGCCCCTACCGATGAGCTTTGGGTCAAATTTTTTTATTTTATCCAGCACTCGAAAGCTTCTTGATGGAAAGTTTACGAGCCAACTGCGGTTTATCCAATACATAAGGTTGTGTTTGACCTCCCCGGCCTCATAATGTCGATTGATCTAGCTTCCAAGGAAAAGGTTGTACCCCCACCTAAGGATGAGGAGGAGCTAGAATTGGAGAAGCTTGTTTTTGGGGACTTTGAAGGGTTTGAAAATGGTCTTAGGAATGTTGACACCCTTTATGATGAATCAGATGAGTACGAGTCGGATTCGGATGATGAGAAGATAGATGAAGATAGTGAGGATGAACTGGAGAAGGTGAACGACGATCAGTTGTTTTTCATTGATGAAGGGGAAGGGGAACATGTTGACGAGAAGATGGATCTAGATAGTGAGTCAGATGACAGCGATATTGAAGAGGAAAGTGATGCATGGCATGACAGTGAGGATGATGAAATAAGCATATCTCTACTTGAGATAGATAGAACACGGAAATTGAGAAAGAAGGAAACCGAAGACACGATAAGTGGTAAACAGTACATTGCTAGACTCAGAGCACAGTTTGAAAAGATATATCCACGTCCAAAATGGGCTGATAAAGAGCCATCAGACACGGAAGCTAACTCTGGTGATGAGGACTTAGGGTCCGATGAAGAATCCAAGACAGAGCAAGGAGACATAAGAGCTCTTACAAAAATATTACAATCAGCACAATCTCTCACAAACACAAAGGCCTCAAAGCTTTTATCCCCAACAAGACTTGACATTAGTCGTTTGAAGGATGCTAACGAGAAGCATCGGTCTAGATCAGCTATTCAAACTCTCTCGTTCCATCCTACCCATCCTTTATTGGTCACTTCTGGTTTTGACAGATCGGTAAGAGTTTATCATATTGATGGAAAAAACAATAATGTGGTTAGCACAATATATCTAAAGGACACTCCTATCCAGACTGCTCAATTCAACCCAAATCCTGCCAATAACAGAATATATGCCGGTGGTAGAAGACGTTATATGTATTCGTGGGACCTGCAAACCGGTGCAGTAGAGAAGATCAGCAGACTATACGGTCATGAAGAGACTCAGAGATCCTTTGAACAGTTCAAGGTCTCACCGAAAGGTACCTATATTGGGCTTGTGGGTAATAGTGGCTGGATTAATATATTGTTAAGTACTACTAGTCAGTGGGTTCAAGGCTTCAAGATCGAGGGAACTATAGTTGACTTTGATTGGAGCAAAGATGAGGATTTCCTGATTGGTGTCAATTCTGCTGGTGAAGTATGGGAGTTCAGCTTGAGTACGAGAAAAGTGATCACCAGATGGAGGGATGAAACAGGAGTTGGAATTACCAAGGTCAAACTGGGTGGTAAAAACAACAGATGGTGTGCCATCGGTAGTGCTAGCGGGATTGTTAATGTTTATGATCGGATGGTATCCACGAGTAAACCAATTGGAACCCTAAATCAACTGGTGACATCCATATCCACACTTGAGTTCAACCACGATGGACAGATCCTTTGTATTGCAAGTAGGGCGAAAAAAGATGCCCTGAGACTAGTCCATCTACCAAGTTGCAAAGTGTTTCAAAACTGGCCTAACTCAGGTACACCACTTGGGAAGGTAACTGCTGCGTTATTCAGTCCAAACTCTGAAATTCTCTGCGTTGCAAACGATGCTGGCCAAGCTAGATTATGGAGGCTAAATCATTACTAGTAAGTTTCAGCTCACCTACAAAACACATAGAAATCACGCATATCTTTAATGAGATAATCAATAGTTAGATAAGCTTGTAGCAAATTTATAATTTTGGATGTGGGGCTAAGATCTCAATGGAATAGTTATCAGGATCTTTGATGAAAGAGATATCCTTCAGCTTACCTTGGTTGTACTTCAATCCCCAAGTTACCTCATCACCGAACTTCTTTTCAATCAGGGCGCAAAATTCAGCTGCGTCCTCGACAGACACACCGATGTGACCATATCCTTGTGGCTCATCATTCCCGTTGTGGTATTTGAAGTCTGCATCCTTCTCAGTACCCCAATTCCAGGTAAGTTCCAGGACACCCTCTATCTTACTTTGGTCTTCCTTGCTCAAAGAGTTTTCGACAAAGGAATCATCATGGACGTAACCCAAGAAATACAAGGTGAAATTAGCGTTAGCATGCTCCCTGGTGGACAACAGCTTCATTCCAAGGACCTCTCTGTAAAACTTCAACGATTTCTCAGGATCCTTCACTCTGATCATCGTGTGATTAAACTTGTAGGTACTAACGTCCGTCTTTCCCTCTTGCTTATTGATACCATTTTCGATCAATTCGACCCAATAACCATCAGGATCCAAGGCAAATGCAATGTCCTTCTGTCTCCCATCAGTCAATTTTTTCTTGAATGGAACACCATTGGCAAGAAGCTGTTCGCAGGCAACCTCAATATTGTCGACTGAAACACAAGTGTGGCCAAACCCTCTATGAGGATCCTCATTACCATTGTTGATCTTGAAGTCAGGGTCGTTCTCTGTGCCGTAGTTGTGGGTCAACTCAAGGACACCTGTTCTATCAAACACAGAGCCCGAGGACGAGCTGGTTGGATACCCTAAAAAGTATAAGTCGAACTTCAAAGCAGGGAATTTTTTGTGCTCAAGAAGCGTCAAGCCGAAATGCTTTGTATAGAAGTCGACAGATCTTTTTGGATCTTTCACCCTCAAGCATGTGTGGTTGAACTTCAAGGTACTCTGTTTGCTGAAAGTAGACATGGTGGATAGTGTTCTCAATGGTTGATAGAAGAACTGGTTGACTCTCTTGAACATTAACCAGGGAAGAAGAAAGAAGAACAAAGAGAATTGTCACCAAACGCCAATGTGGAGACTTAGTGGAGAGCCAAGCTCCGAGACTTCCCGCCATCCATCGTTTGTTACCCGGACATCCCACCCGCTATTGTTTTTTTTAATTTGCTACTTCTGATTACGTAATGCGCATTCAACTGGTCAACTGGGGCAACTCTCTCTTATCAAAGAAAATCAGGCGCTTGGTAATTTTCATAGGGGCGCCAGCTGTTGCATCACGAAACTTGGCACAAAGAGGGATCAGCACTTTGACATAGCGAGTTTGCTCTATTGTGATCTGTGATTCTGACCACTTCGTCCACCGCAATCAGTGCCTCTCAATTCAAAGCCCTTCACCATGGAGAGCCCGCGCGTCCTGGGCGAGACGGACTTTGTTGCCGCAAGCAACAACGCGCGATTGGCAACCCCAGTCTCTGTATCTCCTTCAGCCATCTCAAGGACGTCGAAGCGCGCTAACAGTAATGCGTCGATCTTCGAGAGAAGCAAAGTGAGATCCAAGCTGGAAGGATTCTCTTTGTACACCACGTCTCCGCCAATCACCTCATCATCATCAGCAATAGATAAGAATACCAGCGGAGTACATGATAACGATGCCAACCCTCGTCACTATTCGGCGTCTTCGGTTATCAACTCTCAAAGCTTGTCTGGAAAGACGCTGCTATCACCGCTTTCTCCTGAGATGGATCATCTGTGGGCAAACAAGACACTACATACCCTATTCCCTATCAAACTTATCGATCAGCCACAATTGAAAACTATAATGAACTGGTACTACTCAAGTCCACTTCCCGACTGTGAGGCCATCTTTCCATGGCTGCATGGGATACACCACTCCAATCAAAACCAAAGGGACTTTCTTAGTAGTCTGCTAAAGTTTACAGGGGTGCACAAGAACAATTTTGACGTTTTTGAGAACCAGACTAAGATTCCCATCTGCGGCAGAGGGCTGATGACCGTAAGATCTGCTCCTATACAACCAGATACTGAGGGAGAAGAGAACGTTCATGAGGCTTCTGCAGTATTGAAGGGTTCTGTTGAACCAGCCGAGATTTTATGTCCACTCGATGTTTCAAGAGAGGACCTTCTGATTCTACTGAATAGCTTTTTAAAGGACATAAAGATTGATGAAATGCACCCTGAAAATTTTGAAATGGTTTTGAGTACACTTTATGATGACTGTGAACAGCTGAGTCTGTTGCCGCTATTTCGGAATATGGACCCTCAAAAGGGAGTCTCTCTCAGGAATTTTCACATACAGGTTTCCAAAATGGCTCAAATATCAGACTTCATTGTTTATTGCTTCAATGATGAGCATTTCGATTCAGAGGCAAGGAAAACATGTTGTTGTGCCGCTGTAGCTAGACTGCTATATTTTGCACAACTCAAGCATGCGATTGACCATCCAGAGCTGGTTGATCCACTATATCAGACTCTAATATTAGAAAATAATGACATAGAATACTTTCGCCAGGTGGGAAATGAAAACTTTTTGGCCATAGATAAAGTTTACATGAAAGATTCCTTGCGGGCGCCAGGGAAATGCTGCTCTAAGTTGGACATCGAGTCTTTCAAGAACTGGGACACAAACTACCTTTTAAGAGAGAAATTGGAAATTGCAAAGATGTCTTCGGCAACACATGTTATCAACAACGTGTGGTTCGGCAATGCAACGGACTATGAAGTGTATAAGTACAAAGGCTGTAAGACGGTTAGCAGGAGCTCGTCTCTACCGTTGTATATTGACCCTGATAACTCAATTGTGACGTTAACCAAGGAAGATCTTGTGGGTGACATTGAAGATTTATTGGTGAATCCCGCTCAAACGGAGTGGAGTATTTTTATCAATTGTTGTGACGGGGCGAGTTTTCCAGACCTTAAAACCTTGCAATTTTTATTCGAGTCGGACAATTCGTCGAAGTACCAGTTAGTATTTCCCCCTTCCGGCTCTGTTGGTATCGGTGATTGCACAGATGCGGACTTAATCTCCTTAATTAACACTTGCAAATACCTATACGCAAAGAGCTCAAAAGAACATCCTGCTTTAATCTATTGTGCTGATGGATATACAGAGT
Organism: [Candida] freyschussii; assembly: GCA_003707735.2. Lineage (NCBI taxonomy): Eukaryota > Fungi > Ascomycota > Saccharomycetes > Phaffomycetales > Wickerhamomycetaceae > [Candida] freyschussii. The sequence goes on along the minus strand of PPLE02000002.1, from coordinate 309,998 downwards.
CATCATTGTTAGGCGTTTGCTTTATCATTTATGCAACGGGGAAACCGATGTCTGATGTTATCATTGACCTACATGCAAAATACGGACGTCCCTTCTTCTTATTTCCTACCGATATCCAGCTGATCACTCGTATCGAGGATATACTGATAGAATGTTCCCCTATAACCAAGAAAGATCTTGACTTGACCACCCCAGATCTATGGGACAGTGACATCATTTACAAAAATCTTTTCCAGCCTAAAGGGATCACATGGTGCTCAAAGGTTGGTGGATCTTTACCTTCAAGAATCTTGCCGCATCTATACTTGGGTAGTTTGAACCATGCCAATTCGTTTGAACTACTAGCAAAATTAGGTATCAAATATGTTATCTCTGTTGGGGAATCATTGAGTTGGCTAGACGATGAGGAGACCGCTACAAGAACTGTGATCAAGCCAAACATCACAGTTTTGAGCAACTTTAGAAATCCTCATGTGAAGAAACTGATGTCTGTCACAAACGTTCAGGATGATGGAATAGACACGTTGACGCACAACTTGAGTGACATGCTTGACTTTATAGACGAAGTGTACCAAGCCAACGAGAAGATTCTAGTTCATTGTCGCGTGGGTGTCTCTAGATCTGCCACAGTGTGCATTGCTGAAGTTATGCAGAGGTTGAATCTGAACCTTATCCGTGCCTACATATATGTGCGCGTTAGAAGACTCAACATCATCATTCAGCCAAATTTGAGATTCATGTACGAGCTACTCAAGTGGGAGGAGTCACAGCGACTTCAACGATTAAATGGGAAGCTCAAAAAAATTCTATCTAGTACATCGATGAGCCAAAGTGTTAGTGTTCAAAAAGTTTCATCATTGGAATTAACCAAGAATCTCTCAGCCTCGGTGAGTTCGGTGGGGTCAACCATATCTGAGGCCATCACTGATGATCCATTGGGTTTACATTTACTCGAAGCCAGCGGATCACCGGTAAGGCTCATAGAGGAGGCTATTGCTGATGACGATGATGATGATGATGATAATGATGATAGTGATGATGAGAAACTTGATTTTCCTGGGGATAAGTGGTTGCGAGATCTTGACTGGCATATCCTTTGCAGAGAGATTGATATTTTGAATAGGGCGTATATTAGGGCCCAATGATCGCATTACAGTAGGTGTTTTACGATTGGAATTATGTTTTAAGGGATTTAGAAGTAATTTGGGCGGGTAGTTGGGTTTTTTGTTTAGATTTAGTGGCTGCCATTCGTTTGTGTATGTATTTTTGGAATTGTATGGTTTTGCAGGTTTGATGATTTGCGTAGCTGCGAACTTTCGTCACTGAAAAAGCACAACTCATTTATATTGCGTTATAACCTCATTGTTTATGAAGTTATTTCCTCACAGTCCAGTAGGTGTTGAATATGAAGAGATGAAATAATGGGGTTATGTGCCCCGGGGTTACCAACGGGTAACTCTCGGGATTATTCGACTAAGAAATTTTGACAAATTGTGATACCCGTTCAAAATAATTCAACCACTCACTCTATACCGACTGTTTATTCAGGCATAAAATGAGACCCACTTCATCTTTGTTATTCCAAGAGTCTCCAGTATCGCTGATTGTGAGACCTTGGAAGAAAGAGAAAGACGGAACTTTGTTCTATGGTTTAGCCAAGTCAGGATCTAGAAGACATGCATTAACGACAAAACAAGGTAACAAAAATTTTTATAAAGGTACGAGATCTTCCGGTGTTGGCAGACATACAAGAAAGGGGCGTTATATATTAAATTGGGCTAAAGTAAGAACGTTTGTTGTTCCAACGAATTTCAACCCAGATTTAAAGCCTTTAGTATCGCCCAATGCACCACAGATTCAAAATGAATACAAAGGATACTCAAAGGGTGCTATGGATCCTCATTTGTACTTTACAAAATTGAAAGAGTTCATTTTCTATGGCAAAACCGAGACGGAGGCTTCGCAGCTCAAAAATAAGTATCTTGAAAGAGGTTAAGAATCCGGCATGAGGTGTAAATAGCATGGTGATGCTTCTGTACATAAATTTTCACTATTAGCCTTCTAAAAATGTAAAACTTTGCCTAGTAGGTCCGCTTTTTCATTCCTCCATGATAATGTCGTGGTCGTGGTCTAAATGTTGGCTCAACTCAGCGTTATCTTCGTTGAGCATGAAACCCTCCTCGTTGACATCATGATCCTCTTCACCGCTTTCATTCACGTCACCGAGGTCCTCACCATCGCTTTCAGGAAGGTCTTCATCCTCATCATGTAGTTCGTTATTCTGCTGATTTGACTTACTAGCTAATCCGGATAAGGTACGTTGACCTTTCTCTAGGGGTTTCGCCTTGGTGTATTTGACTTTATTCTTCTCCACAAGGTTCTTCAAGTTATGCGTCTTTGGTACTGTGTCAGCCAAGAAGTGTAGCTGCTCAATGTTTGATACAGCGGATGAGAAATCCTTATATTGGAGCTTTTTACGCTTCTCAGATCTCGCAATGAGAGATGCTTGTTCTGTGAAATATTGAATGAAAAGCTCCGTTGCTACCGCAGTGGTAAATACAGCAGCCTCTGATGCAGCAATGTACTCAGGATCAGTTTTGAAGATTTTTTTGATTTTTGATAACGGGAGAACAGAGATTCCCGAAGGATCTTGGTCATCTTCCTCATCTTCCTTGTGTACCTTCTCCTCCTTGTTCTCCGAGCTCTCCTCTGCTGCTTCCTGTTGGACATTGGTATCCGAAGCGTCGGCATCTTTCACTATTTCGTCCCTAGTTGGCTCCACTACCTCGCTTGGTATGTCAGCCTGTTGTGTCTCATTACTGCTCGCGTCCTCTAAGATGGTTGTATCTTCTGTGGTGATGGGTACCTCACTGGTCTGGAACACATGCACTGTCGGGCCCTGGTTCTCTGTGGACGACATAGTCTTTGAAGATGAGACCAAAGATGGATGGTTTCATAGACAGTATTAGCGTCACTAAACGCGTAAATTTGCCCTCACCGCTTGTTTGCTGATGTAATACTGTGGGCTTACATAAGCGGAACAAGGTGATTATGTTTTGGATATACGGCCATTTTTCACCGAATCTTTCTTCGTCTTTGACACCACTGCCCAGATTCGAATTGCCAACGATGCGGAAGGGAATGGTCCGCTGCTTTAGTACAAGCGTGAGACGCCTAGGGGACTCTTTCAAGCCGATTGTAGCGTACAACGGTATCTCGGATGCGGTTGGCAATACTCCACTAATCAGATTAGTGAAACTAAGTAAGGAGCTAAACAGGAATATATACGGGAAAGCTGAGTTCCAGAATCCAGGTGGCTCCATAAAGGATCGTGCTGCTCTGTATCTAATCAAGGACGCTGAAGATAGGGGACTGCTGAAGCCAGGTGGTACCGTTGTGGAGTCTACTGCAGGAAATACTGGGATCGGTCTTGCCCATATATGTCGGAGTAGAGGTTACAAACTGATCATATACATCCCAAATACACAGGCGCAAAACAAAATGGATACTTTGAGGCTACTGGGTGCAGAGGTTTTCCCGGTGCCTCCTAAGCCATTTGAAGACCCGGAGAATTTCAATCATAAAGCTAGAAGACACGCTGAGAGTCTTGATAATGCTGTCTGGGCCAATCAGTTTGACAACTTGGCTAACAGACAAGCACATATTGAGACCACTGGGCCGGAGATCTGGAAACAACTTGATGGTAAAGTTGATGCTTTCACATGTTCCACCGGTACAGGCGGTACTTTTGCTGGTGTTACAAGATACTTGAAAGAGGTATCGAAGGGCAAAGTGAAAGCCATTGTTGCCGACCCACCGGGATCCTGTGTCTACTCCTACGTTACCTCTGGTGGTAAGAGCTTGGCTAGGGAAGGAGGCTCGTTTACCGAAGGCATTGGTCAAGGGCGGATCACAGATAATCTCAAACAAGATATAGATACTGTCGATGGTGCAGTTTTTATTCCTGATGAAGAAACTATAGCCATGATTTATAAGCTACTGGACGAAGAAGGTTTATATCTGGGGGGTACTGGAGCTTTGAACGTGGTGGCCGCTGCCAAAGTGGCTAAAGACCTTCCTGAGGGCTCGAACATTGTTACCGTGTTAGCGGACTCTGGGCACAAGTATAGTGATCGGATCTTCTCCAGAAAATGGCTAGAGTCGAAGAACTTGTATAATGCAATACCAGACAATTTGAAGAAGTATATAGTTTATCCATGATTTGCAACTGCATATACGAGGTATTTACAATATTCATATACTGCTCCTAATAACGGTATAGTGTACCACTATTATCTTCCAGCCATTGAAAGTAGCTGGAACCCAAATTAAGTTACTTGTTCAAAAGTTTTCATTATCGTCAATATGATGATCCGTGGTGTTCTGATGTATCTTGACAGGTATATCCGAGTTGACTAAACTTGATGTACTGCTGCAAGCGCCTTATATGATAAATATCGAGTCAACGTGGGGATAAAAGCGAAAATTCCACCGAGCAAAACGTCGTAATCTACATGGGATATAAATTTAAAGTGCCGGCTTCACTAAGAGTCGACCCAGTGTCGACCGAATGAACACGTAATTTTTCCTACACATGATTTAAATAAATGTATAAAAAAAAATACCACTAATGATTCTAATGAGATAATTTATAGAGAGCTGGATAGATCTTTGATTTTATGGCCCCAACGATAATATCAGGTTGAAACCACTCCCCCGCTAATCCGATTATTGTAGTAACGATCATGCTTAGCATTTTATCCAGATTGTATTAATTCTGTACTGAATTACAATAGATCATCAGGTTTAGAATATTTGTTCTTCAAAAATTTTTAGCGTTTCTGCTATGTTCTTGAGGCATGGAAGGCTCACGTTGTTAAGCATTGTTTCGACTGGCCCTAGGTTCAACGACATGGTGAACAACCAAAGGAGGAAACCAAAGTAAAACTACGGCTCTTCACAGCCAGAATTTAATCCTGCTAGAAAATGGTCTGAGTCTGTTGATGCTCATAAACAAGGACTATCAAAGCGTCGGTGAGTTTGGACCAGTCTTCATGGCCAGTGAAGAATCTAGTCAAAGGAACTGATTTCGATATGTGCGCGAACACGTTTTAGATCAGAACTTGGAGTGGTGTATTTTGCTCTAGAAGACTCTGCAGCGAGACTTTCACATTACAATTCACGAACAACCACTTTCAGGTGCTTTTTTGTGGTCTCCAAGCTATGCCAGAGGAAAAAAAGCCAAAGTCATCTGCTCATATTCCAAAGGTGGAGGAGGAGAGGACCTCGCCGCTAACTCAATTCCTTAGGGGCCTTTTCTACGACCTGCTTATATTGTTCTGCAACAGTAAGTACACGACACCGAATCACTCCAAGACGGAAACTAACCCATTTAAGTCGTCATTTACATCTTCTTCAGGGAGGTCAAGTTGAGAAACACGTTCAACGTTCCTAAAAAAGGACCCACCATCGTCGTTGTTGCCCCTCATGCAAATCAGTTTGTTGATGGTGCCATCATCTTGTCCCAGATCAAGGGGATCACCAACAGAAATGCCAAACCGATCATAGCAGAATCATCATACAATGATAAGATTGTTGGTATATTTGCTAGACTCGCTGATGCTATACCTGTACCAAGGGCTCAGGACAATTTGAAGTTTGTGGAGGGAGAGATCTTCATAAAGGGAGACAACTCCAAGACCATTTATGGGAAGGGAACAAAGTTCACTCAGTACACTCCCAAAGCCCTTCTAGGTCTTCCTGAATCCGCAGGAAACGCTGAAATTGAAGAGATCAAAAGCGATACTGAATTGACCATTCGTAAACCATTCAAATCTCAAAAGGCTTTGAGACTACTACAGGAAGGTACCAGATTCAAATACGCAGCAAAAGTGTCTAATGACATTGTCTTCCAGCATGTTTTCAATGCCCTACATAAAGGTGGTCTTATCGATATCTTCCCAGAAGGCGGCTCTCACGATAGACCGGACCTGCTGCCTATAAAGGCGGGATTTGCTATAATGGCATTAGGTGCCGTTGCCGCTGACCCAACCTGTACCGTGCAAATTGTTCCGACTGGATTAAACTACTTTCATCGAAACAAATTTAGATCGAGGGCCGTTGTTGAATTTGGCACCCCAATCAAGGTGACTGCGGAAGATGGCAGGTTCTATAAAGAGAACCCTCGTGAGGCCGTATCCAAACTCTTAGATGAAGTGACCACCGCATTGAAGAGTGTTACAGTTACTGCCCCAGACTATGAGACCCTTCAAGTCATCCAAGCCGCAAGAAGACTTTATGCTAAGAAAGTCCCATTGTCTCTCGTGGTTGAAATGAACAGAAATCTGGTAATTGGTTACACTCACTACAAAGATGATCCGCGTATAATTCATTTGAAAGAGGCGGTCTTAAAATATAACAAGGATCTGGATCGTCTGGGATTGAAAGATCATCAAGTGGAGCTAGCCACAAGAAACAGATTTAAAAGCTTGATGGTTCTCTCATACAGATCAGTGAAACTTTTATTTTTAATGACTTTAGCACTTCCTGGTACCATTCTCTTTGCTCCAATATTCATAATTACCGACAAGTATTCTAAAAAGCGGCAAAGACTGGCTTTGGCAAAATCTGTGGTTAAAATAAAAGCAGTTGATGTGATTGCGACTTGGAAGATCATAATGGCCACATTTGTTGCTCCCGTGCTCTATGTAACATATTCGTTAACGGGTCTGTATTTGGCTGAGCGCTATAACATCATGGGTGCAGCTTCTCACAACAGAGTTGCATTGTTCTTTGCCATATATGCTGTTTTAGTTTTGACAACGTTTGCTGCTTTCAGAATTGGTGAAACTGGTATGGATATTTTCAAGTCTTTACCACCACTTCTGAACTCAGTTTTTGGATCCGAGAAAGAGTTACAGCAGCTCAAAGAGACAAGACAAAGACTGTCACTTGAGATCACTGAGTTGGTTAATAGTTTGGGCCCTAAGGTGTTTCCTGACTTTGACAAGTTCACAAGAGCACATGCCCGTTTTGCCGGGAAGAGAGTCAGTGCTAAGGATGGTACCATCACAAGAGAGAAAGACGAAGAAATCAGTCGTGGAAGAGCAGCTGAAAGTGAAGGAGCAGGAAATCAGCGCTCAAGATCAACATCCACAGCATCTTCCGTCTCTAACGCACTCTCGAGGGTCAACTCTGAAGGTTATCTATCAGATATTCCTATTCTCGGCGATGGTGGATCAGCCAGTACAGATGACTCGTATTACTCAAAATATTCCGACTATGAAAAAATTGAATACTCTCCGCAAGATGCAGAATCTCAGGAAGGTGCTGGTCTAAAGCTAAGGAAAGCGCTGAGAGAGAAGATGAATAACACAGGCGAGCAATAAATAATAATATGATATTACAAGAGGAAATCTTAATATGAAAGAGTAATGAATAATAATGAAATGTATGAATATTACAAGAGGAAATCTTAATATAAAAGACTTACATATATTTTTTGTGAACTTTTATATACCAAACCAAACCAACAATGACGATAAATAATGTACAGAGAGGGCTCTTTCAAGAACCGAGAATGCAAAACCATGAGAAACGGATGAGAAAGGAAAAAAATGAAGGGGATAAGGGTCCAAGATGTGATCATAAGATAGTCATGACAAGAGAAAAAATACCCTTTTTTTAACAGGAGATCAAATCAACAATTTCCAAATGGATCTTAGTACATTGGTCACCAATGGACTCGTCGTACAAGTTGTAGAAGTTACCTGACAAACATTGGAAGAACTCAGTTTTGTTACCAATAGCCAAGTTACCATCCTCGGTGATAGACCATCCAGCAGCGTAAATAGCACCGGCTTGTGGTGGTGGACCATCAAATTGGAATTGTCTGTTGGCAACAATAGAACCAATTCTACCAGCAGAGTCGGTCAAAACACCATCCTTCAAAGTCAAGGCCAAAGAACCGCTGTTCTTGCAAGATACTGATTTGGCGAAATCGGTAGAGCCGGAAGAGGAAGAGGATGCAGTGGCAGTTGCCAATGTAGTGTTGGAAAAGGTAGAAGCCTGGATTTGACCATCGGTGATTTGGGAAACGGCACTAGCGGTGCTGGTGGTAGCTTGGATTTGACCATCTCCGATTTGAGAAATGGCCTGGGCCTTAGATGCAGTAGAAGTGGTAGCTTGGATTTGACCATCACCAATCTGGGAGATAGCTTCAGCAGTTGATTTTGGAGCAGCAGTAGAAGTGGTAGCTTGGATTTGACCATCACCAATCTGAGAGATAGCTTGAGCAGTTGATTTTGGAGCAGCAGTAGAGGTGGTAGCCTGAATTTGACCGTCACCAATCTGAGAAATAGCCTCGGCAGTAGATGCAGCCTTCTTGGTAGATGTGGTAGCCTGGATTTGACCGTCACCAATCTGAGAGATAGCCTCGGCAGTAGATGTAGCCTTCTTGGTAGATGTGGTAGCTTGAATTTGACCATCACCAATTTGAGAGATGGCTTGAGCAGTCGATGTAGCCTTCTTGGTAGATGTGGTAGCTTGGATTTGACCATCACCAATTTGAGAGATGGCTTGAGCAGTCGATGTTGGACTTGGAGTAGCAGTGGATGCTTGGATTTGGCCATCACCAATTTGGGATACAGCATCTCTCTTCACTTTGGTCGAGGCAGTGAGAGGGACAACGGCGATACCGAAAGTAGCAGTGTGGTCAGTGACAGCTCCAGTTGGGGCTGGTGAATCTGGAGTCAAAGTAGTCCATGGCTCAGATGGGATGTAAGCAGCCATGGAAGTTGCTACCAAAGTAGCAGAGGTGAACAAAGTGGTCTTTCTGTATTGCATTGAAAAGAGTTGAGTGAATTGAGAACTTCAGGAGTTGATGATTTTGAAGCTAAACTTTGAGGAGAAAGGAAGACGGATTGGCATCTTTATATATGTGGAGAATAATTATCCAAAAATCTAATTTTAATCATTTCATGCAAGCACTCGGAAAATTGGATCAAAAATGGCTGGCTTGATAATTAATGCAATTGTGTAAGCATGCATGGGATCATTTCTTCAATATGGGGGTGTCCAGGTGTTTCTAAGAATAGACCTTAATTAGATGCAGGACAGTACAGAACGCATGTTATTATATTCCCTGTTACGGTAAAAGTTGTGATTTGGATCAGATCGGCCATCCGACCACTTAATTAATGGAATTGGGGTGGCAGGCTAACGTAAGTTACACACGAGCTTTTCTGATTGCTCTACACGGCTGAGTATATCTTATGACGTTCACCCTAACCAGGACAGTTTCCCGACAAAACGGATTAACAAAAAAACTCGCAGTTGCTACAGAGGAAGGCTTTGAGACGAGGTTCAAGGAAACAAGCAATTGAGGTACCGAAGCACATTTGCCGAGATGGATCAGCGCGATAAATGGAAGGTATTGGCTTTGAAATTCTAGTAAAAAGCGTTTTGGGCACCGCGCGCGAATTAATCTGATGGAGTACAATGAGCCCTTCTTATAATGGCAATGAATTCACCAGACAACGTAAACTGCTAAGATATCTAGTGAGGGCAGTTGAAGGTCTCTCAAACATATATGATTGAAACTGTTAACTCTATTGTTTATTAAGTTATTTTTCCTCTGATTGTCTTCTTTCATTGGTAAAGAGATCTCGATCTTCCAGATCTTAAAGGTGCTTCACGCTAGTTTGGGGAGGGTACACGTGACGAGAGTTGAGTGCTTTCGCTTCCATCATTGGAACGTGATGGAGGAGAAAAACCAAAAATGGCGCAGATATTAACTATAAAGTCGACTGAGAACATCAATGGTCACGATGGAATGAACTCATATCCTAGCAAAAACAATTTCCCTTTTGGGAAGGGTACTTCCCAATGTGGATGGAGAAAATTTCAGATTCCGGGCACCGCGATGTCGGTTCTAAACTTTATTCTTATTAGTTGTTTACACAGTGACACCGACATAGTCAATGCCGTCTTGCCCGCAATAGATGGCTCCAACTTCCAGGGCCAAGGCAACTGTTGGCATGCAACTCATTCGATCCGAAAAAACTCCTAAATCAGTTTCAGTCTCAAAGTTATCAACCGGATGGGAATGCAATCGTGCTCCATACATTATATAATCATGAGCCACGACGTTTTTCGAGTTGTACACGGCCCGTTGACTTATTTGGACGTAGTAGTTGACTTGATTTATTAATCTACCGGATTCTTTCGAGAGACGGTGTGCACTGTGTAACTCAAATTGTCCCCACGTCGTCAAGCATAAGCGTATATGTGTAATTATATCAGCACTAGAAGTGTTTATTTCCGTGGACCTTGCTATGCCACGATTGTCGTGGAATTTCGAGATATCAATCTTGATTTTTCAAATGCCTGGCGGGACGTGGTCAGTGCCCACTGCCCACGTATCTGGGCCTGATATCAAAATGAATTTGGGCAAGGCACGTATTTCAGACGCGTTCATTTGAATTACTCGAGGCTTGCCGGGCAGCGATCTTAGCCCAAGGTTTGAGTATGCCCTTTCGTCTGATCAATAGCTACCCGAACGTTGCGAGCGTAATGCTGAGGGTTTGGAACACATACGAGGATGCTTGATCCAGTGGGTGCTCGGAGCCATCGGTGATCTATCTCGAACTTCTTTAGTCAGATCTCCCCGAGTCCCGAGTCCCGAAGGTTATTTGCTATTTGTTGGCGAGATGCTGCCCTTAACAAGGCTTTGTCTCCTAAAATGCGACGCGTCGTCCAGGAAACAACAAAGGCTCTGCACTTTCAGATTTCGAGTTGCCGCATTGGGAAATATTTTGAACACCAAAATGAGGCCGACCCCATAAATAGAACACCCACCGGGACTGTATATATCCCTTCAGAGTCCCGCAGAACTAAAAAATTTTCCTTGCTTCGTTTCTTCTTTTCTTCACTTCAGCACACCCAATATCCCAATACCCCTCGCTCGAAATGAAGTCTTCTCTCGTTCTATCAGCTCTCGCTGGTGTTGCATTCGCTGCCTACGTTCCATCTGAACCATGGACGACATTGACCCCATCTGCATCTGCCCCAGAAGGTGCTACTACTGATTACACAAGTACTTTTGGTATTGCCGTTGTGCCGCAAGCCTCTGCTTCTTCTTCTGCTTCTGCTTCAAAGTTGCGTAGAAGAGATGTTCTCTCTCAGATCTCTGATGGTCAGATCCAGGCTACAACCTCCACCAAGGCCGCTGTATCCACCAAGGCTACATCCACTGCTGAGGCCGTTTCCCAAATCACTGACGGTCAAATCCAGGCCACAACATCTACCAAGAAGGCTACATCTACTGCTGAGGCCGTTTCCCAAATTGGTGATGGTCAAGTTCAAGCTACCACATCCACCAAGAAGGCTACATCTACTGCCGAGGCTGTTTCCCAAATTGGCGATGGTCAAGTCCAAGCTACAACTTCTACCAAGGCCACCAAATCTGGTGTCTCTCAAATCACCGATGGTCAAGTGCAAGCAACCTCCTCTACTTCTACATCTACCTCTACCTCTTCTGAGTCTGCTGCTTCCCAAGTCTCTGATGGTCAGGTTCAAGCTTCTTCCACTAGTGTTGCTTCAGAGTCTACAGGAGAATCCTCTTCCACTGCTAGCTCGGAATCCGCAGAAAGCACTTCCACTGGTGACGTTGATATCTCTGTTGTCTCCTGTAAGACCGATGGCTCTTTGGCTTTGACTTTGAAGGGTGGTATTTTGACTGATTCTGCAGGCCGTATCGGATCTATTGTTGCTAACAGACAATTCCAGTTTGATGGTCCACCACCACAAGCCGGTGCCATTTACGCTGCTGGCTGGTCTATCACCGAGGATGGATACTTGGCTATTGGTGACAATGATGATTTCTACCAGTGTCTCTCAGGCAACTTCTACAACTTGTACGATGAATCCATTGGTAACCAATGTACTTTAATCAAGTTGCAAGTTGTTGATTTGGTTGACTGTTAAGGCTTGTATGTTTGATGATTACTTCAAGATTATAGCTCATAAGACAGTAGAATTATGATCTTTCTCAAGCTCAGAGACATCTCGGTTTGCTGCTACGAAACTTAAACATATACCAACTTAAACAGTTATGAATTCTCTTTTCATTACACGATGTAGTTAGCCCTTTAAGTTTTCAAACAAACGACACAGCCTGCAATCTAATAGGTGAACACTGTGCACCGAGATAATCATCATAGAGATTATAGAAAGTACCAGAGAGACACTGGTAAAAGACGTCATTGGCCCCGATTGCCAAGTTACCATCCTCGGTGATAGACCAGCCAGCAGCGTAAATGGCACCGGCTTGTGGTGGTGGACCATCAAACTGGAATTGTCTGTTAGCAACAATAGATCCGATACGGCCTGCGCTGTCGATGAGGATTGTATCGTTCAACGTCAAGACCAAGGCTCCATTAGATTTTACAGATTGTGCCTTAATATAGTTGGCAGCCACGGCGGATTCACTAGAAGTTGGGAGCGAGGAAGACGAAGAAGCCGACGAGGAGGATGGTTGCTCTGACGTGAGTGTAGTATGAGTATGCGCCGAGATTGATGAGAGCTCAGCGGAGTCAGTGATCTTGGACACGGCGATACCAAAACTCGAAGTCAAGTCTGTCAAAGCCCCAGTGGGAGCAGGCGAATCTGGAGTGAGTGTACTCCAGGTGGACTGAGACGGATGGTAGGAGCTCGCTGCTTGCGCAACAGCAACGAGAGACAAAGCGATGGTAAGTTTCATGGATGGAAGTTAAACGAGAGGAAATTACGGTGTGAAAGCCTATGTACAGAATAAATTGGAGATTCCTGGTGTTCTTTATACGGTCCTTGGGGCCTCTAATAATAGCACCAGACGCTAGAACAGAGTGCAATTGCTATTGATGGGGACACCAAGTTGAGCGTACGGTTATGTCATTTGAGGCCGAAGATGGAAGGCTCGAAAAGGCCCCTTTAGGAAAAAATCGTTGTGGGTAAACTATTGCGCAATTAAACGGGCCAGAAAGGAGGAAGGCCACACGGACAGAACTAGAATGCGCTGAGCCACTGCTGTTTTTGCCTTATACTCACGGGAATTGAGATAGGGATCTGTAGCTGTATTGAGTCGACCATGGCGTAAGAAGTCTAGGACGTAGATGATGAGCGGGTGCGGGGGCATGGTGCTGTCACTGCAACTCGATTTGCGCCACCATAGAAACCAAAATAAAGCTCTAATTAAAGTTACTAACTATATGGAAGGCTGAAAAGCTCAGAACTGAGAACTCTACGGTTAAATAACTGATCCATTTCGGGTTGTTTTCTTCTGTCATTTCTGTCCACAGTACGAGGCGTCAAATCGTAAGTGTTTATGCATGAAAGGTAAACAAAAAGGACCGTTCCTACATAAAACACGTCAAATCTAGAACAAGCGGATCTGCACTGATTTCTGATCCCTGCTTGCGAACTTCGGACGGAAAAACGTAAACACAACTACAAAAGGTAAAGACTGGGATGTAGGTCATAGTTTTAAACATCAGCGCGTCAACGCTGAGTGAAACGGAGATCGATAGTTGGTTTGATCGCTCACCTCAAAGTTTGTAGTGAATCCTTCGCCATAAAACAAAGGCACGGGAAACCTGAGGCCATCCTTCTCTTTGATAACAAAAGAGATATCATTGAGCACCAAGAATCTCAAGTTTGGAAACTCATATGTGAAAGGCTGGAGATCAGACTTCATAGAATGTATGAGGCAGTGGTACAAGTCGTAGAAATCCCGCGTCGTTAAAGGTTTGTAATTGCTTGTTCTTGACATGTTGAGCTCATTGAAGCGCGCGATAAAGCTTTCAACGTCATCAGGTCCTGTCTTTACAGATGGGTATTTATCAACTGCCTTCGAATATGGTGAGAGACTAGAGGCAAATAGTTGGTCAAAAAAATTGATTTGTTGATAAACCTCTAGTGTTTTGATGTTGAAGTCTTCGTCACTCGGAAGTATTTTCTTCCGGAAGATACCTTGCAAAACCGTGTCCTGGCATAATGAACACTTACATGGTATCCTTAAAACTATGCGATAGTTGCGGACATCAAAATTTATAATCTGGTGTGTCAGATTGAGTTTGATATCGAGAAACTCTAGCCAAGCACGATGTGTGAATAGCGACTGAAAAACTAATGACGTCTTAGACATTATCCTCGAAGGAAATGAAAAGTCAAGTTTTATTCTCCTGAGTTTATGACAGCTTTGGATCAAGCTGTAAATCCGGTTGTCATTGAAAGTCACTGCTATCAATGTTATGTCGTTTAAGTTCTTGAACTCTCGCCATTGATCAAACTTATACACCTTATCAGGACAGACATGGTCATACCATGATATGATTGTCAATGTTTTCAAGAATCTGGTATCAATAACGTCTTTCAAATGGTGAAATTCCCAATTGACGTTGTTGTATAATGTGGGAGGATATGTGTCTGCCCTACAGTGGAGCTTCAATGATTCAAGCTCTAATTTTGCCTCTGGTTTTACAATGTTGTTGAGCAGCAGCAAAGGGTCAATAAAAAGCGTGAGATGCCTTATGGTCTGGCTCAACTTCGTTGTTAGGAAACGTCGTAGGTTTGGGATATAGTTTGCTGGAATATCCAAAGAGGGAAGAGCATTAGGCGGAGGCAAATCCAGCGATATAAGGTTGTGACCGAATTGAGAAGCTTCAATGGCATCGTTCAGCGTTGGGTCTGTAACGTTTTCCACCACTTTCAAACTTCTCGAGTGTTCGGTCAAGATTTCAACAAACCTCTTCTGAAGTTGTATACTCAAATCCCAATTGAGTCGTACCTCAATGACACAATCCGCTAATTCATCATGTTCCTCCAGAGATCGCACCAGCAATGCAAGTTTCCTGTTTGCCTCCAGAGAGGCCTCTCCTGTAGGGCCAGTAGAACGCAGCTGCAGTCGGGACCAAGTTGGTGCTAATGTGTAGATGGAGCTGAGCTCGATGTGTGAATCATTCAAATAGATTCTTTGATAGAGGACACGAACCGCAAGACGATAAAACAGGCTTGAAACCAATGTGAGATTCAAGAGATCATTTTGAGTGAGGAATGAAACCACTCTTTGTTGAAGCTCCGTAGGGAGCCGGTTTAGGATGTCAGTGGATCCTCCTTCAAGCAACATTAAGGACTAGCCTGGGGGTGCAAAAACGGTATATGAGCCAGCAGGCAGGACACTTGCAGCGAGAAATATCACACAGAACCAACACAACAGATCGCCGTATAATCTTATTTGAAGATATCAGACACTAACTGCAATGATTTGGCTGATCAAAGTACAGCTGGTTGACGCATTCCAGGCCGAGTTCGCGGAAGCATTTCTGAAAGTGCGCCAACCAGAGCCTAAAAGAGAGAGAGACCGGGTAACCACTTCGAACAGGTGAAGCAAAGTTACAACTAACGAGATCAACGTTAAGAGCCAAACAGCACCAAGGTTTAATTGCGACTAAAAGGCGTGACGTTGGCCGATATGAATCTTAGGATCCAATTAGCACAGGTACTTAACCTTCTCTATGTGGTTGTGTCGGCATATATGTTCTGGAAGGGTCTATCCGTGGTGACGAACTCTCACTCTCCTATAGTTGTTGTGCTCTCTGGTTCAATGGAGCCTGCGTTCCAGAGAGGCGATATTCTCTTCTTGTGGAACAGAAACGAAAGAGCGAAAGTAGGCGACGTTGTGGTATATGAAATCGAGAAGAAGTCGATACCCATTGTGCACAGGGTCCTCCGCGAGCACCATAATGACAGAAAGCAGCTCTTGTTGACCAAAGGTGATAATAACCCTGTGGACGACTTGGGTCTATACAATTATAATCAAAATTACCTAAACAAAGAGAAGGACATTGTCGGCACTGTCAAAGGATACTTCCCACTTCTCGGATACGTTACCATTTTGATCACTGAGAACCAGTACTTCAAATATGGTATGTTGGGGCTCATAGCGCTGTCATCTTTACTTTCAACTGAGCAATAACGGTATACAAGCTGAATACTACGAAATCAAAGAATTGAGAGAGTTTCAGAGCGGGGTATTTTCAGTAGTCTAGCTCCACAACGGGCTCTTTTGGAGAAAGTGGTCTCTTCTTAACATTCTCTCTTCTAGAGGTTGAAGCTTCAGCAATGATTTTTTTAACATCTTGTAAGTGACGCAATTCCTCAGCAACTTTTTTCTCAGCTAGTCTATGGATAAACTTTTCAAAAGCGAGAACCCTTGATTGTTCGTCAGGTAGCGCTTTATATTCTGCAGTATGCTCCAGCTGGGGCTTGATATCTTCCCATTTCGTATCTACCGTTATGACGGGATCGGTCAATCCACTCAAATAGAATCTGAAGTCTTCTTGCAGCCTTCTGATTCTCCGTTCCTGTGCAAACTTGTCCTTTTCATTCTGTTCACGTATATCTTTGAGTATCCTGTCGTAAATGAGGTCAATTGTATCGTTATCGTAATCCTTTGTCTGGGGATCCTTCTTCAACGTGTCGATGATCTGCTTTTTTTGATCCTCCAAATTGACGCCGTCTTTCACAAACACATTGTGGTGAAGGAGTACCTGCTCTACGATAGCCTTCTTAGCCCTCAACAAAAGCTCCTCTTCTTCGATAAAATCTTGGAAAAGTTCAACAGGAGTTGAGCCATTCCTTCCGAGCATTTCTTGGAATCTATCATCTTCTTTGATCAAGGGAAAGATCTCCTCCCATTTGGTATCTGCTCTGAGCAACTCACTCTCTTTCAACTCGTTCAACAAACTTCTGAAGCCATCTCTAGCTTTTCTGTCGTTTCTGTAATTGACCTTTAAGGCGTCATGAATCCTTTGCCTGTAATTTGTTTGCAATTCTCTCATGGTTTCTTCGAAAATTGTTATCATATCAAGCTGGTTCAACACCTCAAAATGTCTGTTTTGCTCGAATCTTTTGTCTTGTTTGATCGTGTTTATTGTAGATTCCCATGTAGAGTTCAGATTGAGGTTCATTGTTTTGAAATACTCTCGCAGCTCACTCAAAGCTTGATCTCTAAGTTTTCTCTCACGCTCCTCATGTTCGTTCCTGAGGGAGTCCACGTATTCTTGGAACGTTTGTTTCTTAACCTTTTCACTAATAACAGAATGTGCATAAACGGGTTCATCCTGAATGAGTCTCTTTGCGGTTTTCCACCTCGTGAAATACGTTATCTCCTGTTTACTTTCCAATAGTTTTATGAAAGCAGCTTTGAATTTCTCAACAGACGTATTTTCCCTCATTAGCTCATCTTTGGTTCTATTGTGCAAGTAGGATTCAAATATACGCTTTCTCTCAAGAGAGTCTTCAACTGCCCAATACCTAGGATCCTTGATGAAAAAATCCATGATCCCACTAAAGGACCAGGTCGCATCGACTTCATGCTCTCGCAGCATCTCAACAAACAATTGCTCAGCGTCACGCGGAGATCTGACATGAATGGTGTTATTCAAAAGTGGTGAATCGTTATGATACTTCTCTGATGGATCTGTCAATGATGACCTCGTATTGATCTTCATATCAGCTTGGTGCTCATTTTGGGAAGGTTCCTCAGCATCTATACGCTCAGTGTTGAGTTGCGCTTGTACTTCAGCGGGTATTTCCCAGACACTTTCTTGTGTCTTTATGTTATAGTAGTATTCTTGTCCGTTTCTAGCTTTGTATTGTCTCCAATCTGTCTTCAAAAGAAGTTTCTCCAATGGGGTCAGCAACTCTTCAGGCTTTTCCCACACCGACTGCTTCGTCTCATCGTTGAAGTAGTAAGTACCTCCGTTCTTGTCTTGTGCCTCTCTCCAAGGCATCACTATCAACCAGTCAGCGATCGAGACCAATGCCAGAGAGTCTTGCACTTTGACTCTGTTGAGAGAAGCCATGAAAGGAATAAACTTTCGTGTTCGCGAACACGTTCGGGATATCAGAAAAACCAAAATATAACATCCGAACACCAGCCGAATAAGGGATCAAGTTGGTATTTCGGGTTTGCTGGTCGAAAAAAGGGAGACACATAATGCCATACTAATATCTTCAGTTTTGAAGCAAAGGGCCAGGTCAATAATGGTGAGTACGGTTCACAGGGGTATCAGACAGCGGATGAGTTACTAACCCGGATGTGCGCTCAACATCCTCAATTCGGTTGGTTATCAATGGGGCTAGGCGACAGAATGCCCACTATGTCTTTTAACCTTCCACCATGAGGGGCGCACAATTGATTCCAGTCACAGTCATTACGCCCTTATTTACAAGCTGTGAGAACATCCTTAACAGCTGCTCTATGTCTTGAGGATTTTGCCTCACAGGTTGTGGAGAGACACAACTTGCCTGAAATTGAAGCTCAAAGGACACCAGAGGCTTTACTCAACCCAATGTTGATTGCCAGAAACGAGAATGAGCAAATATTGATTGAACCTTCGATAAACTCTGTGAGGATCTCCATCAAGATCAAGCAGTCAGATGACATTGAACAGATTCTGGTGCATAAATTCACGAGATTTTTGACTGGTAGAGCTGAGCATTTCTTCATTTTGAGAAGAAATCCAATCCCATCCTATGACATTTCTTTTTTGATTACAAATTTCCACACTGAGAAGATGCTTAAGCATAAACTTGTGGATTTTATCATTGAATTCATGGAGGATGTCGACAAAGAGATCAGTGAGATGAAGCTGTTTTTGAATGCCCGTGCAAGATTTGTTGCGGAGGCATACTTGACCCCATTTGACTGAAGGAGAGTGAGTTTTCAACATGAGCAAGAAGCAAGATGAACGAAGACAGTGTATGATAGTTAAAATCCGGTAGAAGGATTAGAGAAAGCAGGCAATTTAACAGGCAAAAAAAGTGAGAAAAGCGGACCACACTACTGTTTTTAGTCAATTGTAGCATCTTCCATAAGCTTTTAACTGCCGCGATGTCAGCCTTCTTCAAGTAGACTTTGATGATAATATATTAGGCCACAGTGCTGTCCTAACCGGTAAAGCCGTTATCGTCGAAAGCTCCAAACAAGTCGTTAAAAAAAAGTACGAGCCTGCCATGTTCGCAAAGCCCTAGTTAACCTTATTGTCTCCACAGGGATATTGCTCAGCAAGGGTGACAGAGAAGGAGAAATCAATAGGTGGAGGAGCTCTATCATATCGTCAATTTCCAAGGGTTCCCTTCTTTATTTTGCGTTTGTCTTCCTATTGTTCTGAAATCCGATAGTGTTTATCCCAGTCAAGAGTTTCTGGAGATCTTCCAACCGCTCTCCGATAAACCAGTTATCTGTTTATATCTTGAGGGAGCTGTGGCATTCACAGCGAAGACATAGAGTCATATTCACAGATGACCGATACCACTGGGGAACGACCTCCCTCAACGAAGCCGGAAAATGATACTGGGATGGATAAGGGCAAGGAGCTGGAGTTTTGGAATATCGATAACTTGAGCCCAGAGCATTTCAACTTTCTGAACATACCTGGAGAGGCTTATGGGTTTCTTCAGACAGAAAACTTGGAGAGCTCGATGCCCAACTCCTTATTTGAGCCAACCCCGCCAAATACCACGACCATGCCGAGCCATTCAGCGGACACCAGAAAGACATCTCCTATACCGGAACGAAGCAGCATACCTAATCCTACTAGTCTACAGGGAAGACCGGACCAGCAGAACTATCTGGCTAACCATTACGAAAGTCTATTGAAGCAAAACAGAGTCTCGATGAAGGAAGCCATATCACCAACAGCGAACGCCTACATTTCTCCCAATGGGGTCACATCTCTTGCATCCCCACCAATATCAGCTCCCCCTCCACCTCAGCAAACCGATAGTAGGTCAAGGTTCAACAGTGCCACGGCCTGTGATCACTGTCGAAGACGACAAATCAAATGTGTAATGGCACCAAATTCGACTCAGTGCATCCATTGTGAAACAAAAGGTCTCAAGTGCACCCATTCAGAGAGTCCTTCAAACCCGATGCTCAAGCGAAATATGGGTATGATCCAAGATGAGCCAACTCAGAGTAATAAGAAGCCAAAAGTTTCTCCGCCGGGATCTAATTGGATCCAAACTCTCCCACAGCAGACATCACAACAACAACAACAACAACAACAACAACAACAGCAGCAGCCACAACAGTACATACATCAGGGAGCAAGGGATTCCCAGACCGCATTACAATACCCACGCTCGTCATTCTTTGTGGGGACAAGCTCTATGTTTGATAGCTCGCTACTGGATAGAATACGGCTTGATAAAATAGACCAAGTGCAGTTGAGCCAGAAAATGTCATTGAGGAAAGTTTCACCTCAAGTGCAGTTCATTTTACGAGATGATTTTACAGAAGAATTGGCACTTAATGCAGAAAGGAACGTGGATAAAGTGGAGAGCATCGTGGCCCCACATGGACCGGTGCTGATTCAACTCTACTTCAAGATTATACATCCCTCGTTCCCCATTTTACACAAAAAGGTTTTTTTGGAGAAATATTCACGATCATATAGAGAGTTTTCCGCTCCACTGTTAGCTACAGTGTATTCCCTAGCTGCAAAATGGTGGGATCAGGAGCCGATGTTATCATCGTATCACAAACCGGACATCCAGGCTTTGAATGAGGTTGCACTCAAAACTTTCTGCGAAGTGACAGAAAGACCACGACTGAGTGCTGTTCAAGCAGGTTTATTATTACTTCAATGTCGCTCCGATAATCCTAATAATTGGATCCTATGCCAGCAAGTTGTGTCTTTAGCTGAGGAACTTGGACTAGGACTCGATTGTCACGATTGGAAACTTCCCAAATGGGAAAGAGGTCTTCGTCGTAGACTTGCCTGGGCGGTGTGGATCCAAGAAAAATGGACGGCTTTGACAGAATCTAGGGTTTCTCACTTCTCTTTGGGAAGAAATTGGCTTGTAAGGAATATCACTAATGAGGATTTCCCAGAAGTACCCCAGGGGACACCAAACATGTCAGAGGATGACTATAGACAAATTATTGGTGATTTTGAAGCTGGGAAAAATTTTTTCAAAGAAATGATTGAACTAAGTTTAATAGTGAGCGAAGTCTTGGAAACTTTTTATACTTATTCAGCTCAAAAGACTTTGACTAGGATTGATCACGTTTTAAAACTGGCAAAACCATTGCAATTGAAACTTCGAGAATGGTATCATTCGCTACCTCCTAATTTGCAAATGACCTCTTTCAGAAAAGGGGTCCCTAGTGCAGTTGGGTGCTTACATCTCTGTTACTTTGCCACTGAAATCACTCTGCATCGCAAAATTATCCTCAACCTGACCAATGATGTACCACCAGAGCTTGTAAAAGTGTGCAGAGCGGCAGCAGCAACAAGGTTGACTGCTGTTTTAGATTTTGTTAGAAATTTGAAGAAGGAGCATATAATGGCCTTTTGGCATTCCTCTACGTCGAGCAATCTGACCATAGTGGGGACATTTGCAGCTATATTGTTTGTGACATCCTCTTCACATCAAGAAGCTACAATGTACAAGGAATATCTCAACAACTACAGATCATTGTTACACAGCCTTGGTAAAGTATTCATTCCAGCTAAGCAGGCTCTTTTAAGAATGGATATGCTTTTAAGCCAAATCCCAGGGTTGATCAATGATGCACCGACAACCACGAACAATAATAGCAACAACAGCAACAACGCAAGTCCCTTTTCAATAGGTCATTCCCCTCAAGCTTCAATGATGTCGCCATATATTAATCAGCAGATGAACACAAACATTCCGACATCCCATAATATGCCAAACAATCAGCCAAATCCTAGCTTGCCCGCAAAGAGAACTTCATCGGGACCTCCAGTAACTACAGTGAACACTTCGAATTCGAGGGAATCTAACTCGAGAATGAGTCCAAAGAACCAAAAGGTGAACTCTACATCCCAAGGTTCGCACAATAGAAGCAGCCCCACTGATCACAGAGTAAGCGACTCCAACAAAAATACACCTTCTGGATCATGATTTATTTGCAAGAATGTTGCATGCCACAACTTGGTATAAGTTAGAGTTCTGTATATGGTTCGTTTATCTGAAATGAAACGGCTTTCAAAGAAACTTCTTCACCTTAGTCTCATTAGCAGCCTGGACGTATTCACCTGGTTGTTCCACGATCACATGGACTTCGGGCGTAAGCTTATAATTCGTCAACTCTTTCTCCTTCATCATCTGCGCATCGAGCCTTTGTTGGTCTTGAACAATCGTGCTCTCTTGAGTTTTTTGGTTGGACTCTGGTTTCGTCACCTGTGGTTCCTCATTCACGATATCAAGCTCTAACAACTTCTTTAGTGACTCTTCAGTAAATACATCATCGTATTGAGCCTCTTCTTCTTTGGCCCTACTGATTTCTCGCCCCATTACCGTGTATTTAGCACCTTTTTGTCTTTGGAAAAGCTTGTTCACCAGCTCCATCTCTCTGTCAACATCAACTTCTTCACCGGCACCGACTCGCTTTATAAGGTCATCCAGCTTATCCATCTTCAGCCTGTAACGTCTCTCGAGATCCTCGAGTCGCCTCTGTGCGTTCATGACGTTGATCGTCTGAGAGCCCAGAAGCACAAGGAGAAACGCTGCGTAGTACATGCTCTTGTCAAACGAGTCCAAGATACGTCTCTTGGGTGCCTGAGTAGCGAAAAACCTCTTGAAGCGGGTTGCACACACCCGTTGAATTGGAACCTTGAGTGATTGAAACATTCTCCTCGGGCCAATCGACGATTTTTCCTCTTTCAAAGGCTCAGACGAAGTGATATTGGGATCAAAAGTTTTTCGTTTTTCCCATTCCGTGCCTCATCAAAGAGTAATATACACAAACAAGCCTGGACTGAAACCAGCAAACAGATGGCACGCTCAGGGATCCCGCCAGTGACGAGGTTCTACCTCTGCATGCTCATCACGTGCTCGCTTGTCACGTTTGTGCTTCGATACTCCACGTACATCCATCTCGTAACGACCGAGGGCCCACACAGCGAGGACCACGAGCACCTCATCACGGAGGATGCCGACGAGCCTGTCGTGCCTGACCCGCAGGATATCTACGTGCCGCTGATTGCCCTAGTGGCGGGACAGACGAGGCTGTACTTGAAGCCGTGGACGCTATTCACGAGTGCTTTCATCGAGGACAGTGTTTTCTCCATAGCCACTTCGTTCTTCCTGATACTCTACACTGGCCGCTACATCGAAGTGCTATGGGGGTCAAGGGAGTTCTTCAACTACTTAACAACAAACGTTGTTGTTGCGAACATGGCGGTTTATCTGATGTTTGGTATCAAGTCCTGGTGTGGAGGCAATGTGGAGACGATCCCCATCACAGGGACGTCAGCTATTATAATATCCTTGCTTGTGGCGATAAAACAGCGCATTCCAGACCACTACTTGCTTTTCTTCAATGGATATATCAGACTACGGGTATCGTTTGTTCCATTCATGGTGTTGATCGCTACATTGATAGCATCTTTTATAATCCCCTCGTATCGTGTTTCGAATTTACTGGGCTGGTCAGGATTTGTGACTAGTTGGGTCTTCATTAGGTTCTTCAAAGAGGGCGGCTCAGGGAGGCAGTTGGCCTTGTTACCCATGGCGGAAACACAAAACTCTGTGCAATCAATCAAGGGCGATAGAACAAATCAATTCTCACTTGCAACTTTCTTCCCATACCCTCTGTCGATACTGGTTGGAATCCTTTCTAATAGGGTTTTCAACGTGCTTGTTAAATTTAGAGTTGTAAGGAGAGGAGATTTTGTTTGCGAGGAGCTGGAAGAAAACGAGGTTGCGTCTTTGAATACAGTCCAAAATGAGCTCGTTTCACAAATGACTCAATCGAGACTCTTCACATCATCCTCATTAGCTGGTGTTTCCGGAAACATATCTCCCTTCTCGTTCCCAAAGGGTAGTTTAATAAGGAAGCTTACGGACAAAATCTTTTCATTTAGACAGTCGGATAGTGGACATCAAGGTGAAGTTAATACGACCGTCGATAAGAGACGGAAGCTGGCACTGATGCAGCTTGATGCCAAGCTGGGCGAGCGGTCATAGTAGCACCTTATATACAGTTTATTTCATGAGTTAAACAACTTTTCTGGCTAAATATATCGCCTCATTAGTAACTTGATATCAGATACCTTGGGCCCTTTTCCGAGTGGTTTTTTTCTTCAACGTTGGAATCTTTATCTGTGTAATATTGTTAACTGAACCTTTGGTACTCTTCCTCGTGGAGGGCTTTCTGTCGGAGACCAGAAACTCTAGTCTCTTGGAATGAGACTCGTAGATCGAATCACTCAAAGCCAAGGCGTCTTCCAATGAGCTAACCATCTCTAGCTTCAGAAGCATTTTATTCTTCTGCCATTCGATCCAGGACAATGCATGTAACATAGAATCCACAAGATCATCACCCTTGTCACTTCCAGACATGTCATCATCTTTAGCAATTTTGCCCTCAGTTTGAAGAATCTGATTGATCCATCTAGACTTGGATCTGATAGTTCGATCGTTGTTTCTTGCAAGATTGAATCGAGATGGATCCAACTGGAACACAGGGGTTTTTGTAGTCCCATTTACGATATCTCTCAACCAGCTTTCAACCAGATCTAACCTGTACCTTTTTGTATCCAGGAATTTTGCTTGAGAATCGTATGGTTTCCAATACGCCCCCATCCTTTGCGGGCTTGTAGATATAACCTGTGTACCTACTTTTTCTCCACTATGCATCACTCGAGAGAACACAACTGCATGCAACATCGCTTCAAACATGTTGACTCGAAACACCCACTCTGTGACGGATTTCGACCCCATAGTTCTATTTCTTTGTCTCTCAATCAAAATAGCATCAGGGAAATCATCGCCCCTTTTCATCAAAATGTTATCGACCAAGTTGTTACATATCTCTGCGTATTTAGAAGGTTCAAATGACAAGTCGTGAGATACATCAGCCCACATATTCACATCTATCTTTGCCCATTCTTTCACAACAGGGGGTCTATTGAAAGGAAGTTGCTTATTAAGCTCTAGTTTTGTATATGCAAAGTTTTTAATGCCCAAATCAATAGAGAGCACGTTGAAATTGTTTCCGTTATTAGGTACCCGTTTCTCCAGTACTGCCTTTTTGGTGAACTGTGTCCGGATATTAGCTATCACGTCAGGCTTGGTGCCACTGCTAGCTTGATGGGATTGAAAGTTAGTATCCATATGCCACTTAATAGGTTCGATGGATCTCTTGCACAGCTAAGAAGAAAAAAAAAAAAAACTAAAGCAAAACGTACCAAGACCGGTGTTGAAGCAAAGCTTTCGGAGTTGGGCCAGAGTGGCCTTCTCCAGCTGATCCATGAGGGTGATCTCCTTGGATATATATACGTATAGCCTTAATTTCCAGATCAAGACAAGTCCTTCCAGCGCTTTGTAACTAGAACGTAGCGGTAGCGCGCGCTTCGCGAATATTTATTTATTAAAAAAAAAAAAAAAAAAGGAAAACATTTGTAAAACTAGTTCGCGATCGGACTTTTTTTCTGTCATGTATTTCCCGATTGGGAATCGTGCATGAAGAGCGGTGTTTTATCGAGTGGAACTGTGCACAAAAGCGATGCGGTGAGAGGTTTTTGTCACCGGTGACTTGTCTCTGATCGATAGAGCCAGAGCTCTTGTAAGATGGAATATGGTACTCTGAACAGAAAAAGTTGGCGATAGCTATCCATTGCTATAAAAGAGACTGAATTTGCGCTCGCTTCACGCTTTCTTCTCATTTAGCAGTAGACCATTTTTAGTGCCTAGCTATCAAAGTACCGCAACCTCGTTTACAGACGGAGAAATAATGGGGTTCTACTCTTCCACAATTGAAGCAAATAAACCGATTGCTGTTGAAAGCGAGCCCTATGACGAAGACTACGTGGCAAAGCTGATAAGAATTCCATCACGGCATGATGGTGAAAGTTTCAACGAACACTTCCATGATAAAAGTTCGACAGCTGTCCGTCCAAAGAAAAAGTATTCCTTTAGCAGATTGTTCCACCGGAGGCGCAAAAATGTACAGCATACGGATTTGCCCCCAATAAGAGTGATAGAGGAAGATTTATTAGAAGTTAATGGAGACGGTGACAGTTACTCTTCTGCTTTGCAACACAGTGAGATCGAGGACACAACTGGTAGAAGAAAATCTCTTAGAAAGCTCTTTACGAAGAAAACATCTAATAAGGTCCAAGCAACGAACTCCAGTACCGACAGCTGCAATGAGGGTTCAATTGATAATTGCAACGAAAATACATTCATGAGTGGTGTGTTCTTCAAGTCTATTAGACTCAAAAAAGACGCCAACAACACACTCAGTTCGTGGACTTATGAAGTACACGAGACATTGACACAAAGGTACATGAACAATAATTATGAGAAATTGATGGAGGATATCGATGCTATCCCATTTGGTTTGACAATTGAAGAGCCACACACACTTAGACGCAAAGTTTCGAAATTTTTTCACTCATGGAGCTCCACCAAAAAGTCAAAGCTAAACAGCACTGACACACAGAAAAAATGCTCCGCTGAAGAGGACTGGAATCCATACAATACGGCGAAAAGATGTACCAACACAGACAAACAAATACGCTTTCCAGATGATGATCATCACAAGAATGAAGCCAAAAATGGCCTGAACGGGTCCAGTAGATTCGGGTCACTCAACAAACGAATCTCTCTGGTCTTCTCATCACAGCGACTCGACGAAGGGATCAATCGTTACAGATATGAGTGTAATTCTGATGATGACGATGATAGTTCAAGCAGTCTACTAGATCCTATATTAGAGTTGCCTTTTGTTGGGAGTACAATTGTTAAAACCCATTCCAATAAATCAAATATGTCAGATTCATCTGCTGGTTTAAGCTCGTCGAGAACCATTACTGTGTCAGATAATAGCGAGAAGAAGAGGCTTGAATGGGCTGAGTCTTGTGGCACCAACAAAACGTACAGCGGATCCACCAAAGTCACGGAGTCAACCACCGGAGCCGACCTAATAACATCGCAATCGCCATTATTGGGAAACCAGAGTGATAATAGTCCAGTCTCAGAGCCAAATAACCCAGAGTCCAACGTACAAAAGCCTATTGTCCCAGAGCGTTTTGCTTTTCCCATCAATCGTTACAAAAAGCTGAACAGCTACCTAAGCGGGCTATCAAGCTGCAACTCCGATGAGCACTGGGAGTTTCATTCTAGGGATAAGGCATCGGTTCTGTTCTCCAAGTCTACTGAGATTTTTCCGAATAGGGCAACCCCCAGACCAGAGGTACCCAGACGACCGGTGACCGCTATAGAGAAACCCGCAGTCGAATCGGAGTCACAACGGCGCGAGATTCTGGAGCTTCGTGAGCTCCGTGAGATGATCAAGCGGAATAAGGAGCATCACAACATGACTGTCAACCAAGTGTCCAAAGCTTTCTAGTATAATATACAATATGAATAAAAGCGTAAAGCAGCTCGAAATGAAAACATACCAAGTGGCCCTACCAGTTATAATCATCGATTACGTAATACAAACCGGGCAACCCCACTCAGCGCCGATGCCGTCACTAGCCATAAAGAAGAAAGCCCCCAGAAGGCCCTGAAGACTCGGTGGCCATTAGCGACAGAATACTGCTTTTTGCGGACTTTGCGGCTGGGTAAATAATCCCGTCCACTAGAATCTTTTCATACAATTCCGGTTTTGCTCAGAAAACGAGTTTTGAAGCTTCTGGAGCCGCACTGAAAAAAAAAAAAAAAAAAAGAGAGAGAGGCACACCATCGAGATCGAACTTACCAGACCTCATAACAGGGTACCAAGGGACGTCACTGCCGGGGGAATCATCTTGACGCTTTACGAACAAACACAGCACATATCATACTCAACGTATCAGGCTTTTCAATAAGGCCCTTTTGCTCTTGTATCTGTGCTCCTCTTCTTTACTTCGTTTCCCTTGGTTGACATTTGAACAAAATTTTTATCAGAAAATGGAGAGTCAGATCAAACAAGCTGTTGAAATTGCCATCAGCGGTACGGCAGATTTCCAACTAAAGCAGCAGGCGATTCAGTTTCTGACTGATCTAAAAGCTTCTCCCGAGGGTTGGCAGGCGTTCTCACTGTTATTGAAAGACATCAAGAATCCGGATCAAGTTCGGTTTATAGCTTTGCAGTCTTTATGCGACTACATACCGACATCTGGACAAGAGCAGAATGGGTACATAAGGACTACACTATTGCAATATTTCCAAGCCATAATCGCAGCTAATCAATACGATCAGCCTTTCCTGAAGAATAAACTAGCAGAAGCATTTGCGGCTTTGTTCTGTGCAACTTACTTGAACACCTGGTCCAGTTTCTTCAAAGATCTCGAGGAATTGATTAAGGATGAGAATGAAATTGCCATTGATGAGTTTTTAAGAGTTCTGCTTGCAATACATTTAGAAATCGGTGACCAGCTGATTATTAGAGACAGACCCTTGGTGGAGAGAAATAACGACTTGAAGGATGCCGTGAGGGCTCAAGACATGGCATCATTGACTGTAATATGGAAAAGTATCTTGGCTGATTTCAGGGATAGATCTACTCCGTTAACACAGGACATCTTACAAGAATGTTTGCAGGTAATTGGTGGATGGGTCTCCTGGATCGAAATAGGCTTGATTGTTCCTTCAGATTACATCAACCTCATTTTACAATTCTTGAACCGTGACGGTCAAAAAATCACATGCTGTGTGACTCTGATTGAGATTATCAGCAAAAAAATGCAACCGGAGAACAAGCTACAACTCTTGTCACTGCTTAATTTGACCAGTGTTGTCAGCTCTTTGGCTGTAGATGGCTCAGATATTGAGTTTGTTGAACATATAGCAAAGTTGTACAACTCCATTGGCCTAGAACTTACCTACATTCTTGACACTAACGAGGCATCCTCACAGACAAAAGCCGCAGCTAATGAACAAATAGTAACGCTTTTCCCATTTATCATGGGCTTCCTTTCAAACCCTTACGATGATGTTTCTGCTCAGGTTTTCCCATTCATATCATCCTTCCTGGCTGCGCTCAAGCGTTTGGTCAAACAGAGCGATGGACAGATGAGCTCAACCCATCTACAGATGTTAACCACTTTGCTTCAAAACATTGTCCTCAAAATGAAGTACGATTCGGACGATGACGGTGATGATGAGGACTCCAACTCTGAGTTCAATGAATTTAGGGGACGACTCAAAATATTCCAAGACACAATAGCTGTTATCAAGCCTGAATTATACGCTGACCAGATGTTTTCTGTTATTGAACAATCGATCTTTGAGAGCAATTCCCAGGATTGGAGACAACTCGAATTAGGCCTTTACGAACTGACTAATTTTTCAGATAGCTTGAGGCAAAACATGCTAGGTATCCCAAAAAATTTGCTGCCAGAGTCAAAGCCTTATCTAATGTTTCAAGAGTTACTTTTGAAGACTATAGACTCCAATGTCATCCAAGTAAACCATCCTTTAATTTTGCTATTGTTTTTTGAGTTGATTGTTCGCCACTACACGCTATTAAACAATGCATCCAACAAGAGTGATCTGACCAATCACATTTTGAGTCTCTTCACATCTATGGGTCTCTATAACTCTAACGAAAAAGTCCAGATGAGAACATGGTACCTGTTTTTCAGATTTGTTAGATCGACGAAACCAAAACTAGATGACCAAACCATCGAGCAGTTGATCTCTGAGATGTCACGCACTTTATTAGTGATTGAGGGCGAGCCTGCTCAAAGTGATGATCAGTCTGATGTCGGCGAAGTTTCATCAAGATTTGATAATCAGTTACATTTGTTCGAGACTTTAGGGTTAATGATCTCCCTTGTTGATAGCTCTAAAACTGCTTTGAAGCTGAAATTGATGGATCTTCTACTGGATCCTATTTTCAATGGCTTACAGAGAATCATATCCTCCCCGAGCCAAGATGCCAAATCCATATCAGAAGCTCATCACTTATTAATGGCAATTGGTACGATAGCCAGGGGGTTCGAATACGATACAGCTCCTAATAAAAAATACTCTCCAGAGGTAATTGAGAAATTCAACAACACTGGAGAGGTTGTCATAGTGACCCTCGAAAACATGAGCTCACACGAGAAGATAAGAGACGCTGCAAGGTATGCATTCGCCAGATTCATTCCTATATTGGGAGCTGATATTGGATCTTATCTGTCTCGATTGGTTTCGAATATATTGGCCTCAAATAATTTAAAATTCAGCGAACTCTCGACTTTTTTGGCATTCATCGGTCACATAGTCCATGACTTTAACAAAAATGATTTGATATACCAGCTCCTGAATGACCTTTTTACTCCATTGTCGAATAAGGTATTCCAAATGCTCAATGATAATGGTGAAAATAATGTCTATGAGTTAATGCCGGAGATTGCCGCTGAAAAATCGTCTTTAAAGAAGGCTTACATTAATTTACTGAACGCTTTGAAGACTAATAATGTTTCGAGCTTGCTTATTACGGAGACCAACAAAGCCAACCTCCCAAGTGTTTTTCAAAGTTTATTAGTTAGTGCCAACAACTTGGAAGATATCGATGTTGCCAAGCTATCGTTGAGTGTCTTGGTTCTCTATACCAATGTGTTCGGAAATGATACAGTGGATGATACCAATGATAAATATGCAACTGGGCTGACCATAGACGGTATATCTACTTTCTTGATGGAGAATCTGGTCAAGTTAAGTTTTGAGATCCCATTCCAGAACGAAAAGTTTGACATCAAGGATGCGCAGTTCAGATTCATATCTGACGAGTTGGCGAATAGTTTGAAGACGTTATACAATTTGAAAAACCAGGTGCTGACTACATACTTGCGTGAAGTTTACTTTCCGCAGATCCAGTTACCACCCAATGTTGGCGATGACTTGATTCAAAATCTGATTAACTTGGATATCAAGGCCTTCAGAAAATACTTTGTCCAGTTCATTATGCAGCTCAAGTGAAGTTCGCATCGATGTTGGTAACATGTCTTCAGCTGAAGCCTCTTCTATTCCCTTTCCTTGCCGCACATCGTTTGTTTTCTTGATACATAGTCACCCAATCTTATTCGAGGAAAAGGACACAAAATGAAAATTGCATTCATAAACTACAGGACAAGTTTCTTCAGCACTTCTCCAAGTGTTCAACCGTAGTTTATTCAACTATTTGTGGAGAAAGCATCTCTTTTGCCCTACAGGTCGTGTATATTTGCCCATCGGAACTTGCCCGATACGGATTCATACCTCGGAAGTCAATTGTATGAGCTGCCCGCAAAGGAAAAAAAACTTCAAAGTAAAGTAAGAGAGGCTCAAGAAGCTAGACAGCCAAGTTTAGAATCGAGACCAATTATACCATTGGGTGCTTCAGTTTTCTTCATTGCCGCTAATATTTAAAGCTACTATCACCGCTCTGGTCAGAAAACAATTTCGTCGATCAGTTCTCATCAACAGATAGAACTACTTAGGTATCTTGATCTCCCGAATTGCTCTTCGTCAATACAGAGCGACATCACCTAACTGAATCAAGGGCTTTATAACAGAGGAACCGACGAACATCAGTCGTGTGAGAAAGCGCGGGAAGACCGATAAGAATAGACATGTCCGGATTTGAAGATCCCTCTATTATTTCAATAACACCATCAGGACAGACGTCCAATGTGCTTCCTGATGCGGTGAAGCCCCATGATAGCGCTGAAGGGGAAGGTAATGCCATACTTAGGTTCTTGAGGGAAGGTGAGAAGAAGAAAGAGAAGGAAGAACTCGAGAACGATGAGGGGGGTAAAGGCACCATTGATGATATCACAAAATCTTTAACCAATGCTGAGTCACATAGAGATAAGGAAGAAAAACATGATGACAGATCAAAGATTCTTGAGACAGGAGGATCACCAGATACGAAGAATAAGGAGATATACGTTGAGGATTGGGATTTCAAGTTCAAGAACAACAACACTGTGAGATATATGCCCTCGGAACTCATCAAACTGAGAAAGTCTCCTCTCGTCGCACCACCAGAGGGTTTACCATCCAAAGGATACTACAGATTGAGAACTAAACCTGTTCAACAGAAAAAAGAATGGAATGGTGGGTCAGGTTACAACCCTAAAACCTATGAGAATACAGGATCTATGGGGAACTTCAACCTTGGCAAAAACAATCGCTTCAATAGCAGACATGGTAATAGCAGACGGAACAATCGTAAAAAACAGGACGATGATAGCTGGTTACCTGAGTTTGACAAAGAAGGGCCTGCTGGCTCGGCAGATGACTTTGAGAAGTGGAAGGCGAAAGTTAATAGCGAGGAGAGAAAAAAAAGGGGGAAACAAGTCCCAGATGAGACCGGTGCTGTTCTCGATGAGCCGCAATCCAGAAACACTATAGATAGTTTTTTTGGTCTTGCAGCGAAGTCAACTAACTTTTCTCAGTCTGGAAAGGGTAGCACCAATACCGAAGGGGCAAAAAATTCGAGATTTTTCTCTCTCTTCAGTCAACCTGAGCCTTCTCATCAAGAAGAGACTGTTCAAACGAAACCCGTGGACAAAACCGAAAGTGTCTCGAAGATACTGTCATTTTTGGATAGTGGAGAAAAAGCTGCGGCCGCTAGTAACACGAATTCTCCGGTTGTTCAAGAGGCACAACCACAGGGCCAGCCTCAGCAAAAATCTCAATTTTTCAATCACTCAGGATCACCCGCTCCTCAATATCCACCTGGTTTCAACCCTCAACAAGGCACAGAGCACCCACAGGCACAGGGTGGGAATAAGGATTCGTTTTTTATGTCTTTGATGGGTAAGAGTCCTGATGTCAAGGGATCGCCAAACGATGTTTCCCAAACACCACCTCAACAGTCCACGCCATCTCAACAGGCAGTACAAGGACACCACAATCCACCAACTCAAGGGACTCCAAAGGAGGCAAAATCCACCCCAAATTTACCAAGCGATGCCAAGCCAT
Source organism: [Candida] freyschussii (assembly GCA_003707735.2). Lineage (NCBI taxonomy): Eukaryota > Fungi > Ascomycota > Saccharomycetes > Phaffomycetales > Wickerhamomycetaceae > [Candida] freyschussii. The sequence continues at coordinate 277,031 of PPLE02000002.1, read as the reverse complement.
CACAGCAAAGCTATCAAAGTGCTCCTCCACCTGGATTTCACGTTCCACCAGGTCTTCCATCGGGACCACCAGGACAATTCAATGGGCCTTCATCAAATCAAAGAGTACAGCAGATGCCTCCACTACCACCTGGTTTGAACCCACAACAGCTCCCACCTTGGATTAGTTCACAAGTGCCACCTCCGGGTATGAGACACTTTCCACAGGGTCATTTCATGCCGCCTCCACCAAATGGGTTTCCTCAGGGTGCTTTCCCTCCGCATATGGGACCACAGAACGGAGTTAATTTGCCTCCTCATGTGCTGTATCAAGGTCCTCACCAACAGAATGGTCAGGGCATTCCGATGTTTTTGCCACCGCAGGGTGAAAATGGTGAGCAACGATTACCACCTGGATTTTTCAATGGGCCACCACCTGGGTTTTCTGCAAATCAGCAATCAGCTCAACAACAGCAACAACAGCAACAGCAGAAAGGTGGGAAATGACACAGTTGCACTACGGAGCGTGTAGCGGAGTTTTGGTTATTTTCTAGTTATTGTTTTCATTACGGCTATAATGATTCAGTAGTATTACGAGGCTGTAGTGCTTTACGAAGTTTTGAATTTTTGGTACCTATCTAAATCACGAGGTGTATTCACAGAACGTTTGACACCTTTGTAACTAAATTCAAAAGCTGGATGTGCTCATCTGTACCGTTTGTCAATCTGGCATCGGTTTCGAATAATATTTGTGAGAATTGATTCTTTTGAGCGGATGTATAAGCCTCACTAAGAACCAGTTCATCATGAAGTTGATTCACAATTTCAACGGCACTCCAGCCTTCTGCGACGGCATCCTCAACCGCTTTAAAGATCTTTTGAAACTGTTTAGATTGTGCGTTTCGAAGCAGCGTACTGAGTACCTCTTTCGGCACAGACCCTGCAATCTCGCGGATAGATTTAACTGTGATTGTGTCGGTAGAGTCTTCAGTGTTAGTATCACCCTCAATATCAAGTGACGGGTACGTTGAATGTAGTCTGGCTGCAGATTGTAGAAATGTGATGGCTTTACGCAAATCTCCATTAGCAATTTTCAAAACTTCTTCAAGAACACCATCTTCTAGTTTGAGCCCTTCCTTCTCCTTGATCAAATTCAGCCTTGATAATGCTTCATCATTGTCCAAGGGACGGAATCTGAATTTGGAGCATCTTGAAGCCAACGGATCAATGATTCTCGTAATGTAGTTGCAGACGAGACAGAATCTCGTGACACCAGAGTAAGTTTCCATTGTCCGACGCAGAGCAGATTGTGCATCTGCAGTCATTGAGTCCGCCTCATCAAGGATGATTATTTTATATGGTGGACAAGGATATTTCTCAAGATCTTCCCTGGATGGATTTGAAACGGTAAGACGAGCAAAGTTCTTCACTTTTTCACGAACAATGGAGATTCCTCGCTCGTCAGATGCATTAAGCTCCAAGACACGAGATTTACTAAGTGTTGGACTTGAAGTATCGATTAGTACAGCAGTTGCTTGAAGATTGACGATTGAAGAATAACTTACCCATAGAGCTCTCTCGTTAGAGCGAGAATAGTTGATGTTTTACCCGTACCTGGTGGGCCATAGAATAGCATGTGAGGAAGCTTATGACTGTTAGTAGAACAGTTTGATAAGCTGAGAAACGCAATGTAAGACTCACGTTGGCAGACTCTAATGATTTCTTGAGCACAGTAACGGCATGATCCTGTGCTGTGACTTCGTCCAAGTTCTTGGGACGGTACTTCTCGACCCACGGCAGCTGCCTCTCTGGGATCTCATCTCCCGCTCTGGCGTCTCTCTTACCGAAGAAGGCATTCGTTGACATCTTGACTAAAGGTCTTCAGCTCGTGATCCATAAAGAACAAGCAAATTTACGACGCGGGTGGATGAGTTACGCGTCGACTGGGAGCTAATAGAAAAATAATGACCGCGAACAGGTTTTGTATATTGGCGAATACACGTCTTTGCTATACACTAACTAATTCTTCTTCCAAATGTTCTCAAAGTAGTGCTTCACATATGCTAGTGGATGGTCTTCGTCCTTAGCACCCATGGTGCCTATTCCAGGGCTGAAACTTGTTATTGGTAGCACGAGGATATCGCTAACGAGTTTTGGTACTTCGAGTCTGGTAAAGTCCTTCCATGTGATCTTGGAGAAGATTCCACTCTGTACGTAGTCGTTGAAATAGGTGAAGACAACATCCGTCCAAATACCGGCACCTGTCCACTCCAAGATGTCAAGGTTGTTCTTCACCTCCAAGACCCTTGTTTCTTCTTCTCCAATGTCTTTTCTGTGATCTTTGCAACAACCTCTCTCAATATTGGATGGCCCGGCTTCGCCTGGATCACCCATTGGCAAAACTGAAGTCTTCTTGCGTACGTCTTTCTCCAATCCGGATTATCTGGGTCGGACTCTATACCTATGATCATACCAATTTCGTTTGGTGACACATTCTCAGGAATCCAGTTAGGTATTGATTGTAATGGTAACGTGTCAACGTCTGCATAGACACCACCGCGAGCAAGTAGGATGAGGTATCTGAAGAAATCCATTTTCAAGATGATAGATGGTAATGCCTCGTAAGCCTCCACGATCTCTGGGATTGACACATACAAGTAATGAATGATGGCATGTGAAGTATCGTCATTGAACAACTCATGGACAAACCCAGGGTTTTTTAAAGCCCATTGAGTCTCACCTTCTTTGAACTTCTCACCAAACCTTTCATCATTGAGACCGTACTTCCAACTTTGCCATATATATGCAGGAAATTTTCTGCTCTGATCATATGGGAAAAGGAAAGCTAACTTCTCCCTAAGGGTCGCGTCTGATGGAGGACGACGAAGCTCCTGAATTTTTTTCTCCAAGAGCTTTCTATCGTTTTCGAGCTTAGCAATACGATCATCTTGTTGTTTGATGAGTCTTTCAGCAATAACCTCAAGCTTATTGGTGATTTCCTCATCTTTGTTGTTGTTGATACTTAGAAGATTCTCATTTGGAATTTGCTTTAACACTTCTTGTAAATCTGGAGCCTTGTTCGGAGAGAGCTTGTAAAGAAGCACCAGTAACGACAGGATGGATACAGAGATGATTATGATCCTCCTGAAGCTGTTATATCTAGCAGCCATGTTTGCAGTAGTGTAGTGGAACGTGGGTCAGATACACGCGATCACCCGAGATGGTTGTACTCAGCTGTCCCGTGATTTTGGAGCAGAAGACTAGCTGAAAAGCAGCAGACCTTTGACAGGCAATAGGAGATAAAGAAACAAACTAGTCTGCGCCTTGGAGTCCGCAAAAGTCTTGCCTTATGGGCGAAATAGTTTGTTTGAAGTGTTGATCTGCAATTTTCTTTTCAAGGGCGTTGCCCGGATCAAGAACGATTCATATATATAACGAGGCTTCACGCAAACTACAAAACTTGTAAAGGTGGAAATCGTTGGATTTCAGCATTCTACTGCTCTTTGAGCATTGATAATGAGGCTAATGATCACAGATGGACCTCTTCAAGTCATCCAAACAACCCCCAATTTTCGATTTTGAGCCTTTCGATGATCTCCTTCACAACACCAATGGCCAAGGCAATCCTTTTATATGCAACGTTGTCTTTCATTTCCTCGATGTATCCGACATTGTGTAGTGATTCCAAGTCTCTAAGCTCCGACTCTTTACCAAAGTGCACGTTATAAGTGACCAAAAGGTCTGTATCCACGTTCTTCAACCGTACCACACCGAGCACAACGACCAGGGACGGTCTATAAGTAAAACTCTTTGATTCGTCTTTCCCCCACTTCAAGGCCGGTTCTAAGCCTACGCTGATATAGGATTTCGAATTGACATGATTCGGACATTCATCCACATTCAGCAGCTTCCATTCACTAGCCCCATTCAACGTTGATATCTCAGAGAAGTGCTCCTTTATAGCCTCGACATCTTCACCTTTGACCAGTTCCATGAGATCAAAGATTAGCGAATCATCTTTGTTCATCTGAGTGTAGTCTGTCTCATTCGATGAGCTGGGTAGAAAGACCTCTTGTGTATCCGGAACCTGTCTAAACTGTGAGGCATCCACAGTGCCAGTTGGAATCGTCGTCGTTATTGCGCCACCCCAAAGCTCTTTTTCCTCGTAAGTCACCATCCTGTGTTGCAATAGGAAGAATAAATACAACACTATGTGAAACTTTGACTTGACGTGACATGTGGCAAATTACATCAACTGAGTTCGCGAAATGTTCTCACGGATTCTGACAAAACACAAATTGCCACCACCAAATATTCTTGAAACCACGTCTACAATCAACCAGCAAAGAATGTCTGAAAAGATGCAAATAGACTCTCCATCGCCTAAGCCAGACGGAGAAATTGATGAGAGCTTGTACTCTCGTCAATTGTACGTTCTCGGCAAAGAGGCAATGCTCAAGATGCAAAACTCAAATGTTCTCATTATAGGGCTCCGTGGTCTTGGGATTGAAATCGCAAAGAACGTGGCATTGGCGGGTGTCAAGTCTCTCTCCTTGTACGATCCAAACCAAGTTCAGATGAAGGATTTGTCCACTCAGTTCTTCCTCACTGAGGCGGACATTGGCTCTCCGCGCGCAAAGGCAAGCGCTGGTAGATTAGCTGAATTGAACGCATACGTTCCAATCACCGTGGTTGACGAGATCTCCGAAGAGACGTTGGCCAAGTTTCAGGTTATTGTTGCTACAGATCTAAGCTTGGAAGAGCAGGTTCAAATCAACACTTTCACACATGCAAATAATATAAAGTTCATCGCCACTGATTCCCGCGGGTTATTTGGTAACGTATTTGTGGATTTTGGGGACGAGTTTACCATCATCGATCCCACAGGTGAGGAACCGAAATCCGGGTTCATCTCCGATATCGAGTCTGATGGAACTGTCTCCGTTCTTGATGATAATCGTCATGGACTTGAAGATGGTGATTTTGTCAAATTTAGTGAGGTTGAAGGTCTTGATATCAACAATGGTGAGATTTTCAAAGTTGAAGTACCTGGTCCTTATGCCTTCAGAATTGGAGATGTATCAAAATATGGGACTTATAAAAAAGGGGGAATTTTCACCCAAGTGAAGGTTCCCCAAAAAGTGTCCTTCAAACCTTTGGTCGAGCAGCTAGTAAACCCAGAGTTTTTGTACGCAGATTTCGCCAAATTTGACCGTCCACCACAACTACATTTGGGTTTCCAGGCTCTCCATCAATTCAAAACCAAAAGAGGACATTTACCAAGACCATTTAATGAAGAAGATGCAAATGAGTTCTTGCATTTGGCTAAGAACTTGGCGATCCAAGTAAAATTCGAAGGCGAGTTGGATGAGAATCTATTGAAGGAGTTATCTTTCCAAGCTCAAGGTGATATCCCTGCAATCACCGCATTCCTTGGAGGGTTGGTGGCACAAGAAGTTTTGAAGGCTTGTTCTGGTAAGTTCACTCCACTCAAACAATTTTTGTATTTTGACTCTCTAGAGTCTTTGCCAAAATCCTTTACCAGAAACGCTGAAAATACAAAGCCAATCAATTCTCGCTATGACAGTCAAATTGCCGTCTTTGGTTTAGATTTCCAAAAGGCTATTGCTAACTCCAAAACTCTGTTGGTTGGTTCAGGTGCTATTGGCTGTGAAATGTTGAAAAATTGGGCTTTGATGGGGCTGGGTTCCGGGCCGGACGGTAAAATTATCGTCACAGATAACGACACAATTGAAAAATCAAATCTTAACCGCCAGTTCTTGTTTAGACCTAAGGATGTCGGTAAAAACAAATCAGAAGCTGCTGCGCAAGCTGTCATTGCTATCAACCCTGATCTAAAGGGTCATATTGAGGCCAAGAATGACAAGGTTGGAACAGAAACCGAGGACATATTCAACAACGACTTCTGGGAGAGTTTGGATTTTGTTACCAATGCATTGGATAATATTGATGCTCGTACCTATGTCGATCGCCGTTGTGTCTTTTTCAAGAAGCCTTTGCTCGAAAGTGGAACCTTGGGTACAAAGGGTAATACTCAAGTTGTCATTCCTAGATTGACGGAAAGTTATTCGTCATCACAAGATCCACCAGAGAAGTCTATTCCTTTGTGTACCCTTCGCTCGTTCCCTAATAAAATTGACCACACAATTGCTTGGGCTAAGAGTTTGTTCCAAGGTTACTTTACTGATGCCGCCGAGAATGTTAACTTATATTTGACCCAACCAAACTTTATCGAAGCTACCTTAAAACAATCCGGTGATGTCAAGGGTATACTACAATCGATTTCTGAATCTCTTAACCATAGACCTTATACATTTGAGGATTGTATCAAATGGGCTAGACTGGAGTTTGAAAAGAAATTCAATCACGAGATCAAACAATTACTATACAATTTTCCAGAGGATGCCAAAACATCCACAGGTGCCCCGTTCTGGTCAGGTGCTAAGCGTGCTCCAAAACCTCTTGAGTTTGACATCAACAACCCTGATCATTTCCACTTTGTTGTAGGCGCAGCTAATTTAAGGGCCTACAACTATGGTTTGAAAGGTGACCAGGGCGAACCAGATAAAGAGTTCTATACCAAAGTGTTGGACGAGGTTAAGATTGAACCATTCACCCCTCGCGCGGATGTGAAGATTCAAGCTTCTGATGATGAGCCAGATCCAAATGCCGACCAAAAGCTGGAGAATGATGAGCTACAACAGTTGGCTTCCTCTCTGCCTCCACCATCGACACTGGCTGGTTATAGACTGAATCCGGTTGAGTTCGAAAAGGATGACGATACCAACCATCATATTGAATTTATAACGGCCGCATCAAACGCCCGTGCTTTGAACTATCAAATCGAGATCGCTGATCGTCAAAAGACCAAACTGATCGCTGGAAGAATCATTCCAGCCATTGCCACTACCACTGCTTTAGTTACTGGATTAGTTCAACTGGAGTTGTATAAAGTTGTTGACAAGAGAGACAAGATTGAGGATTATAAGAATGGGTTTGTCAATTTGGCATTACCGTTCTTTGGCTTTTCGGAACCTATTGCATCCCCAAAGGGGAAGTACAATGGGAAAGAGTTTGATAGAATCTGGGATAGATTCGATATCAAGGGTGATATTAAGCTTAAAGATTTGATCGACTATTTCAAGGAGAAGGAAGGTTTAGAGATAACAATGTTGTCGTATGACGTTTCCTTGTTATACGCTTCCTTCTTCCCACCTAAGAAAGTGAAGGAGAAAGAACAGTTGAAGATTACAGAATTGATCAAATCGGTCATGAAGAAAGATATTCCAAGCCATGTGAAGACTTTGATTTTGGAAGTCTGTGTGGATGATGAGAATGGTGAAGATGTGGAGGTTCCATACATCAACGTTACCTTATAATTTTTTAGATAGTTTTTCCCCCGTTGTATAATCATACAGCTATCAGTTATGGACGTGTGTTGTAACTTCTGAATGTTATGAAGTCATGCAAGTGTAGACGTCATAGGGAATATCACTAACAGGTACGAAAAAAGTGTTAGAGCCCCATCAAAGCTGCGAGTTTTAGAAGTCCGTCTCCGCATCACGTACGTCGTCCGGTGATCACAGTTGGCGAGGCTATGATATACGCCAGGCTTGTATTTAGTCTTAGATATGGCGAGTTACTCAAGCATTTCTGATGATCGGCACAACATTTGTTGACTAGAAAAGCCTCCATCCCCAAGGACAATTATACCGTTGCATTCTGGCTTACTCAACAATACGGATTCTATACGCATAGGTCAACTGATGAGATACCCAAAGAGGTTGATGTCTTGATAAATGGTATCTGTACATATCCAGAAGATCAAATACACCTGTACATCAGGGTTTTTTATCAGTGAAAGAACCGCAAAGGAAAACATCTATGAGAAGACAGTTATGGAACATGTTGTTAGAGAATAAACTCACCATACACTATTTAAGACCGCCCAGACTTATTGCCCAGTAGTGACTATTCTGAACAACTCGCCACGGCGTCTATACAAGGAGTCGAAAAGACCTTCCTCGACCACCGTTCCCTTCTTCAGCACAACAATTCGATCAGCAGCCTTCATCATTTCTTCGGAATGGGTGATTATCATGATTGCCATATCTTTGAGATTATTCTCAATGAGATCAGCAATTTTTCTAGTGCTTTCAGCATCGAGCGCAGAAGTACACTCGTCCAAAATGAGCAGCTTTGGTCTTCTCACTAAAGCCCTAGCAATAGATAGCCTTTGAGCTTGACCACCAGATATTAGAGATGTGTCAATTCTCGTTTCGAGCCCTTCTGGCAGTGAAATAACGAAATCGTAGATGTTCGCCAGCTTGAGTGCCCTGTATATCTCAAGGTCAGATACATCTTTTAAGCCATAGATGATGTTGTCACGGATTGCTCCGTCGAAAAAGTTGGCCTTTTGATCAACAAGTGTAATATTATCTCTTAAATATTTGAGATCGATCTCGTTTATGTCAACATCTTGGAAGAATACACACCCTGCAGTTGTCTGGAATAGTCTTGTCACTAAAAGGGCCAGAGTTGACTTCCCAGATCCTGATTCGCCGACAATAGCAACCCGTTCTCTATTCCTTATGACTAGGTTCACATTTTTCAATACCTTCTGTTGAGACAATGACGGGTAATTAAAACTAAGATTCTTTAGTTCCACAGCATTTAAAGTATCGCCTGTTGGTATCAACGACCCCTCAGACTCGGTAACGGAAACGCCAGCATCCAAAATACGAAATGTGTAGGTTCCTGCTCTTTGACCTCTTGTGATGTCAGGAATTTGGTTCATTAGCTGAACACAATTCATGATTGAGAACACCAAAAGTACAAACGTCTCCATAAGCTGCATGGTATCATACTCTTTAAGCCCAACAAGTCTCATTCCATAGTAGAGAAGAACACCTTGTACAACAAAGGTTAGGAGGTTTGTGAGGGAGACACCCAGTCCTGTCAGAATTGATCGTTGCAATCCCACTTTTTTCACAGCTAAAGATTTCTCTTCATATTTTTTGGTGAAATAATTCTCCAGTCGTAAAGTTCGAATGGTCTTGAATCCCTTCACAGAGTCGTACAGATGATTCTCGAGGTCCGCCACTGCACTCTTATACAAATTTTCTGAGTTTTGCAACAGTCCTGCATAGATAGCGGATGTCAAAACAAACAAAGGAAGCATAGAGATACAGACAAGTGAGAGCTTCCAACCCTCAACGAGGGCCCAAATAAGACCGAGTCCAGCCAACACTATCACCGTAATCATGACACCTATGAAGTGTGACACTAAAGCTCTCAGGTCCCTTGCATCGTTCATAAGCAAAGTGTTCACTTCAGAAGCAGAATTTATCTTCTCCGAGAACCAGGTCAAGCCCTGTTCTGAAATCTTTTTGAAGGCTTTCTTTCGAAGGCCTAAGATACAGAGCTCAGCGGAATAGTTTAAGGCAAACTCTTTCAAGACGAGACTCATACCATCAAAGATTGCCAGTCCAATGACAATCAGTGACCATTTGAGCAGGTAATACGAGCTACCCACATCACTATTTTGCGGAACGATCCCAGCCAAAAGCTTTGAGAAAGCAAATGAGAACACCGGGCCAGTAGCACCATTCAAAATGGAAAATGTAATACCAGAAAACAGAATGCCCTTTCTATCCACGCTTTTAAGCATTCGTTTTACAATTTGAGTAATCGACGTTAGTTCAGGCCTCGTTTCGCCAGTCGCCGCTTCAATGTCTCCCCGTTTGATCTTGGGCTCTGTTATGACTCTGCTTGAGCCTGCTGGTGCTTTATACGTGCTAAAGCTCACATCAGCCTCGAAGTCGAACTTATCTTTCCCAAGATGTCCCAGTGGGTTGATGGTGGATAATATTTGAGAGGACAAACGATTCCCAACATTGTTGAGAAAGGTTGCATCAAACTGTGTCTGGGACAGTTCCGTCTCGTATATTGCAGCCTGCTCTGGATGATCACTGCCTTGCAAAGAAGCTAAGTGTGCGAACACACCGTTCATCTGCAATTCTTTTCTATATCCTTGCTCGGCAACGACACCGTTCTCCAGCAAGTACACGTAGTCATTTGAACCAATCTGTGAAAACTCATGAGTCAAAATAATCGTAGTCTTGTCCTTTCTCCACTCTCTGATCGCCGAAATCAACAAATCTCTACTGACTATATCCAATGCTGATACTGACTCATCCAAAATGAGGATAGGCGTGTCCCTGAGTCTAGCACGAGCAATGGCCACCCTCTGTTGTTGGCCACCGCTTAAAGTAATCCCACTAGGACCGACAACCGTATCCAGTCCGTCTTTCAGGTCATTCACAAGTTCCTCCAGCAATGACATCCTTATGGCTTCACGCAATTCAGAGTCTGTAACCTTGTCGACACCAAACGCGACTCTTCCCATTAAAATGTTGTTCCTGATAGTATCGTTGAAAAGCGTGCAAGTTTGCTCCACTATTGTGATGTTGTCTGTTAACCATACAGGACTAACATCACTTACACTGAAGCCATCGATCTCAACTCTGCCTTTTGTCGGTATGTAAAAATTGAGCAAAAGGTTCCCCAGTGTCGACTTCCCAGAACCAGACCTTCCAACGAGGAATGTCAGCTTCCCTGCAGGGAAATGGATGTTTACATTTTTCAACACTGGGCTTTCAAACCTAGTTGGATATGAGAACTCAACATTTTTGAACCTGATGTCACCAGAGCAAGACTTTGGGTAGAGTGAAATGTTCTTTGAATTCTCAAGGTTGAAGTGTTTGCTGAACTTATTGCTCACAACGGTTTTCTCTCGCAGTTGGATGAACCCCTGAATTCGTTTAATGGCGACAGTAGCTTTTTGAAGTGTAACAATCTGAGGCAAGACATTTTTGAGGGTTTCGCCAACCATAAGACATGAGGTGAAGCAAGTGAGAACGTCACCGGAGTTGAGATTTCCCTTCCGCACTTCAGAAGAACCGAACCAAAATCCTTGAACAAACATACATAAAATGATGAGCCTTTGGGTACCCATGTTGAGACTCGAGACAATACTTAACTTCACGAAGGCTTGTTTGCATTGTTCCACAGCCTCTGAGAATTTAAAATATTCGTATTCTTGAGTGGAGAAAAGTCTGATCAGTTTTGCAGAAACCAAGGACCAGTCAAGGATCTTAGCAGCATATGTAGATTTATCGTTCTCCTCTTTAGTATATTTCTCAACCAGTCGGGAGAAGATCACAGCCAAGACAATGATCAAAGGAGCCGAGCAAAGCATTATCAACGTCACAGACCATGAGTAATACAGTGATGTCCCCAGAAGTGCGCAAATAGCAACAGCACTCTGGAACACTAATGCAGTAGCCTCAGAGGTGCCAGCTCTCAACTCTTCAACACATCTGTTCAACTGAGTCAAGTCTCCTACAACCTTGTCATTTTCTTCATACCAGAAGACGGGTTTCGTCAAAGCGGTTTTGAGTATGTGGAACCTGGCTCTCAGTCCCTGTCTTTCTCCAATTTGCATCCAACAAGTGATAGTGGCCCAAATGACGAGTACTGATGCGGCACCGAGTGCTATCAAAGCCATGGTCGACAGTCTTATCGCCTGCATGTATTCTCCGAAGGATTCGTAATCACCCTTGACCAGTTTTGAAAGGATATTGAATACTCTCCCCATCAATATGGCAGAGATAGCTGGCCCAAGAGCGCCGGCAAATGTAGCTATGGATCCTATGGTGAGAATGGCGGCATCAGACCGGTTGAGTAGCATAAACACCCTTGCCTTGCGAATCCTGGCATAGTAACTGTTATCTTTCGTATCATCTGCGGTATCTGCCTGGATGTCAAGATCAAATAGCTGCACTTCTTTCTGTGACTCCGAACTGGAGTCTGTGTGGATCGAAGTAGGAGATGATACAAACATGGATGGGTCTTTGCACTCATGTGCCATTTTCTCCTATTTGCCCTTCACTTGAGCAGCCATATGGATCTTTTCTTATATAAACCCCTGCAGAATGATGATGCACCGCATTTTGCTGGTAAACGAACCTCATCTCGTCGTCTTAGCGCTCTCATTTAGCCAGCTCTCGAGTCCTCTGTTTTATCCTTATAATTTCCCAAAACGGCGATAACAATTGTGCATCAAGTTTACTTTTATTTTTTCAATGTCTCGGATTTAAAACGCACTAAGCTCAAAATTAACTCCGAGGCTCTGATGCTCAACATCACATGCAAATAAATATTGCCTCCCCTCGAACTTATATATAAGCCGATTGTTCCCTATATTTGAAATTCAGAGCGTAGTTGAGGAAAAGTTCATGATGTCAGAAGAGATTCAGAAAGGGATTGATGTTTTCAACCAACTGTGTTCGGAGGTGGATACCTCGCAAAAGAGCTTCAAATGTATGTGATTGTCTCTCATAATTGCTGTGGTTTGATGATCCAACTAACAAGCTCAGATGCACTGGCATCGATCTGCTTCAATCCTATCTTCTGGAACGTGGTGGCTCGTCTAGGTAAGTACCAACTAGGCAATTGGGCTTTGTCATGTCATTGCTAACGTGACCTCTTAGAATACAATACCCATTTTCTCACAAAACTAGCTGGTGGTGCACGTAAAGGCTGTTACTTGCTAGCGATCACAATTTTTTCCTTGGGTATTTTCAGAGATATATTATACGAACGAGCCTTGAAAGAACAAGTGACATCGCAGTTATTATCAAGCCCACTTTTCAAGTACCTTGGAATATTCTCCTTCGGTATTGGTAATGTCTTTGTCCTCAGCTCAATGTGGGCATTGGGGATTACTGGTACATACCTTGGTGACTATTTTGGAATCTTGATGAGTGAAAGGGTCACTGGATTTCCTTTTAATGTGCTTGATAATCCAATGTATGTTGGATCAACCCTGAGTTTCCTTGGAACAGCTCTATACTTTGGCAAACCAGCTGGGCTATTTGCAACGTTGGTAGTACACCTCTTGTACACAGTGGCGTTGAAATTTGAAGAGTAAGTGCAACCTTCAATTATTCCTATTCTCATTCTCCCTATACTAACGAGCAAAACTAGGCCATTTACAGCCAAGATTTACGCGGCAGATGCAAAGAAAAATGCTAAAAAGGCGGATTGATCAATTGGTGATTGACCTATCGAAAAATTACGTGGGGTTCAATTGATAGCATTGCTTATCTCTCTGAGTACGGTTACGGCTTTGTCAGTGAAAAGTTCATCTGAACGCCTTGTACGCAGAACATTTGAGCCAATCAATGACGTATCAGAATTTTATTCCTAGGCACTTGATTACCTTTCATGTAAGCTCTTAGAATAGTGTAGTACCATCTCATGCATTAGCTAATGGGGTTGAGGAGGTTGGCGCCACAAGAATAAAAACATCTTTCTCGTATCGAGAAAAAAAAAATCCTCTTGCCTACTATGGGAATTGAACCCATGATCCCCGCATTACGAGTGCGATGCCTTACCACTTGGCCAAGGAGGCAACGGAATTGACAGAGAATTTGCAAAGTGGTCAGTATAGCGTCCTTTTCAGGAAATCATATTTTACCATTTTACCGTCCCCAGCTTGATTTAGTTCAACTGACGTGCTCTATACGCAGTAATTGAATCCTAAAATAAGCTACAGCAGCTCCGGAACTGTCTACATTTCTTTTAAGCCCAGTATCAGCTCTCCATGATGTCCGAGAACCGCCTCGAACCTTCCCAACGATATCTACAACGCCGGAGGAACGTCAAGAAGAATCCGGAACACAGGTAATGGCTGAACTGTGGCTAGAGTTAACATAACTAATGAGTCTACTAAATTTTTATTCAATCTTGTATTGAGGGATGATGTTAATTAGTGAAAAAAATATTGAAATATAACGCTTTGTTGACAGGTAAATCAACATCACTCTGACTATTCACATGCATGATGGTGAGTGATCAGGAGAAGAACCGATTGATGGTCTGGTGTTTAGGAATTTAGATCTGATCTGACCATCGATCTAGCTGTCTTCATAAGATAATGATGTAGTTCGACGGCGATGTCGCTTCTTTGAGTTCTCGGGCAGGTCCATTATAGCCTTTTCGGTGCTCGACGTAGATAACAAGTCAAGGGCATGATGTGCTACAAATTCGCTGTGCTACAACATGTGCCTTCCATCTCTAATGAAAGCTGTGAAAATTAAAATGGACTGATCCAAATGGGACACCCTCTTCCTACTCCTTGTTTTTACTTGTTGTTGCTTGAAAGTGAAATCTTTCTGGCCATGTGTGCTCTCGTAATATATGTATGGCTCGTTGAGAAGTGTACGGGTTGATATATCAGTGAACACCGATGACAGACAATTCAAGAGTCCATACACGCCGTATGTGCAGATGAACTGTCAAGATCTCTTGGATACCGTCTTCGCCAATAATCCCGGGAACCTTCAAATCCACCACGTCGTTGGACCACCAACATTTACGAGCTGGTTTTCTCCAAAATAATAACAATTTAGAAGAAGTGCCTGCCGTCTTCTTTTGTCTAGATCTTGACCTGTTTCTTGATACAGAACGGGAGGCAGACCTAGCTGCGCTGGTAGCAAGCTCAGCAAGTCTTGACTTTCTTGCTTGTTTTGGAGTGCCACTAGAATTTGATGTGACTGGGTCAAGAGAAGGCGATTCTTGACGAGGCGGTTCAGGATTTTTCAGATCCACGAGTACAAGCGATGTAAGCACTGTCTTCCCCGGTTCCTGTACCCTGTGTCCCCAGTCAGTATCTACTGTAAATCCAGAGGAACACAACATTTCCAACAAATGTTCTTCAGCTGGCTCTAATTTTTTCCCTTCAGCGTAGCCTAAACCTTCAAATACCTTTTTACGACTCACCAAGTAACTGCCAGCAGCCTGCTTGATAGTTCTGATATTTTGAGGACTAAGTCCCTTCAAGGGTGGGATAATATAGTAGTCTATGTCTTCTCTCAACACAATTATCGCTGGCTTTTCGCTCAAGACTTCGGCATCTGGCGTCTGATACGCGTCGTAAACTTCCGTTTTTGAATCCTTTGGTAGCCTCTTAGACGCTTCCGCAAAGCGCTTAATGATATACTGGAAGCAACCAGGATCGAAGTTGACAAAGACTATATCGTCTTCTGTTAAATTTGTGATCGTGTTCCCATTCACGTCGACAAAGACACCATTAGGGAAAAGGCACAGTAGTATACTTTCTGGAAGGTTCATCAGCTCATCCCTTGTAATGCGGAACAGTTGCCCCCTTATATTGAGCTTTATGATCGAGTTTAAATCAATATCATCATCGATCTGTGATGTAGGTGGGTTCATCTGAACCTCCGGCCCCACCTGGGTGATGATATTGGCGTGTGACATGGCTCCTAGTATCACACTCCTCTGTAGATCTGATTCAGTTAGGATACTGGTGCTCTATTCGACCTCGTGTGAAAGCAGAATTGCGTAAGGTAATTCTTCTGTCTCCTTTATCAACGACAAGCTCTTGGTGTGAAGCAAAGAAGCGTGAGCACTTTTCTTGTCTCAGCGATGATTTGCAAGCTTACCCTCCAAGTCCTGCGGCGGGTTCAAAGAAAGTCTCGATCTCTCGTGTGTTTTGATTTTTTTTTTTTGCTTGTTGGCGATGGAGGTTCCTCGTATGAGTTTGTTTCACGAATCACAATACAGAAGTTTTTTCGTGGTGTACGACTTGGTTTTCCTCCACCAGCTTCTATCTTACATAATCCGCGATGATCTCATAACAACACAGTAACCCAAATCTCTGTGCTGGCTTTCAAGAGGACTTTCGAAGATGGCTGAAGAAGAGGAAGAGGGGTCAGGTCGTCTTGCACCAAGATCTGATGCTCTACAGGACGACATTTGGGCTGACAGCGATGAAGAGGACGTACTTTTAAGGCAAGGTGATGACTTCTACGGTGAGCCGTCTAATCAGCGCGAAACGAGCGAGATTGCAGCGCTGAGACGATCACATGCTAAACAAGGCTACCTTGCTGGGCTAAGCAGTGCCAAGGAGGAGAGCCTGCAAAGAGGGTTCGATGCTGGCTACCCTCATGGTGCACAATTGGGACTTGAAGTTGGTAAGATATTGGGCGCACTTCAATACTTGGCCTCACTGGAAGACACTGAAACTTCAGAGAGAGCCAAGAGGCTGTTGACTACAGCCAAGGACGAGCTTCGAATAAGCAAAGTTCTCAATAAAAAGTACTTTGACGACGACCTACAGCTACCACCAGAGGGACACGCTCTCTTGAACCAATGGAAAGAGGAGGTACACCTTCTGATGGAGCATCAGAAATAATGAACCCCGTATGATTATAATATATAGAATGATACTTAGCACAATAGGATGACAGAGCTGAAACTACCAGAAAGAGCACCAGCCGATGTAATGTTGACACAGATTTTCCACAGATGTAGCCTCCTGAATCAACTTATCCACCTGGTTTGGAACATTCAGCTCTTTAAAACGTTTGAAGTCATTACCAGTCAACTTATCCGTTATCCGTTTCAACACTAAAGAGGCTCTGGCATTCCGGATTTCTATCTTCTGTTGCACCTCTAGCCTTGCTGCCTCCTGTTCGTCAATTTGGCCACGGCGAACCAGTTCTGTAGTATTTACATGCTGTAATTTGATACCCGTCGCATCAGCTATTGCCTGTGTTGGTAAATCAAATCCCCAGTTAATCAATGGATCATAGGCAAATGCTTCTAAGATGGCCATCAGAGACTCCTTGTTATCACGCAGAACTCCCATGACGTGTTCGCATGTTATTCTAAACGAACCTTCGATACCACTTACTTCCATTGCATAAGTAAGCATTCTAGTCAATCTGAAAGGAACTTTCTCTGGGTACTTTTCACGAAGAATTGCAGCTTCAAAACAATCCCCAAAGTCAATATGAATGACCTTACCGGTAATTCTATCCAGCATCAAATTCGACGGATGACGGTCCCCTAACCCTAATATATACCCCACCATTGACATTACAGCCAGCGATCTTGTATATGTTGTTCTTCTATCAAGCCATGACTCAGATGACTTGGACTTTAACCAGAGCACCTTATATAAATCCTGGCCTCTAGTATTGTCCAAAGCATATGTGAAAACTTCAACTTTTTGTAATAATGTCAAATTATCAAAGTCGGGTGCCATCTGAAGCATTATTCGATGCTCAATATTCAAAATAATGTTTCTCGATTCTCGATATTCTCTTATGAGTACATGGAAAGTATCACTGTTTGGTACCCAGCCCAACAACCCTGACTTAGGTGAGAGCGGAATAGCCGGATACTGTTGAATGTCCAAGTGTCTTTTGAAGCATTCTGGGTCGTTAAGAAGTAGTGTATTAACAAGACCAAAGAGTTGCATTACCAAGTTGTCTTGACGGATGTCTTCGTGTCCTTTTAAAACGTAAAAATATTCCTTACCATCACTTCCTTTGATACCAAATCGACGTGGCCTCTGTTTTGACGAAATCACAGTAAATATAGGCTCAAAGTTAAGAATTCTCACTATCGGTTTCCCCGGTTGATATGTCCCCGGAACAGCTAGTTCCAGATCTGTAGCAGCCAGTAGCTTTGGTGCCACATACTGAAGCTCCAGGGTCTGGAGTTGCGGCAGTTGTCTGTTAATTCGGCGAAACACGTTGTAATAAATGTCCCATGCCTGATTAAGCTTCGAAACTTCTTTCGTCCGTCTAAAGCTTAATACCCACTCGTAAGCATTGCTCAAATCTCTCCCAAACGTATTCTGAAAGGATACTTCTCTCAAAGTTTCCGGACCTCTTTCGAGCATCTTGTGCAATGGTTCTAATACAGCAAACATCTTTTCTGTATTGTGTTCCCCGAAAAAAAGTCTAGATGCATCCTCCAAACCTTCATACCATAATTCGTGCCACAAAACTGCGACTCTGATCAATTCGTTACTTACAAGCTCTGATTGAGCTATCAAGGTTGGACTGTGTACTCTCATCTTGTCAATGATGCTCTGTGCCGCTCTCTGTCTTGACACAGAGTCAGATTTCACAGCAACAGCCAAAGGATATACCAGAGCCTGTGGGTGTGCCTTACCCAAGTCCGACAACAATCCGTGAAGGGACCTACTCACAGTTTGGTTCGGCTGGTGGATACGCGATATCAACTGCGGAATAACCTCAAGCCAAGTATCAATCTTCACCATGCCAAAACCATCGGACATCGCTTGAGCTGCTTCAGGAACACCACCAAATGTGAACCATAATGTCAGCAGCCTCAAAGTATCTTGCAGTGGGTTAGCTTCGGATAGAGATATGGAATGGAAAAAACCTTTCATGGCGGGAATAACGTGTTGTTGAATTACCTCTGTCGAGTATTGAGAGTCCCCTTCGCTACTTGTTTCACTTATCGACGACTTAGATGTCAGTAGGGAAACCACCTCGAAGTTAGCCAATGCCCAATTGTGCCATGCCTTGTACCACTTACTATCAAAATGGGTGGCCAGAAGGAACGAGCCCAAAATTGTCTCTGAATTTTCGGTTCTCCAATTTGTTTGCAAAGAGACTTGCCATTCACCCTGTTTGAGAAAGCATCTGGCCAGAAGCTTAGTATACTCCTGTACGTTTTTAATATTTGTGTGCGAAGGCAGAGGTTGCGTTATCAAATCGTCGGGATTCAATCCCAGATCGTGAGACATTCTTGAGGTGAAGTCAATTAAGTGACTTAGTGCTTCCCTTCTGGACCCAGTAGCCCACATATACTTCAATTGTGCATAGACAACTTGTGGTGGAGCCTTTGACGTGCTTGGATCATCACCTTCTTCGAGTAAAGAGTTCAAGGCCTTTTCAGCCAATCCCAACCTACCAGATTTCCGGCAAAGATTGGCAAATTTGATCCACATTTCCATATCTTGCTTTGGTTTGATAACAAGGGTACGCACTTTCAGCATTCTTTGCCATATATCCACGTTTCTCTGACAACCTAGCAATCTTGCATTCCAGGTCTTACGCATGACAGGTCGAGCATCTGAATTTTGAGGCAAATTTTTATACTTGATAATTTCCTCCAGCTCTGCCAACATTTGCACCCTGACAACAACACTGTAAGCGCGGCTATAACTCTCACTCACCAGAGCAGTCATCTCTGTGACCAAAAGATCCCTTGCCTTGGTTATATGTTTCGATGCCTCGTCAAAGTTGTTACGATGTAAACATAATATCGCGTTGAAGAAGGCTCGATCAGGGGATTCGGGCTTCATAACTGTAACATAAGCGTCCATACGTGACCATTGACCTAGCCCCCATGCAGCGGCAGCCGCTAAAGGCGCCACTGCTCTCTTGATGTCGGTGGAAGAATTTGTCCATCTTTCTTGAGCCAACTGGGAAAGTTGATCCCATTCACCCAACGCATGTAAACACCTCATCTTACCCATGGTGGTTTCAATTGAGTCATCGCGTCTCTCATTGTAAGCCTTCAATGCATCTTCCCATCTTTGAAGCTTCTCATACCAAGTCTCCCTCAATTGAAGGTCGTGGTGTTGTTGAGCATGCTTCAATATTCCAATGGCTGCATCTGATTGTTGCAGTTGGTTGTTGATACTTATCAAAGCTTCAATAGTAGGTGTTGATGGTTCCTGGCTGAATTCAAGTTCTTTGTAATGCAAAGCCTTGGCATAAGCGTGACATCTCTGGGCATATTGCCCCAATGTTGATATGTGAATAGGTAAGGGCTTGTCATCGTGTTCCATGAATTCAGCGAGATTCAATAGTGTTTGGTAAATCTCCGGTGGGTTGTTTGGGGAAGACAAGGCCGTGCATAGTGACTGAACCAGTTCCTCCTGATGTTGAGTATATAGTTCGCTCCAGCAGCTCGCAAAACTGACGTTGAACAGGTCTTTAGCCAATGGATAATAGCTACTAGCTAAAGCAGAACATGCCCGTAGAGCATGTGATGGTGATTCTTTCAACAGCTGAACACTGAGTCTTCTGCTCCATTCCTGCCAGTCCTCTTTCGTACGGCACTGCGAGCACTGCCATGCATTTTTCAGAACCTGCTGATTCACTGGGAGCTTTTTCGAAGGTTGCTCAATAGGATCTGAAGCGCCACTTGAGTCTGCCTCCTTGTCAAGAATGAGATTATGGGGCAAGGGCTCGTCATTTAACAATTTGTGAACCAGCTGATCATACACTGGAGACTGGATCTTGTTCTTGATGAGTACCTTGTTGATTACAGGTACGAACACTGTGAATTCTGCACCCATTTGTAACAACAAAAAGCTCAACGTATTCATTGAGGCTCTAGTGAGTTCTTCGTTGTTAGTCGACAAGACTCTCAACAGCGTGTGGACAATTCGTGATGACATATCGTTTAGGTTGACGTTCCTTGATAATCTCCCCACAGTGACTATTGCGGTCTTTCTGACATTTTGAGGTCCATATTCAAAGAGTCTAACAACATTGGGAACGATCAAATGGAGATATTCATCAATATTTGCACCAAAAACCACAAACGCCTTCAAAACCCTAAGTGATACGTTTGGGGTTTTTTCATTACCCAACGCATCAAGAAGTAACGGCAAAACCGCTGATACGTGCATTTTGAACTCGCCGCCCAATGCCTTTGCCATGGACTCAATCAACGAGACAATTGTCACTTGGAGATTTTGCAAATGAAAGAATTCCTTTATGACGTCAAAGACTTCAGTCAGATGCGGCCTGATATGCTGTTTGACGATACCAATCAATGCACTCAGTTGCTGAAAATAAAACTCAAGTATGGATGGAGGGCACGTATGCATTACGCTAATGATGGCACTGATTGTGGTCCCCGTAAACTTCAAACATGTCACAGTGATTGTCTTGAATATCAGTACAATAGTCTGAATACAAGATGAGTGGTAAGCTGCTAGAGATGGATCCTTCAAAATCTTCATTAGCGTACTAATGACAACAGTTGGGTAATATTCTTCATTTGAAGGACTAACCCCTTGCATAAGGAGAGCAACATCAGTGGGTGGACCCTCAACAGGAATATTTTTGGAGTTTCTCTCAACTTCTTTATGCTTATAAGGGTCTAAAGCACCCAGTATCCCCAACAACTTCACCGTTTCTCTTCTAATGGCTGGAGAGTTTTCTGACTTCAAGATGTTCAAAAGGATCCCAAGAAGTTGTGGATAATCGAGCAGCGGTTGAATGACATACCCTGAGGATCCAGCAAGTTGACCAAGTGTCTTCAATGCGGCATCTCTTTTGAATGATGAGCTCTGATCTTGAAAAGTCTCTAAGATGAGGGGCATAAGTTCTGGGATGAACGGCTTGATGTCTTCACCGGCAACGACCGATAATTCACCGAGGGCTGAAATTGAGCTGGAAGCAACTGAAGCACTTTTGTCCCTAGATTCGGGGAGAAGGACGTCAATTATTGGCTTCACATACGGTTTTGCAACCTTTTTGGAGGATTTGATCGAGAGAGACAGTAAAATTGCACTTTCCTCTTTTTTCCGACTAGCTGTAGAAAACTGCAGTTTCGTTAGCAGTTGAATCAATGTCTTCCTCAGGAAAGGCACAATATAAGCGGGATTTATTGAGGACAATCTACCAATAATCTGAATTGCAGCCTTTTGAATCGCAAAAACCTCATCATTCAGTGCCATGAACAACAGTCTCACGTTATCTGCCTGAGAAAGCTGCGGATCGAAGTTCTCACCCAGTGAGTTCAAAACTTCAAGTCTAATGTCAGCGACCGGATCAGTGATTGCAATAGTGAGAAGCTTGTCCAGCACTTCTGATACAGCGTTGAGCGCATAGCTGGATGTTTGAAAACACACAGGATCTTTCAAGAATAGATCGCAAGAAGCTAGGGCAGCAATTTTGCGAACTTCAGGATTGTCATGTTCAATATAAGTAATTGTGCAGTATCTCACAAATTCGTAAAGTGATTCATTCTTGAAGTTGAAGAAACAAAGCATTCTCAATGCCTGAATTATGATTACATCATCGTTGGTCATTCCGCTTCTAGCCATCATCGCCTCTCGGTATTGTCTAGCCATCTGCGAATTCATCTTCTTTTGGGACTTGGGTGATCCCGGCTGATTAAATGGGTAACCTGATAGACAAAGACTGATCAGGTTTAAGATTTTCTGATTGATGACATTTTCGAGTGGCGGTATTCTTTGGGCTAAAGTCAAAAGGCATTCACGCATATGATCGCTGAGAGAGCACGAAAGTAGCATATCTAAGATATCCCTTTGCAAGTGCTTTGTCAGTGCTGGCCCAACTGCCGAAGCTAATTTTCCTATGCAGTAAAAGATCGCTGGCTCAAGATCTCTTCGGGTTTTTGCCTTGGCATTTAGCCCATCTCTTATGTTATCAAGTATTGCGTCCAAGTAAGTTGTAATTTGACCTTCAACCTCAAAGGCAATATCACCTATAGATATCAATATTGAAGCTCTCTCGCTTTCCTCCTTCAATTGTGATAGGTAAAAAAGCAGGGTGCGATGTAGATACCTCTCAACGAATCGCTGTGAATTATATGCCGCCAATAATGGAATGATGTGTGTCACCTCTTGTCTGATGATATTATACTTATGATCTCTGTATTTGAATGACGTCTCGAAAATGGCATCGTACTTTTCTTGAATAAACATCCCACCTTTTTTGACTAGCTCTTTAAACACGAGTAGCGAACCATGGATTGACTCACTGGTGTTAATCTTGAAGCCCTGCGATGCACCCTCGATCAATCTGTTGAACCAGTTTTTTTTCAAGTTGAGGTCTCTTTCGTAAATCACATCAAGGCATTTCTCCAAAGCATAAGCGGCGTCAATTCTAATAATAAGTTTTGGATCTCTGAGCGCGGACCAGATGTTCTCCAGGATGGTGTTTACATATCCATAGAACAACGTAGGAGAGTTTTCGGCAATCGACGCAATAATGAGAACGGCAGCGTGTCTTTTTAATTCGTTCTTTTCCGTCTGAAGCATTTCAATGGCATTTCTAGTCTCATGGTCCACAAAATCTGACGTGAGACTTCCGCCAGGGATAGCTAGCTTCCCCAATGTCTTGGCTGCCAACTTCATAATCTCAACATCAGATGAAGGGATAAGAAAGCGCAGGTAGTTTGCCAATCTAGATGTTTGACTAGGCAAATCCTCACCACCAAAAAAGTCAATCAATGTATCAACTGCTAGGATCCCACCGATATTCTCCGAGGGGTCACTCCCGTGTATAAGCTCGAATATCTTATTGTTAATCTCGTTGTTGTATCGCGTGAACTGCTCAGAGGACACCTCTCTGGCGGTAGTAACGAGGTGAGCACGGAGCTCCAGGACAGCGGCAGCACGCTCTTCAGGGTTCGGAGACTTGAGTCCCTGGAAGATCTGCTGAAGTGCAGAGCTATCTGTGAACTGCGACATGTCTTTATGAAGCTATTCCCTCGCGGTCTTGTGCGGTCAATTACTGCGTGTGTTATCCTAGCTGTATTGGAGCTGGTATTCCTCATTCGAATCACGCTTTACCCGGCCTCGCTGGGGAGAAACCTACGCTGGTCGATGCGATAGAGCTCATCATCAACCAAAAACTGTGGAATTCTAGGACGCAACGAGGTGTACATCTTGAGCAATTACTAGCTGGCGTCCAAGAAGTTGAGGGCTTTTGTTCGTCTTGACTACTAACATCGCAATGCCTGGGTGGCCTTATTATCTCATACGGCTCGCCATTGGCATATAGCGGGTCGGAAAGCGGTCTCGAGATACAATTTATAATGATACAGAACTGCACTTAATTTGACGGCTCCTAGCCCTATATATGGAGCACTCTTAGCCCGTTGTAGAACGTTATCCCGACCTTGAGAAGAAGTGCTTGGAAAGGCTCCGTCCTTCTTCGGTAAAGTATATGAGGTCTGGATCATTAACACCCGGACACCACACATCCTCGACAAAGGACAAACCCCTATAGGGATAGCATTTCAGACTACCCTTGGTTTCACAAGGATCCATACAGACAGCTAAAAACATTTCAGTTTTACACAATGTCCTACCAGTCGACGCCGGCTGTTGTCATGGGTATGTTTGTCGCTTTGTCATCGCTTTTGTTCTCATTATTAACATTTCCACCAGACAAGTAAGCTCTCATCTTACTATTTTTATTCCGGTTAACCAATAAACTAACCTTCAATTCTAGTGGTACAGGGCTCACTAAGCTAGGGTTTGCCGGTAATGACTCTCCTTCATATGTTTTTCCTACAGCCATCGCTACACGGTCAGGCTCTTCGGGGAAGCCTGTAACTCCGTCGAAGCCTTCCTTCTTAGGTGGTGGTTCAGGGAATTCCCAATCAAATCTTCTTTCTTCCAAGAGGGGTACAGAGGACTTGGATTTCTTCATTGGTGATGAGGCAATTGAGGCCTCAAACACTCAGGCTTATTCTCTTTCCTACCCAATCAGACATGGTCAAATTGAGAATTGGGATCATATGGAACGCTTTTGGGAAAGTTCCATCTTTAAGTATTTGAGATGTGAGCCGGAAGACCACTACTTCCTCTTGACAGAACCCCCTCTCAACCCTCCAGAGAACAGAGAACATACTGCAGAGATCATGTTCGAGTCTTTCAATTGCGCGGGTCTCTACATTGCCGTTCAAGCCGTGCTTGCCTTAGCTGCTTCATGGACGTCGTCTAAAGTGGTGGATCGGTCCCTTACAGGTACTGTGATTGACTCTGGTGATGGTGTCACGCATGTTATCCCAGTTGCCGAAGGTTATGTTATCGGCTCTGCCATAAAAAACATTCCAATTGCTGGTCGTGATATAACCCTCTTCATCCAGTCCTTACTCAGAGATCGTGGTGAGGCGGATACGTCCCTGCGTACTGCCGAAAAGATAAAGCAGCAATTTTGTTACGTCTGTCCAGATATCGTCAAGGAGTTTAATAAGTTTGATAGAGAGCCAGAAAAATTTGCTCAATACATTGTTGAGACTGCCAGACGTAAAACAGTTGTCGATGTCGGTTATGAAAGATTTTTGGCTCCTGAGATTTTCTTCAACCCTGAGATTGCCTCATCTGACTTTTTGACTCCTTTACCAATCGTGGTGGATCAAGTTATTCAGGCGTCTCCAATCGATGTGAGAAAGGGTCTTTACCGCAACATTGTTCTCAGTGGTGGTTCAACAATGTTCAAGGACTTTGGCCGTCGTTTACAAAGAGATATCAAAGGAATTGTCAATGAGAGAATAGCTGCGTCAGAGAAGCTCAGCCGTGGTACAAAATCGAGTGGAGTTGAGGTTGAGGTTATTTCGCATAGAAGACAGCGAAACGCGGTGTGGTTTGGAGGTTCTCTGTTGGCGCAAACCAGTGAGTTTCAATCTTACTGCCACACCAAACAGGACTACGACGAGTATGGTCCAAATATTGTTCGTAACTTCTCCTTGTTCAACGTGCCATGATCACGAAAGCGCATAGATAACACCAATAAAATAAGACTTTTCTACTAGGGTTTATTGTAGAACAGTGATGAGATTATCTACACCAAAAAGTTGACAAATGTATCAATTATGCGACGATTTACAGGACCGTTTCCATCAATATTCGTCCTTACCACTGATAATAACATCATTAATCTTCAGTATCATTCTGGTGAGTTGCGTGGCCAGCAAAAGCTGTTGTTTCTTACCAATTAGCGGATCAACAACAAAAAGCTCTTTCATGTCACTTGAACCTTTACCTAAACAGTCAACACCCAAGTGTGAATTGTTCTCCTTTACTTGTCTAGACTTGACATTAGCTAATGTCTCAATCGGATCGAGACCTGAGTTCTCCGCAAGCGTCATTGGGATTTGATCTAAAGCGTTGGCAAACGCTCTGAATGCATATTGGTCAATGCCCTTTTGTTTGTCAGCAGCTTCGGATACAGCTAAAGAACACGTTATCTCAGCTGCGCCACCACCGTAAACTACTCTGCTGTCACGAATCAAGTTACGCACAACACACAACGAGTCGTGTAACGCACGCTTAGCCTCTTCAACAATCATTCTGTTAGAACCCCTTAGGAAACATGTCACAGCTCTAGAGTTGGCACACTCCTCGATAACCAGCATGCGATCTCTTGTGGTACCAAATTCCAATTCGTAAACTTTTCCTGCAGTGCCCAGTTTCTCACTTGTCAAATCTTCGAAGCGAGGAACAATCCGCCCATTCGTGGCAATGGCAATCAATTCTAGCTCCGGGCCACCAACCCAGCGTACTGCTGGTAGCTTATTCTGCAAAAGTAAATGGTTAGCCTCGTCGTCAAATCCCCATTGGCAGATAACAAGGTTAGCTCCAGATTCCTTCACTTGCTGAACCATCTCTTTGAACTTATTCTGTTCATAATCTTGCAAGTTTTTGAATTCTTCCACGGTTGATATATCCAATTTGTGCTTAGTTTTTGGTTTAGGTGGTTCGAATGGACACGTTAGTATGGCGATCTTGACATCTTCAATTTTTTTTGGCATCTGTGGATGAGAAAAATCTTTATCAAGGATTACACCTTTGATCAATCTTGAATCTTCAAGGGAACCTCCAACTTTCCCTTCAACTTTGATAAGCTCGAAATCCACATCTTTTCTTTCCTTGTCCGCAACTGATAATACTGCATCAACAGCCATTTGTGCAAACAGATTGTGTGCCTTGGAAACAATTTTTGAACCCAGAGAAGTCTTTGCAGCTCTGAGCAGAATGTCCACATCACTTTTTATATCATCAGCCACCTCATCTAGTTGTTCGATGGCCACTTTACAAGCTTCGTCGAAGCCATTGGCAATCTTGATTGGATGAATTCCTTTATCGATCAGCTCCAACGCTTGATCCAATAATGCACCAGCTAATACAACAACACCCGTGGTACCGTCACCGATCTCATCATCCTGTGATTTTGACAATTCAACTAAAAGTTTTGCAATCTCGTTATCGAGCTCCATCTGTGATAGAATTGTAGCACCGTCATTTGTGATTGTGATCTCTCCATCTGGAGATATGAGGATCTTGTCGAGACCACGAGGTCCCAATGAGCTCTTAATGATGGAGGCAACAGCTCTAGCAGCTAATATATGTGATTTTTTGGCTTCGACACCGTGTTGCCTCTTCTTTTGCCCTTGGTCTCTGACAATGATGAAAGGTCTCCCCATCTCGTCCTGTGCCATGATGGCATTGGACATGTCTGGCATCTCCATCATCTGTTGCTGTGCCATTATGAACGTAAGAGTCTCCTAAAAACAAAAAGCTCAATCCAGATGTTTACTAGAATCTTGTCCAGCGCAGCCATTTTTTTTTTCTCTTAACGCGCCGAGCCGGAATTCCCGGAAATAAACCCCCGGAAACCCTCGGAATTAGAGGAGCATTGTTACGCGCAACACCATAGTAGATTTTTTTTTCTTCTCTCTCTTTATTGAAAACATGGTGATTTACTGCGATGAGATTTGTAGAGAGATTTGGGAACGAGGAGAATGAGTGTTGTTGGTAGTTTGATATTCTGTCTAGATTGTGGAAATCTTCTGGACTCTGCCGCTAATAAGAAAACCATAACTTGCTCGGATTGCCAGAGATCTTATAACGCCAAAGACTTTGCCGGTTTGAAAGTTGTCACAAGATCTGCTGATGATGCTTTCCCCTCTGCGTTGAAATTAAAGAAGTCTGTGGTGAAGACAACTCTTAAGACGAATGAGGTGGAGGAAGGAGCCACAATCAAGGAGAAATGTCCTCAGTGTGGGAACGAAGAGATGCAATATCATACATTACAACTTCGTTCTGCAGATGAAGGTGCCACGGTATTTTATACATGTACAAGTTGTGGATATCGTTTCAGAACGAATAACTAGAGTCAGGGTTGTGTTGTTATCTATACGGTTTATGTTGTCTCAATTATATATAGTTTGTTGGGTTAGAAATAATAATAATGAGGTTTCTTAGTATTTTATGAGTTGGGTTCTGTACTACGTCCTGATAAATACCGAGAAACAAAAGGAACCATTATCATTAAAAAAAAAAACCATAACTAAGCAGCTGTTGCATACTCAAGTTCGTTCGAGTTTTCATACTCATACATATCTAAAGCTACGATAGCAGAGTCTCTAACAACTTCGTCGCTATCCTTGGCGAAATCCTTCAGCACCGGCAGCACATCATCTGTGGCTATTGATCCTAAGGCCTCTGCCGCCTCGTGTCTAACCATTGGTGCCTCCTTTTCATTCTTCAAGACTTTCACCAATGAAGGCACAGTGACTGGATTGCTCAACTGGCCAAACACGTATGCTATTTCATGCTTGAACAACGCCGATGGATCATCAAATCCGGTAGCGAGGGCTAGACATGCCTCATCTGTTCCAATGTCTCTCAATCTGAACATTGCTCTGTAACGCTCGAAAAGCGGTGTATTTTGATCATTCAAGATCTTTGTCAACTGTTCAATCTTATAATCAAGATCGATTGCCAATGGGGGAGCAGGATCGATAGATGAGTAAGCGCTTTCTTGAAGTTTCTCACTCTTAGCCTTCTCGGAATTTTCCCATTTTATTCTTTCGATAGCCAATTCACATGTCTGTCTAATCTCAACAAGTGGATCATTTTTCAAATACTCTTCGAGCAGCTCTAACGATTCCTTGTCTCCGAGCGCTCCAAGGGCTTCAGCAGCCTCGTGTCTAACCATACACTGCTGACCTTGATCATCTTTGAGTACGCTTCTTAGAATAGGAGCTGACTCGAGGTTCTTGGTCTGACCGAGAACGTATGCAACTTCATGTTTTAATAGCTCTGAGTTATCCTGGAAACATTCACCAATGTATTCCACAGCCTTCTTGGCCTTTATTGGGTCCTTTTCCCACTCGGAACCTATAGATTTCAAATTGAAAAGTGCTCTGAATCTAACGGCTAGCTTGACATCCCCAGACTTGTTGATGAGGATATCACGGAGTTGCTCCAAAGTTGCATTATCAACGTCTTGCTCCACGCTCATGGTGATTATTGAGGAGATGAAGAGCTAAAGAAAGGTGTAAAAAGATTTCAATTCACTATAGGAAAAAAAAAAAAAAAAAAAAAAAAAAAATAAGAAAAAAAGAAAAAAAAATATGACAGCGCAGCTCATCGCCCCCCGCCTACGTGCAGCGGTGGATATATCTCAAAACCCAGCGTAAACGGTGGAACGGTGAAGCCCACACCTAGCGTAAACATCAGTACACACATGAAAGGTATCACTAATTCTACCAACCCTCCATCGCATCTACTCACTAGGGGAACCTCCAGCTAGGTAAACCGTTCTATCGTATTGAGCAGAGATGACATGTGACAAGGGCTTATTGTGACTTATTAAAAAAAAAAAATATTTGATCCATCATCACCTTGCGGGACACACACACGTCTGTAGTTGATGGCGAAAAAACATCAACAACTTTACTTCTTCTAACCAATCGGATCAATTATAGATATCATGGCTTTGTATCCTGTTTCGAGCGTGTCCGAGGACGAGCTTCTGTCTCAATTGGAAGGCACCAAGCTTATCATCCCTTCAATCTCCATCGGAAACGTTCCACAACTGGCGGTGGATTTGCTGCTCCACAATCTCGGGTTCGAGCTCATAGCCAGGCTAGATAATACATTCATATATCCCTTTGCATCCCCGGTTGATTTTGTAACGTCGGATAAACAGAAAGTGTCACAAGGAGGCGTCTCTACTGGCCTAGAGCTCTATTTCAACTCCAAATCCAAGATTTCCCTGATTCAACAACGATCACCAATTCTTCCAAAGTTTGCGAGAAACTTTCTCAACTACATCTCTACATTCATTGAAAGGGCAAAATTCTCTACTGTTATAATTCTTGACTCCAATGACTCGGGTTTAAAAACTGACATCAACATTGATCGACCATTAGAACTGTACTCGAATGATCTCACCGAACGGTTCAAGTCTTTGAAAGTGACAAGCACACATCATCATGAAGAGGTGAAAGCTTCATTCACACCCTTTGTCAATGCTCTTGTGGAATCGATAGCCTCTTTGGATGGCCTTATCGTATACGCTTTGGTTATGTTTGTCTACGAAGGTGATAATCTTTTCGATGCCAAAGTTCTTGCGGAGGAGGCTTGTGGAATCTTAGAACAAAAAGCCCCAGGCGAGTGGAAAACTCCAGTCTCCTGGGACAGTCTCTACGGAGACAGACCTTTACCAGTCGGTCTCGGTGATGGAATCTATGGTTAACTTAAAAGTCCTTGTATATATCTACTACCTAACATCCAAACACCAATAATTGGTTTTCTTATAGACATGCGAGCTGATTGTAAACTTGTATATTTCTATCGAGGTGGAAACCAACGAGCAATCCATACAGAATGAGTGTTCCAGATCTTATCATAGATCCTAGTCTAAAATACTGGGTTCTCTTGCCCATTTCACTCGCTATGGTGCTCTTTGGAGTTCTGAGACAAAACATCAACGCCCTCCTCACTCCAGTACCACGTCTTCAACCATTACTCAAAGTTAAAGAGCAGCAATATATTGGGAAAGCGCAATTACTAAAGTCCAATTTTTGGAACTTACCACAGGATGCGTTTATTGCTAGACAGAGCTATTTAGCAGAAGTATTGACGAATGGATCCTTGGTCTCTGAGAAGAAGTCGCAAGATATTACACAGAACCCTTTTACAGATCCCAATGCACAAGATGGGATGATGGACATGGCTAAGAGCTCAATGGGTAACATGGCAGCACAGACACTTATGATGGGGTGGGTCAATTATTTCTTTGCCGGGTTTGTCCTTATGAAACTACCATTCCCACTCACGTTGAGATTCAAGCAGATGTTACAATCAGGTGTGGCAACTAGCGATTTAGACGTGAGATGGGTCTCCTCGATATCTTGGTATTTCATAGCAATGCTAGGTTTGAACTCGGTATCCAATGTGCTCTTTGGTGATGCTGATATGGCAACGCATATGCAACCACCAGCACCGGGGGCAATGCCTGGTGCATTGCCTGGAGGTCCCGCAGTGGATAAGATCATGGCTGCCGAGGCCAACGATATCAGAATTATTCCTTATAAGCATGTGCTTGAAAATGTGGAATCAAGACTTTTAAAGTCATATAGCTGAATTCTAAAGAGTTCCTGGAACTAGTTCAGAGCGTTGTCCATAACCAAGAGAACTATAAAGTCATCCTCTCTATGCAAATTTCTATCTACTCCTTGTATGATTTCAATCAACGAATAAGAGTCGATCACACAGCTTATAAGAGCCTCATCGCTTATGTAATCGTGCGAATCCCCCCCAAATGTGGAAAGAAAAAAATCTTGTAGGAAGAATAAGAGATGCTCAACGTTATATTGAACACCAAATTCAGCTTCACAAATGGCACCACACACGATACTATGCATTGGTATGGCAGGTAAGTATTCATATCGCCATTTTGCAAGCTTGATGGTCTCTAACAATATCGTTCAGGGTCCGGAAAGACCACTTTTATGCAGAGACTTAACTCTCATCTTCACTCCAAGAAGACCCCACCATACGTCATAAACCTGGATCCAGCTGTACTGAAGATACCATTTGGGGCTAACATTGATATACGAGACTCGGTGAAATACAAAAAAGTGATGGAAAACTATAATTTGGGTCCTAATGGTGCCATAGTGACCTCTTTGAACCTTTTCTCTACAAAGATTGATCAAGTCATTCAACTTGTGGAGAAAAAATCAGATCAATATAGTAATGTCATCATCGATACACCAGGTCAGATTGAATGTTTCATCTGGAGTGCATCTGGTGCGATAATTACAGAGGCATTTGCTTCCACCTTCCCAACAATGATTGCCTATATCGTGGATACGCCTCGTAACACTTCGCCAACAACGTTCATCTCCAATATGCTATACGCATGCTCCATTCTTTACAAGACAAAGCTTCCGATGATTATTGTGTTCAATAAGACAGACGTGAAAAAGGCTGATTTTGCAAAAGAATGGATGACAGATTTCGAAGCGTTCCAAGAGGCATTGAGACATGATGAGGATTTAAACCCGGAGACAAGCTCAGGAAGTGGATATATGAACTCTCTTGTGAATTCGATGTCGCTCATGTTGGAGGAATTTTATTCCCAGTTGGATATAGTTGGGGTTTCTAGTTTTACAGGTGAAGGGTTTGATGAATTTTTGGATGCCGTTGATAACAAAGTCGATGAGTATAACAAGTTTTATAAAGCTGAGAGGGATAGAATAATCAAGGAAAAGGAGGAAAAAGAGAAAAAGAGAAAAGAGAAGAATTTGACTCATTTGATGAATGATCTAGGTATCGCTGATAAGAAAAAAGATGAAGGAGTTGATGTTATTTCAGACACTGAAAGCATTGAAGAGGGGGAAAACGATGGACTTTTGCCATATGATGAAGAAGAAGGGATTGAAGCGGAACGAGAATACACCTTCCCAGAAGATAGAAACGGGGAAATTGATGAGGATTCAAATGCAGCGATACAAGCTCGTTACCAAGAGGCTTACGAAAAGACAGCAAAAGAGGCTTCAAGTAGAACAGCCGAAAATATTGCAAAGTATATAAATCAGCAATAACCGGTTCATGATGAGAAGAGGTGACTTTTCTTTTGCCCTTTTCAGAGCCCATCTTTTGTCACTTGATTCACTAGTTTAAAGTCCTCCAACTTGTATGGCTTATTTTTGAACTTCTCGTTGAAGATAAGATGTGGCTTCCTTTCGGCAATATCCAAGATTGTTTTCCCAAATTCTGAGTTTGCCCATGAGAACCATGGTCTTGTGTACTTCAATCCTTTAGGGTAGTTAACATGAATACTTTCGTGAATTAATCCTAGATGAGCAGTGTTTCTTAACACCAAATCCAGATTTTCTTTAATCTCCTCATCATCGTCACTGGTTCTGATTTGCATCAACAAGCTCATCGGCCATGCATTATGTATTCCGATGTGAGGCCCACCAATACCCTTGAAGTGCGATCCAACAAGATAGTAAGGGTTCCCCTTTTTAGTCAATATCATTCTTCTAGTGTTTTGATAAATCTCATCATCCTTATCCAAGAACCCCAAATCTGGGAGCGAAAGCAAAGAGGGAATATTTGCGTCATCCATGAATACGGAGCCCCCATAGCCATCTATCTCGTAGGCAAACACTTTTCCAAATTCGGGATGGTCAATGACAGCGTGCTCATAAATTGCCGTTCTTATAGCTTTAGATATCTTGGTTGCTTTATCCACAATTTTTGAAAGAACCTCTACTCCTGATATCTTAGTCTTCACCTCATTCAAGATCTCCACCGTTTTTTCCAACTCCACAGCCATATGTGCGTTTCCTGGTATGAAGAATTGGAAAATACATGCATCGTCGGATGGTCTAAACGCAGAACGGACCAACCCTGTTCCAAAATTGACAGGATTACCTGTACCAGCCAAAGGTAATGTCTCTGTTCCAACGTTTGTGTTTCTTTGAAAAGTATAGTAAAAGGGTAAAACTTTCCCATCTTCATCAAATGTTGGTGAGGATTCCCTCTTGAGAACCGTCAAAAGGTTCTGCATTGCATTCAACCATAAGTCATTGAATATCGTATGGTCTTTTGTTACTTCATAATACTCATTCGTCAATGTCAAGAATGATGCGAGAGAATCAAGTTCCCATTTACATTCAAAGACATACTTCCAATGTGGCACTGGAGTGACTTTATCCATAGCAGTTTCACCCTTTTTGATGCCCGAGCCTGGAGGTGGATGGAACGCGTTACAATAAGGGCTCACAAGTATATATGATGCCTGAGTGTTGATGGCTCCGCGGATTAACTCTTTCAATTGCTCATCATATGGGGTAAGGCTTTGATAGACGGATAATTGTCTGGCAGCATCTCTTAACCATTCTGCATGAATATCACCAGTAACGACAAACGTTTGCGCAAACTTATCATCGCCCTTAGGCTTATGCCAAAGCACTGTGGTGTCCAAGGTGTTTGGAAGGGCATTCTCCACTAGCCTGGCCAAATCGGGATCTTCTATCCGCTCAGTCAAGTCCGCAATGACTTTCTCCACGGCTGGTGATGAGAATGTGCGACAACTTTCCGGTGGTCTTTGATATGGGAGTTGTAATGGACCAGATGAGAGTGGTTCATGTATTTCTTCAGCATATTCTTTATAATTAGGGCATTTACCGGAAGACATTGAATAGAAATGATGAGGTTTGGGCTTCTTTGTTTTCAGTATTACTTTCTCCTCATCTTCGATCGCAGGTGCCGGTTTCCTTTGGGCCACTGATTGTAAATCTGGATTGTATAACTGTTGCAATTTGGCATTTAGAATATCATCCTCTTCATCTTTACCTAGTCCTCTAATGATGTATACGATAAGGATTGCTATTGCCACCCCAAAAACCAGCTTTGAGATTTTCACCTTTCTATAATGCGGTTTTGCCTTCATTGACTTCAATTTGAGAGCGATTAATTAGCCAAGTCCACTTTTAGGAGTTGAAGCTGTTGATGTATTTGTGAATTCCTCTTAAAATAAGAGCGAGTTTTGATTACAATAGATACATAGGTTGAGTTCGCGAAACGTCATAAGCCAATTCTCTCTATATCCAATGATTATGTATCTAACTTGGTCTTGGTGAAGCTAATGCTGCTATCTGTGATGCTGGTGTTAAGCAGATTGATCTGTCCAATTTTGGTGAGGATTTTGCTGGTTGTTGTCTGCTTTTGATGTGCTCTGGCTGCCGTTTGAAGCAATGACTCGTAATTGATAGAATCTGTAGTTTTGAGTGCCTCGTCAAGTGATTTTTGTAACTCTAGATTGAGTATGGGTGATGCTTTCAGGTTCAAGTATATAGCCACTATTTCAAAGAAGGGTTTTTGACTATCCACAATATCTATGATATCTGTAGTGAGGTCTAATGCATGCGGTGGGATAAATAAGCCCTTGAGTAGTAAAGGTTCTTCATTGTTGGACACGCGCTTAAGTGACTCCAGCTCTTGTACCATATTCGAATTTTGTCGTACAATATCTGAGATGGTATCTGCATCTATATTATGCGTTGTCACATTTGAGACCTTTTCAGAGTCCAGAGCTTTGATAGGTTTCACAATGTTATTAGTGTACATCAAATTCGTAAGTGTTCTTGACTTGTCCTGAATGAGTATCATGACAGCGCCAGTTCGCAGGAAATAAGAATGACTCTTGTGTATCTCTTTGGACTTTAACTTTTTGATCACAGCAGTGAGGTCTGGAGGTATGAAATTGCTCTTCTTCGCCTGGCCTTGATAATCTAGCTTAACTTTGGGATCAAACAACGGAAGAAGCTCATGTTTGAGTACAGGATCAATGTCTATGTTTTTCAGTAGATCCTTATTGTTAAAGCCGTCGATATATTGTTCAATAAAGATCTTCCTCTGGGTGATTTCTTTCTCTATTGGGTTCAAATGCTTCAAAAGCCGGGAAACTCGTTGATTTAGATTGTCCCGTGAGTATCTCGGTCTTCTCGTGACATGCTTATACGCTCCTGGGAGTTTGATCCCTCCCATATCCGCTAAGACTATGAGGCCTTCCAGCTATAGAAGCAGTGAAGCCCAGGAAAAGTTGTCTCTAAAACCTGGGCTCTCTTCGAATCTCGGATGGGTAACAATTTAAAGATAAAAAAAGAAAAAAAAAAAAAAAAAAAGAGATTGCAGCACCTGAGTTTCGCGTATGGTCACCCACTACACTACTCGGTCAGGCTCTTAGCAGCTTAACTACAGTTGATCGGACGGGAAACGGTGCTTTCTGCTAGATATGGCCGCAACCAAAAGAGAAGGGAAATCGGAGCGCTAAGAGCAGTTTTGCTGCTTACGTAAGCATTGTCAATTCTATATTGAAGGGTCTTTTATTGTATATATCCAGCCAGCTTAGTTGATTCTCAGGGCTTTTAGAACAGTCTCGATATCTACCCCATCACACCCTTGTAGATATATCCCTAATCTCTCTTGAAAGGACTTGCCATTCCACTGATCATCATCATTTAGCTCAGGCATCCCAATCTGCTCAATTGCAACTCCGGCACCAATATTACCACATATGGAGGCTATGACCCAATCACCTTCGCTCAAAACAAAAGCTGTAGTGAAGGCACCAATGAATGTGTTTCCTCCACCCGTAGGGTCCACCACCGATTCTGGAGTTTTATGGTAAGCTGGGAACCATTGCGAAAGCCCCCTGGATGTCAGAGTGTAACAACCTAATGCACCGCATCTTAGTACGATCCCACTCCCTGTCTTGAACTTGGAGTCATTAGTCATATACGGCAGATATCTGGCTGCAAGGGCTTCCAATTCAGGTTTTGTAGTTGGTTCAGAATGACCAAAGAATCTTGCAGCTTCCTCAGCGTTCGGAGTCAGAACATTGATCTTATCAAGTACCGAGAGACATTCAGGGAGATTTTCAGGTATACATAGATCTGGTACAGGCTCCCAAACAATGATAGGATCAACTGATTTTTTCCTCTCCTCTTGCAATCTGTGCAGTATTTCTATTGATCTTCCCGGTGAACAGATAAAATGGTAAGATTCTGAGTTTAATAATGATTCATTAGCCACTAAATCGTCCACTGTAATTCTTTTCTTCTCCGTCAGGTACTTAAAGCTGCGGAAATCTCGTTCACCGTACATGTTCCAACCTCTCGTTGTGAGCCTTTGCGGATCGCAACGCCAGATAGCCCCAGTGTTCCATTTCTTCAAGTACTGCTCGATCTCAACAGGGAAGTCTGAGCCTTCATCGATGATCCATCCAACTTGCGTGCTTCGTTGCGCTGTTGTGATGATTCGGCCCCCCAGAGCCCCATAAGTACCTCCTCCACCAATGACATCGTAGTAGGATTCTTTCCCGGAGTCCCGAGGGAAATGAATCTCATCAATGATGAACATCCCCATCGATGTAAACACCACGGGACCTTGCCCCATAATTCCACAGGGTGTATATAACTCTGGTGAGCGTTTTTTTTGGTTTTCTCGAAAGGCTTACAGAAAATTGATATATGGTCTACAGATGGAACCGAGCAAAAACAAGTTTAAGCATTATCATAAAGCCATTTCGTGGTCTTCGTTAGAATTTTCGAGGTGGAAGTCCTCTTGAGCATCATACAAGCTGTAGTTGTTACAAATCTCTTCTTCGTGAAGGTGATAACTCTTATTGAGCTCTCTGTATCCGTCAATCATGTAGCCTTCAACCTCTGCTGACGGGGACGGTATTATGGTCATAGTCTTCGATTTGAGTCTATCTTGTGGTGTCAAGGGTCTTTTTTGTATGCATTCCTGCTGAAGCGGTTTCGTGAACGACTCGAGCGATATCGAGTTATCCAATCTAGAAGTTTCAGCGTTCCCATCTTTTGTTATACGGATATTCCCATAGGGGCTTTGTTGCAAGATTCCACCATCTGGGAGTTGAAAAACGGGCCAATCATGAGATTCCCCTTGTGCCTGGGCTGGCAATTTCACTTTTTTCAAGCTATGGTGTTCATCAGAGAGTTTTCTTTTAGTCTGTCTCTTTGAACTCGATGGGCTTTGGAAATGGTTCTTCGGGCTGAAATAAGAAGCGTTCTCGAGAAACCACGCGTCTGGGCGTAGTCTGTGATCAGCAGTTGGTGAGCTATGGTCTAAGAAGAGCATTTCCCGCAACTAATAATTCAAAGTTCAGTAAAGAGACATCCGAGAAATGAGATTTAAGAAGGTTTCGATGTTTTTTTCTTTTTTTGGGGTTTGTTTATTGTCGCTTTCCCAATGCGGAAAGGTACTAACATTTATATAAGTCAGTGCTACGTTTCTCTGCCTTGCTGACGCCAAAGCTTCTTATAATGAGTGGCTTATAGTACCGAGCGATGCTTTGCTGGCCGAGTAGCACAGGATTCCAGGCAGAGCCCGTTCCAGCCCCGGCCAGCTGATATTCCAGCCTAGACGGAAATATCAACGGAGAGAGTTTCCGGGCAACAAAATTTTTCTGGCCTCTGCGCCTTCAAATTCTCATCGCTTAAACAACAAAGCGCATCACACCAGCCGTCGCAGCGCACAAGTTTTTGAGATGAACAACATATCCAACCTCTCTTCGAACCTTCCGCCGACGAATCCCATAAACGACAAGACTCTAGAGGATATACAGGCAGACCTCACCCTGGAGTTCAAGAATGCAGCCAAGTCTGTGGCTAGTCTGTACAAGCTATCATTACAGCGAAACTCTGTGGTGAGACACCAGGGGTATCTCGATTGCATAGACGATCTTCTCAACGTGATTAAAAACGGACAAGATGTGGAGAACTGGGCCTTGATGAAGAGACTAGAGTTGCAAGGCCGTCTCTCTAGTGATGTCACTGACAACAATAACAACCCTTCTGGCACAGCTACAACTAATGACCCAAAGCCAAAAGAGGACTCTGAAGGGTTCCATATACCAGAGGATTACAACTTCACAATGACAGCTCCATTGCAGCACAAATTTCCACCAACAATGCCTATAATGTCAGTAGATCATCAAAGATCGAGAGAGGGAAATGGGAGACACTACACAACGAGATCAGGGCTCAGTATTATCAAAGATAGTAATAACTCATCTAGTGACGAAGAGGTTATAGTAGAGGATGGTTCTTTGAAAAGACGAATCGAAACGAATAGAGTTGAAAAGAGACCAAAATATTGAAACTTTTTAAGAGCATCATCTCAGTGATTGAACTGATTTAGTCATTTTGCATTATCAGAAACCCTTCTGCATCCCATCATCATATCGTTGAATCACGGCCTTTCCCCAGAGTCAAAGCTGGTTTCAACTTTAATCAACTCTACCGAGTTGTGTATTTACTGTGTTTTTTGATACATAACGCGATTATGAAGTGTATGTACACTTGTAGAAGCCATGTCCACACAACCTTATATACCTACTTATAACATTGTAGACTTTTAAGGACTGCTGATAAGAGTACGGCGCACTCTGTTGGTCACTTGTATTACAGTTTTCACACTATAGCAATAGATCAACTCCACCGGCTTTGATCAGTGATCTACACTGCTAAACCCTAAAACTGCCGTCGCACCACGAGAGAAAATCCCACAGGGAGTCTTCAGGCTTTAGGCCCACCGCACGATCAGCTCCAAACTCCAAACGGCCCAACTACGAGATTCCCCTCGCAAATTAGAGATTACCAAACACATTGTAGATAAGCTGGCATCGCGTGGTGTTTGGAGGTTTTGTCTTTATCAGAACCGAAGGCCGCAAAATTCCAGTGGGATTTCAGCTCATTGACCAAATGGAGTAAAAACAGATGTCAAAAAAAGATTGCGGATTCCCGCTGCAAATTCCCCTTGGAATGCCATATCAGAGATATCGCTAAGGGGTGCTTGATAAGAGCAATGCGAAATTTTATATAAAGCAAACGATCCTCCATGTTCCTCCCCGTCGGTGCCTGAGATTTGGCAGTATTGTTCACACTCCATCACTTGTACAGAATGTCCGCCAAAGTTGAATCTGCTAAACCTGTCGAGACCCCTTCAGAGGATGCAAACCTGATGTCAGGTCAACATACCCTACCAGCTTCGTGGTGGTTCTCCAAAGAGATCTTCGAACTTGAAAAGAGAGCCATCTTCTCTAAAGCCTGGTTGTACACAGCACATGCCTCTACATTCAAGAAGCCTGGTGACTACTACGCTTATAACGTTATGGGTATTCAATTCTTTTTGATCAAGAACAAACAAGGTGAGATCAAGGCCTTTCATAACGTTTGTCGTCACAGAGCTTACCCTGTGGTGAGAAAGCAAAAAGGTTCCTCTGTTGTTTTAGGTTGTCTCTACCACGGTTGGTCATATAACACGGATGGTAATTTGACAAAAGCTCCACAATTTGAAAACGTTGCCGATTTCGATAAGACACAGAACGGGTTATATCCTATCCACACACATGTCACTGATCAAGGTTTGATCTTTGTTAACTTTGACTCCTCTGAAGAAGGTCCAATGCCATTTGAGCAATTTTTTGAAGGTTTAGAGGAGGAGTTCCGTGAATTTGATTTCTCTGATTATGAATATCACATGTCTTATGAATTGGATGGTGAGTTTAACTGGAAGACTTTGATGGATGGATACATGGAATGTTACCACTGTCCTACTGCTCATCCAGGCTTATCTCAGGCTTTCAGTATGAACACTTATGAGGTTATACCAAGAGGAAGATATGCTCGTCATTTTTGTGAGATTAAAAAGAATGAAGATTTCAAACCGGAACCAAAACCTGAAAAGGAGAAATCAGGTTGGTTTGGGTTTGGTAAGCCAAAGGAGGTTGAAAAGAAAGTTGAGGCTAAGAATGTTGGTGGTGAATTTGATGGGTTATGGATGTATTTATTCCCAACAAATGGTGTCAATTGTTACTCTCCAGCTTGGTACTCCATCAGAGTCCTTCCAGTGTCTCCATCCCATACCATTCTTCAATATGATATTTTCACAAAGAAAGGTTTGCCAGAGGATGAGAAGAAGGAATTTGTGGACTTTTTGCAACAGGTTGAGATTGAAGATTACGATTTATGTGTTAAAACTCAACAGAACTTGAATCAAGGTGTTTACTCCACTGGTTACTTGCACCCAGAAAAGGAGAGAGGTGTTGTCTTTTATCAGAACTTGGTGAAAGATATGGTTAAGGAGCATTACGCTAAGGAGAAGGAACTGGGTAGAGAAATTAACCCAGCAAAAGTTGGTCAAGATAGGGGTGGTGAGGATACTGAGGAATTGGAGAGTATTTGTCAAAACTTGGAGTGCAAAGGTTCCAATCCTGAAACATTTGCCAAAGAGTTGAACTGGTGATGAGAGTAGGGTGAACCTGTTTGTGGGTCGAGTTTCGCATATCTCAAGTACTTTCTTTTATTAACGAGTCATTTTGTCTGCTGGATAGATTGAAATATTATGTCATTTTTATTTATATGCACACATCGTAAACATGAGCAGGATATAGGGTTTACTTTACCATAAGATTTTAAGTTGCACGAACTAAATGCTGATTTTCACTAGTCACACTGATGAATAACTCAGAAACAGCATGGTGTCAGTGGAAGAGAATACAGCAACTTGCTAGCATTGAAGTGTGCCAAAGGGCCTCCTCATGAGTGAGTAAACCGCAACCTGTAATCCCTATAAGTGTTAGTCTCTGGCAAAATCAATAGAAACATCGAGAAAACAAAGCCAGACAACAACAAGGGGTGATGTTATCCAGCTATTGATGAAGTTTCTCCCAGATACTCTTCGTGATCATTGCCATCTCATTTCACAGTTTGGGCCATATCGAATGCGTGTCCTCCACCTCGGACAGTGATGAATGTAAACCCGCTAACACAACAGCTTAAGCAAGATCCGCACATATGTTCTTCAGCATGATGCTTGGCAGAGATAGCTTCTGCTGTCTGAGGACGATGAAAAGCAGCAACTACCCTCTCTTTCATCCATCACTAATAATCATCATCACTCTCATTCTCACTATCGGACCATCCGAACTCGTAATCCGTAGCCAAAACTTCCAACGCATTTATCAAATCACCCCTTTCATCTCCCCTGACAAATTTGGAGACAAACATCTTCATATCTTTGAGGGTCTTTCTAGGGCCCGTGCTAGTAGAGAGTGTGACCGTTAAGGAGTCGTTAACATCTATAATGTTGCTGGGATATGAATCTGGCTGCGGATAAGGAGTTTCTGTGATGTATCGATGCTCGGTATTCCCTTCGTCTGTCTTGAACGTCTCATTATCATGAGCAAGTGCTTCAAAGGTTGCAGGTGGTCGAATTATCTTCGACGTTGAGAAGGTGTGAGAATGAGGTCCAGGAAATACCGTATGGCTAAAACTCAATTGGGTTGACCCTGTCAATGCCTCAACAGAGGACAGAATATGTCTATTGGATCCAAGTTTGATATTCGACTCAATAGTATGAAAATTGACTCTATTACTCTTTTGTGAGTTGAGCACCTGTACAGACTCATATATGAGATTTTGAAGGGCAGACATTTCCCAAAGACTCAAAGTATCGAAGCCGTTTGGAACCTTCTTTGGGACATTCAATGGGATGAATAGAGAAGAGTGTTTTTGCAACTCCATGAACGTTTTGATTCTTGATAGAACGTCTCTATTTGATAGCCCTTCAAGTGGTTTCCCATTAAATAACCCCCAAGTAAAGATTGAAGTTTTGGGGCTATAATTATCTCTTATTTCTGCGAGTAACTCACTAGAGAATCCACCCCAGGCGGAATCAACCTCACTAACACAATTGATCCCATTTATTAAATCACACTCCTCTAACATCACCCTATACTTGTTCTCCAAGAATTCCAACCCGACATTCTCATTTGCCCATTCTTCCACTCCCAAGTCGTACCCGACAAATTGCTTCTCTTGCCCCAAGGCTAGTCTACCTGATGGATACTTCTCCGGATCAAACTCCCAATGGTTCAAGACGTTGAACGATTTGGGCTCAAAGATCACTCTCGAATAATCAGTCCAGTATTTCGTATTTGCAGCATCAAGCTTCGGCGTTGGTTTCCCTTCATCCAGAGCCTTTTGATACTCGCTCTTTGGCACTCTTTCTCTTTTAATGATCTGTCCCACGTCTGGGATCTCAGCTGATTGCTGCAAATACTCGAACTGACCTAGCGCCCCAAACCCACCGTTGAGATCCCATATCAGAGCGCGAGGAGTGTAACTGACTGTGTTGAGCGAGAAAGTGGGCTTGAAGTAAACCGATGGGTCGTTGGCTGTTTGAGCAGCGTTCGAGTAGTCCAAATAGCTTTCCTGGGCGTTGTAGAAATGTGTGCTGAGGTGGTTTGCCCTCTGCGACAGCGACAAGCTGATCACCTCCATTGCCGCGCTGAGAGACTCTGAGGGTTTGGCCAAACGGTGATGATTTGTTGGTCTTCGCGGCTCTCTCTTCTGGAAAAGTTGACACATCATCAACACTTTCCAGCAGCAGGCTTTGCGGACTCGGTAAAGAACACATGAGGTGGGGACTACTCGCGCTTTTCGCTCTCTTCGTGACGGTGCTGTGTGACTCTGACTACTACAAGGTGCTCGGGGTGGCGCGTGATGCCTCAGAGAAGGAGATCAAGTCCGCTTACAGGGCGTTGAGTAAGAAGTACCATCCAGATAAGAACCCGGGAGACGAGGAAGCCCATCAGAAATTCATCGAGATTGGCGAGGCATACGACGTTCTCAGCGACGAGAAGAAAAGAGACGTGTACGACAGATACGGCGCCGACGGGTTGAGAAATGGCGGTGGAGGTGGTCAGAACAATGCCGGAGGGTTTGGGTTCGACGGTGGATTCGACCCTTTCGCTGAGTTCTTTGGGTTTGGACGGCAGCAACAGCAGAGACGCCAGGGAAAGCCTAAAGGACCCAACACTGAGGTTCAGCTCGGCGTGACCTTGAAACAATTCTATACCGGTACCGATATGAGCTTCTCAGTGGAAATGCAAAACGTTTGTGATCATTGTAAAGGTACTGGCTCACATGATGGGAAGGTGCACACGTGTCCACAGTGTCAAGGAAGCGGTGTGAGAGTCGTGAGAAGACAGTTGGCACCAGGGATGTTTCAACAAATGCAGACAACGTGTGATAAATGTGGTGGTAAAGGTAAGACACACTCTGAAAATTGCAAACAGTGTAAAGGTCACGGCGTAATGAGAGGTAAGAGAGACTATAAAGTTTATGTGGAACCTGGTGTTGAAAGAAACCATATCCATGTATTAGAAAGAGAAGGTGACCATAGCCCAGATTGGGTATCTGGTGATTTGCTCGTTCGCTTCCAG
Organism: [Candida] freyschussii; assembly: GCA_003707735.2. Taxonomy (NCBI): domain Eukaryota; kingdom Fungi; phylum Ascomycota; class Saccharomycetes; order Phaffomycetales; family Wickerhamomycetaceae; species [Candida] freyschussii. The sequence continues at coordinate 233,278 of PPLE02000002.1, read as the reverse complement.
GAAAAGGCTGAAGGTAATTTAGGTTACCGTAGACGCTTCAACAATCTTTACCGTACCGAGCCTTTGAGTTTGAAAGAAAGCCTATTGGGAGGTTGGAAAAGAGAGATTACATTTTTTGATGATTTCAATGTCACTTTGAGTAGAAAGAAAGGTCAGAGCGTTATGCATGGTGAAGTTGAAATTATCAAGGGCAAAGGTATGCCCTTGTGGGATAACTCGCAAGAACACGGTGATTTGGTTATAGAATATGTTGTGATAACCCCTGGTGGTGTGAAAGATAAGGCCAAGTACATTAGAGATGAGCTATAGATCAATGAAAGTCCATATTCAGGTTATTAATGATTTTTGATAGTTCCAGTAGTTGGCTCTTATTGTATCGTACGTAGAACCAAGCATTTCGTATCCTCTTTTCGCAAGATCTGGCTTCGTGGTTTTGTAGATTTTTAGTAAAAGCTCTAGTGCCGGTATAGATTGAAGATCAGGGGAAACATCAAAGATATTTACATATCTTAGTGCGAATTCCTCTAGGCCTTCAAGTGATACCCCGAGCTTCTCATGGATCCCAATAAGATAATTCCAAGAACTAACATTTTGTGGAGCGAGTTCAATTTTTTCTTTGGTATACTCAACCTCTCTATTAAACACCTCATCACTCACTTTAGAGACTCCTCTAAACAATGTGAAGAAGCGATGGGACCAGGCACTGTTATTGTAGACATCTCTATCTAGATACTTCTCCACAAACTCCAATTCGTAATCCCATACTCCAGACCACTGGACCACCCATTTTCTATACGACCAAACGTGATAGTTCTTTGTATCGTCATCTAGCATTATTTCAATTAGTGGGAACTCCTTTCTCGGATCTTTTTCTCCAGCGTAAGTCAGAAGAAGCTGTCTATAGTGCCATATCTGGTAGTTCTTCGGGTTATCAATAGCAACCTCCTCGACCCAGTTGAGCTCCTCGTTGATGTTCTTCTTCAGCGTAATCACGTTGTGGTATCTATACTGCCATACGGTGTAATGGGCAGCATTGAGCTTTATAGCCTCTGCAGTGAGATGATAAGCACGGTCGGAGTATTCCATCCTGGCTTGCAGAGCTCTCAATAACCCCAGTGTGCGCTTATACTCATCGGAGTACATGATCGTGGCTACTCCAGAGTCATCCGTCAAGGGCAATGGCTCGACATCGTCCCAGTTATAACTCTGTAAAGGTTCGTTAGTCGACTCCTTAAGACTCATCCTTGGTGTCTCCAATATCACCGCCTGGCTCAAAAGATCTGCTCCGGCCTTTTAAAATATTTGAAGGGTTTCAGATCAAGACTTACTAAACAGGGCCACGACAATGAAAACCACCAGTGCTTCAAAACCAGCCATAAACTTTTCGCTTTGACACATAACCAACAGAGTTTCGATGTCTCTGCTTACGTACTTTCGGCATCTCATCATGGGCTCGCCGAGGAACGTGGTTGTCATCGTTGGCACGACAGGTGTTGGGAAGTCACAAGTGGGTATATATGTCTTGAGGTTCCAGCGGAAGGACGACTAATCTGTGTTTTCAGTTCAGCATCGAAGTTGCAAAGAGGTTCAACGGAGAGATCATCAACGCAGACTCGATGCAGATGTATAAAGGTGCTGCTATAATAACGAATAAGCATCCACTCGAAGAAAGAGAAGGGATCCCACACCATGTCATGAACCATGTCGATTGGGATGAAGAGTACTTCATTCACAGATTTCGGAAAGAGGCTAGTGACAAGATTGACGATATCATTCAGCGAGGGAAACTGCCGATTATCGTTGGTGGTACGCATTACTACTTGAACTCTTTACTATTCACAAATAAGACTATTGAGGCTAAGAGAGACGATACTCAACTTGGTAGCCTGACAGAGGAACAGATTAAAGTGTTATCAGCATCTCCCGAAGTGGTGTTCAAGACTCTTAAAGAGCTTGACCCTGACGTGGCTCAAAAGTTTCATCCGAACGACACAAGAAGAGTAAAAAGAGCACTGGAGATATGTTTTCTCACGAAAAAGAAAACCAGTGAGCACTATACAGATCAAGTACGATCAGAGAGTCAAAGTTCTTCTCTGAGATACAGAACCTTGGTGTTTTGGATCTATGCTGATAAAGAAGTGTTGAACAAAAGACTAGATGATAGAGTGGACAAAATGCTAGAAAGTGGTGGTCTTCAAGAAATTAACGAACTGTATGATTATTATTCGAGTCTTCCTGAAAAACCTGACTGCGAAAGAGGTGTGTGGCAAGTAATTGGGTTTAAGGAGTTCTTACCTTGGCTGGAGGGCGGCAAGAAAGATAATCAAGTGTTGCACGACGCTGTGCAGGATATGAAAACGCGAACAAGGCAGTATGCGAAGAGGCAAGTCAAGTGGATCAAGGGTACTCTCGCTTCTGATCTTGCCAGGGAACAACAGCATGGCTTTGTCAATGGCGGAAAACTTTATCTTTTGGATGCTACAGATCTTTCAAAGTGGTCTGAAAATGTTTCAGAGAGGGGCTTGAGTATTGCTGAGGAGTTTATAAAGGAGAAACCGGCAGCTATTCCACAAGCACCACCAACCCTTCATGACCTTCTGCCAACAGGGAAACAATCAGTGACAGATAAGTCTAAGGAATGGAAACATTTCACCTGTAATGTCTGCCTAGGTTCTGACGGGATGCCGCTCACTCTTGTTGGCGAACAACAGCACGAAATTCATCTCAAAAGCAAACGGCATAGAAGCAACATTAACCGTGGAAAACGCAAGCGTGAGTATGAGGAATGGCTTGCAAAACAACAGAGTGCCAGCTAACAGGGCTCAACTAAACTTGATACCATTCTCCGGATTCCATAGCGCGGATTTACCTCGCGCAGCCTTTGCTCGTGGCGCAACAAGAGCAGGTGATGCACTTCTACGAGGTTCTGCTTGCTCGGGGGTTGTCTTTCCAGAGGTGATGTTGAGTTGCTGAAACTTTGAATTGAGCTCCCTGATAACTTGTTAGTACATGGTCTGGCGCATAGACTCTGACAAATACATACACCTCCAAATCCCTAGCCTCTGTTCTCCTTTGGTGAACAAACTTGTCGATTTCCTCTATGAGGTTTTGACATATAGACGTTAAATCATTGTAGAACTGTAATCCCTGTGATAGGTCTTCTAACAAGCTTGAAAACGCAATGTGGACGCGATCGAAGTTCTTGATTGTCTTTTCTCTTTCCGCATTAGATCCCTGAGCATCTCTCAAATGGACAAATTTTCTATGAAGCTCGTCAATCTTGTCTTCGAGATCCCTCTGCAACTTTTTCTGCTTCTCAATGTAATCCAAATCCGAACTAAAGTTCTTCATATGTTTATTGAATATTGGTTCAAAGGCCTGATCGTCCACTTCAACAAGTTTGGAGCTTTGCTGCATGTGCTTATATTCGGTGACTATTTTGGGGAATATGAGATAACTGTGAGACTTCGCTTCCACGGTATCGATGAAACCTTCACGTTCCAGTTCTAGCTTCCTTGTTTTAGCTAGTGTGTCACGAAGTTCAGAAACGACTCTCTTGACCGATGGATCGAGTTGAGAAGCCTTCGAATTAGGGATGTACTCTCGAATCTCCTTCTCAGAGGACTCTAGAACTCTCAAAAACTGTTCGATTTGAGCAAATTGTGCTCTTACTGCTTCGTCGCTACCTTTGGCCTGCTTCAAGTAATTCTCGGACTCTTCAATCTTTGCGAGAAGTGGTGCTGCAGCAACCGTAGATTCTTCTCGGGTCCAATGTTTGGATCCTTGTCTGGCTCGAAGCGAGTTATCTTCCTCAGCTTCCCTTCTCAATCTTTCTCTAGCGCCCTCCAAAAGACGTTCACACTCTGCTGATAACCTTTGTGTGTCATCTATTGCCTTCTTCAAGGTTGCAACTCCTCCTTTGGATTTTATCTCTTGATGATAATCCAAGATTCTAGCTGGTAAAGCCTGGGGTTTATCTATTGCATCTATAGATGCAGGAAGACCTCTTTCAAACTGAAACTTGTGCAGAATATTGGTCAATGACCTAATAGGTGTTACAATATGCCTTTGGATATATTCATCCTGTCTTTCACGGAATGCAAGGCCCACTTGGATAACTGAAAATGGTAACAGGTCCTTGAACAGCTGTTCTCCGTACTTTCCTGACTTCAGCGCTTCGAAAGGGTCCTCAAGTTCTTCAATAGGTACATCCTTTGTGACAGATGCCTTTGAGATTGGAGGGAGATCAGAAGGAACGTCCTGCAAATAGATCAGATCGTTGTCCTTTTCCGCTCTCTTTAACGTCTCCTCTACGGTTTTTCTCAACCCTTCGAAGTCCTGCTTGACGGCCTCGCTGACAAATTTCAAATGTCTTGCAGCTTGTGTAGTGGCCTTGGTTGCTTTTTGGAGATGTGCAACTTCCTCGCCATATTTGGCACCAGACACCGATACCAAGGAAGCCCTGTATTCTGCAGCTGCCTCGAAGTGAAACTTTTTGAGGGTCATGTGACTTATCCATTCACTCCTGAAACCTTCACTGCGATTAGCACTGTCCAGCGCCTGACTGTAGTAATCTGAGACCTGGATAGCTAATCTTGAGATTAGCGAGTCTTTCACCTTATCCATTGTTGCTTTTTGCCAAAACAATTCCTGGGCCTGAGCTAAACATAGTATTCTCAAAGTTTCAAGAGTGGCGCTCTGCATGTCTAAGGGAAGAATTAGGCTCCCATCTTCTTTAGCCAACTTGTTCACGAAAGAGAAATGGGTTGCAGCGTACTGAAAATACAAACATGCCTTCTTCAAGCCATCGTCAGATGACCTGTCCTGGGCTGTCCCCATCTGTGTGTATAAGGCAGCCATGTTATATACCAGATTTATCCGCTCAAATAGAACCGATCTAAGCTTGACAGGTCCAGTGACGTGGTATCCTAAGGTCCCAAACCACGGGAATTCTGCGACATCTTTGGGGAATTTCGCTGCAAAGGTGGATAGATGGATATAGTACCTTTTCAAAAGTGCGAGATCATGAGGGGCGATACCAAGTTCTACCACATCGTTGCGAAGGGTATCAACTTCCTGAATATCGCCTTCAAAGGCAGACGCGGTCTGGAAGTATTTGTCATCAATTATGTCTCTCAGTGCTTTCCCGAACTCAATCTTCTGGGTTTTCCTATAAGGCACGAAGAGAAGATTAGAGCTCATTGTTGCCTCTGAAACCTAACAGCGTAGTTCTAAATTAGCGAGATTTTGCGATTCGTACGTATAACGTGAAAAAGTAAACAAAGTCGAAAACAAAAAAAAAACAAAAAAGAAGGGCAGCTGCGACGTCAATCTAAGAAATCAGAAAGGCCGGAGTTCCCCTTGCGAGATCTTCTATCAACTATCTACGAAGCCTGTTATACATCTCGAAGCTAATAATACATCTAAATTGCGAGTCGTAGCACAGTGCTCTTTCGAAGCTTCTCATTTCATATATGATTAAATTCTCCTCAAGACGATTAAAGACGCCTCAGCTCCAAAAAATACTCCTGTGCACGTTGTTCAGCTTGCACTAAAATATCCACTTCCTCGCGCAAAGCATCTGCCCGCGTAGAGGCTACAACTGCTTCGGAATCTTGAAGCATCTCAAAGGCAGCCAACGCTCTATCAGCGTCTTTCATATCATGTAGCAATTGCAAGGTTTGTTCCACGAGTGATTCGTTGCGTTTCACATACCCTCCAAACTGAACCTTCAACGTATTTTCAAGATTATTAGCCTTCTCCACCAAAGTTTGAAGCTCAGATATGAGAAGGGACGGGTCGCACTCTAGATGATACGTCGTTCCATGTAGAGCGGTAAACTCCTTCTGAAAATTGGACATCTCTGCTGCATTGATCTCCTTCGCCATTTCCGTTTCCACTAAAGTTTTAGTGAAGTCATCCAAGTCTGCTAGAAGTGGAACATTTCCTACTCCATTCCTCTTAGCGTAGTCTGACCTTATCAGCCTCACAATCTCCTTGTCAACCGATTGGAGCAGCACATCATCTGTCCTTGGCAATAACTGAACCGAGGTCTCTATCTTTGGGATAACAAGATTTTTCTGCACTGCTTGCGACCTCCGAAGAAGAGCTTTCTCTCTTTGCTTATTTTCCTCAATCAACCTCTGTCTCTCCTTCTCACCCTCATCCGGCGTGATTTTAGTTTCCGAAGATTGTAGTTTCCTGCCTTTAGCGATACCCACTTCCCCGCTTAGCCTTTGTTCTTCTTCTTCCTCTTCATCTTCGACAATTTCAAAGTCATTCTTCGGTTTTGGTAGGCTCGCCAGCTTATCACGTATAGACACTTTAACGTCATTGTGTGTTATTGAAGGCTCGTCCTCGCTTCCTCTTTCAACCTGAGGTATTTCAGTCTCTATCTCAGGCTCCTCTGTGGTTAATAAGGCTGATTGTGTTGCCTTGGCCTCTCTTACCCGTTTTGCAGCAGCCTCAATTCGTTCTTCTATGTTATCTGTATTGTGAAGAGCCTTTTCGTCCAAAAGTTGTTGTATCTCTTCTTCGCCTTGCTTTATGACTTTTCTGAGCTCGTCATCCTTAAATTGTGGTTCAGGAAGTACAAGTTTCCGCTTCTTGAACTGCTCCTCTATAACTGCAGGCTTCTCGAAGCTTGCCTGTTGCTTGCGGTTTTCCTCCCGTTGTCTTTTTCCCTTATCCTTTTTGTCTTCATTCAGTCCTGAAACACTGACCTTATGCTCAAAGTTTTTGAATGTCTGGTCGTTTTGGTGCATCTCTTCAGTTGTATCGTAAAACCCCTCTGTAGGTCTGTGCTCGAACGGAATATCAGCATTATAGTCCATCTGATGGCTGAATTTCTTTTTAGGTGCTTTCAATCGTGTCACGATACCTGCTTGCTTCAGATCACGTCTCTTTTGCAGCAATGCAATTCTCTTGCTCTCTTCCAGCATCCTTTCACGAGCTTTTCTGGTGGCCTTCTTACCTTGTGTATTAGCCAGTCTGGCCCTGGCTTCCGAGAGCATTTCTCTTTCATCATCATCTAAATCAACTGGATCGGGCCTTGCCTCCTTGGTTTCTGCATTGACGTTAAGATCACCGATTTGAATATCCTTTGAAGCCCCAACAGAGGCTAGGGTCTCTACACCTAGACCACTCAATCCAAGGTCGTTACGAGACTCATTTTGGGAAGTATCATCAAGCAGTTTTTGATATCGTTCTACGCATTGAGTAGCAGTTCTACCAAGAGTGGATGCAATGGATCTCCATTGATTGGGCAAAAGTCGAGCAAGATTGAGCAACTTCTCATCCTCTTCGGGAAGCCAGTCACTCTTGCGAATTCGTGGATCCAAGTACTCATGCCATCTGGCCTTTGCCTGTTTTGCAGTCTTTCTCGCCAGCAAAGAGGCAACTTTGCTCCACTGGTTCAAACCATACTTCGATATGGCTGCCTTCAAAATTTCATCTACCAAAGCATGTTAGTCAGTAAGTCAAATGATACAGCAGAGTCCATAACCTACCTTCAGTGTTACTCCAAGCGCCACCTTTGACGTATACGGGTACCATTTCTACCCTCCAAGTCTTTTATATATGGTTAACGGTTTTGTGACGTCAAAGTTTCCAATCTCATCAATTCGCGGCCAAAAGCTTGATGAAAACAACAAAATCCAGGGCGGGTATTCAACATCGGAACCCTCTGACCTGAATAGCGTGATCTGATTGGCGAATCGCTTGGCGGTAAGAACCTGGTGACTCTTTCCTAGCAAATTCTTTTGTCTGCATAGTCGGCCAAGGTATCCATCAGCGTGCTGTTTAGAAGTGGGCGGTATTTACAGAAAAGGTAAACTTCAACAGTTCAGAAGGCCACGTTAGAAAATGCCGTTTTTTCATCCTAAGCATCAGAAGCTCATACTTCAATGCTATCCATCGGGCAGGGGCTTCGACAAGAAACCGAACTCCTCCGAGTTGAGCTACTTGCTTTACTACGCGTCTACTAGAAGAGTCAAACTAGAGAAGGTTGGCAAGTTTCTCGAGAAGAAAAACAATGTGGACATTGCCCGAAACCGTACAGGAAACGTTCAAGTGACTTTAGAGATTATTGATGCCTTGATCAAGAAGTGTCCTGATGATGTAAATGTGTTTGCCCACAATGTTAACGCCATTTTGAGCTCTGTTCTTAGAACCAACGACTTGGGACTTTGTCAACATGCGGTTCCAGTGTTCCATACTTTTTGTACTACACTTGACGCAGAACTTTTCACAGGTGATGAAGAGTTTATTCGTGGATTCACAGAACTAACCGAGGCCTTTTTCAGTGTTGGGCTCAAACAACAGCCGGCAAATCCAACTGAGTGGAAAGCCGTGGGGCTCAAAGCGGCTTTCAGCTTTGCATCCTCCAAGTTTATCGAATCGGGTAAGGGGAAACAAACAGTGCAGAAGGCGATACCGCTAGTCGTGGGTGAGATTCAACAAGATTGCGATGAGGACAAACTGTTGAAGAAAATTAACTCTCACTCGTCCGAGCAGCATGAGCTGTCGAGATTTAGCACAGCCAGGACGACAAGACATGATGAGCCGCTCACCCCCCAGGAGATTAAAACTGACGAGCTTGCAATTGAGGCTTTGAGGGCCTTTTTCCACACGAGCTCCGCATCCCAATTGCACACTTGTACCAAGGCTGTAGCTAAGTATTTGGCAACATCAAATGCTAGCCGAAGTTGGGCTGCACTTATCGCAGAGCTGGTGACAAAATGGATTCCCGTTCAATTGAGATTCATTGTTCTGAGCATATTGATAGGCCATTTGGACAAAGGTGGTAAAGAACAAGAGCAACTCGTATATTTACATGTGATCTCTAGCATTCTTTCTTCTTCTGTTAACTTGGTAGGGTTGTCAGTCATAGATCATCTGAGGCAACTCGTTGACCTCCAGGCATATCTCTTGGGAGATCAAAAGGGAAGCAATGAGCATATTTTAGCCTATTCTGAAGCTATAGGCTCCTTAGCGACGCATGTCTATTATCAGGATCAGATTGTGGATATGGTGGGGGAATTGCTTATTAGACTGAAGGAGCATACGCAAAATTCCGACCCGAAAGTGGCCAAGACTGTTATACTTGTGTTGCTGGATAACATCAAGAACGTGTTGGTCACGGCTAATCACCATAGCACTGTGCAAAGAACAAAAGTTGCCCTTGAACTTTTTACAGATACTTTCCCTCTCTTGTCCTTCAATGACAAGTCTTTACTCCCTGAAGAAAAGTCAAAGGTTCAAAGCAAGTATATTGATCTCTTGATTGCTGACCTTGAGTTGGAATATGCCAATCCTTCGGAATTCACCAAGACTGAAGCAAACAGTTTGGTCTCCAGTGACAAGGTCGGTGTTATCAACCAGTTTCTCGAACAGTTGGAGCGCTGCTCTAAGTATACTGATAGCCTCAATTACGACTCGTTATTGAAGCTCATAGAACTGGTTGTTGAAAAGTTTGGCCTGAATGCCATGGTCAATACATTTCCGTTCTTTTGTCAATGGCAGTTGAAAGACGAATCTTCTAAGGATAGAAGTACCATCGTGAAGGATAACCTTGGATTTGTGGCTCTTTATTTCGCTTGCAAAAAACTTGAGTATGGTAATTTACTCGACTTGGTTTTATCCGGGATAGATTACCGGAAAACTCATGGCCTTTGGCTTGTATCTAATCTCATTCCAGTTGAAAGAAGCATACATTCTGGCAAACTAACCCTTGAGAAGGAAGAACTCATCGAGTATATCCAAGACACTCCTTTGGAAGGTTACAAGGACACCATTTTTAATAGCCATTATCGTTATAACTTTCAGATCCATGACAAGGTCAATCAAGAGGAAGCTGCCAATGACACTTCTTTTCTGTCACAAGACGGTTCACGAAACGTTTCACTCTCCATGCTTGTGCAACCTAGTGGTCTGTTCAACGGTGATACTAATAGTATAATGTCGGCACCTCATTCAGCCAGATCTTTGATGTTTGGTAAGCTTAACGTGCCCAAGGTTCAGGAACTACGAAAGGCCATGTCGGGTTCATCTTTAAAGCCGAACGGGAGTGGTGTTGGCTCGGTCTCGAGGCAACATATAGATGCTGTCACGTTGTTGGACGATTTGACATTGGGCTCAGAGCTCGATGACAGAGGTACATTGACTTTGCGATGATGCTACTTCAAACAAAAAAAACGCGGGAACAATAATAGTAATTTGATGCATGGATAAATGTAATCCTCCATTTTCGCCTATAGAGATGAAATACACAAAGTATTCGCCATCGGCGAAAGACGATCGTAAGAATCATCTTTCTTTCCATTCCAAGATAAATGGTACACGTTTTGGGCTCAAAAGCTTGGAAACAAATGACTCCCTAGAAAAGAAACAAAAAAGAAAGAAGTTACATGAGCGCTGTCATGTGTAAAGGATGGGAGTGACTAAATTTATCCGTAAAGCGTCCCCAAAACACCCCAAAACCTCACCAACATTAGTCTTCCTCCGACTCATCCTCTTCACTACCTTCCCCACTATCCGAATCTAGAGCAGCAAACGCGTTGAATCTAGATTTTGGCTTATCTGCCGTGATATCCCTAGCATCTGCTGGTTTACTCGAGGAGATATTCTTATTATTTGGACGGATCTTGACCTGAGTTTCCTTGACTGTTTCTTTAAACTTGTCTCTTGATTGGGCTGCCTCTTCACCACTAATGGATGGTTTTCCCTTATTCAATGTCACCCAGCCATCAGCATCAGGCTGTGGAGCTTCTGCCTTTTGTCTTGGCTTTCTTACTTTAAACACTGGTCTGACACCATTGTGTGAAGATCTTCTGCGTTCTGAAATCTCCCCTTCACCACCAGCGTGAGGCCCTAAAAGTGCTCTTTGTTCTTCAATGGTCTTTGTGAACTCCTCAAAATCCACCAAAGTTGGAACGACTGCAGCAGTACGCAATTCGATGAGTTCTTCTGTTGAGTATAGTTTCACCATGGCTCAATTGATCGTGGACTGAAATATAGGAAATCAACGCTTTGCGATGCCTTTACTCGGTTGACGTGTGTGAACTTCCAAAAATTTTCCCTGCTGTGTAGGTCGGGTAAAGGGTTGGTGCTAGATGTAGTAATTCCCGTAATGAGCTGTTTTTGTTTGGCGATGAGATGAGAAAAAAAAAATTCCTAGTCTATAAAGCTGTGATTTCTATATAGAGCTGCCTTATATTGACTTATCTTACAGTATAACACTATACAATCATGCCTATTCAACACTCCCTGCATAAAGTACAGAAGACGATACAAAAGTCCAAAGGTGCAATGCACCCTAAAGGTCGAAAATTCAAACAGTTGAACAGAGCCACCCTCAGAGAGCAAAAGATCCAGGCCAAAAAGCAGATACATGCTGAGCTGAAGGAGATAGAGACGATGCGTATCAAGTTTTTGCAAGAGGCAATATTGAATAGACCTGACCAAGAGGTTTTCAGTTTAGACGAGATCAAGATTTTCATTGAAGCCTTCCTGTCTAGAGATGATGAAGAGATTGAGAGGTTACAGAGTGAGAGACGTAAAGGGCGTCCACCAACGAATAGACAACTACTTCTAGAAAATAAAAAGAAACTTGAGATGAGCGAGTACGACTCCGGTTATCAGATTCCAGACCTAAGCGATAAAAAGACGGTGGAGTTTTTGAGATCATGGAATGGTACGGGAGGTATGTTGAACAAATTCAAATATATTCATGTTGCGAAGACTACGACAGAACTGCCGCGGAAGAACGTTGATGAACAAATGAAAGAGTAAGTCATTTCCAGTTGGTTTTACCAATACGTATGGGCTGTAATAATAAATCATGAATGCATATTTGGAGATTTTGAATCAAGATCTTTCAGGTAGAACACCTTTTGATATTACCGTTATCATCAACAGAGTATTTGACTCCCTGCTGGTTCTCAAAATATGAGCCAAGGCCATAGAGAAGTAAGACAAGGGAAAGAGTGCCAACTCCCCACTTCTTGATTCTGTAGATTCTCTGATTTCTGGCTTCTTCCTGCTGATCAATATACCTCTCAAACACTAATACTTTAGAGTCTCCTAGAGACTTCGTACCAATTAATCTCCATTTCTGTCCCTCAAGTTTGCGAATTTGTTTCAGGTACCGTTTTGGATCACCAATATCTTTGAAGATAGTAACTAAATCAGGAACACGGTACTGTCTACCGAATGGATTTTCCGTGGTTATTATCTTCTTACCATCGATATATGTGAGAAACTCATGCGACAAATGGTTTTTCTTTGTGAAGGATGGGAAAAGCAAGTCATCATGGTTTTCATTAAGCTTGGGAACTGAGACCTTCCTTACGCTTCTCACCAGGTCCTCATCGATTGGATTGAAGAAATTCTTCTTTGCGAGGGTTCTGGGACTCTTTAAGCTTTGAGCCCACTCAAATCTTCGTACTTCGTTGAAATGCTCCTCATCATCACGATCTTTAGCGATTTTAGCATCTTTCAGGAAATTTTCGAGGTCTTCTCTTTTGATCTTGAGTGTGACATCGTCAGTATGATCTCTTTGCGAGATTTCTTCCAACGCTTCATGTTCCTTCTTCTCAGCTTCTTTGATCTTTGACTTTATTTCTTGCATTCTTTTAATATTCTTCTGTATGTCATCCGAGAACTTCTGGGCCTCTTTTGAGAGTGAAGGCACCTCCTGAGCTACCAACTTCAAGATATCCTCAATCTTAGCCACTCGCTCATTTGGGTGCAACCCCATCAATTCTGACACCAGGTTTTTGTTCCTCTCCTTAACACCATCCATTTCAGATGATCCTTTCATTGGCTGAGGGACGCTTAGGTTAATGATTTTCTCCTCTTCGCTCTTTGCGCCTTGGGGTACGCCATCTTTAGAAACCAGTCTTCGGGCATCGTCAAACAGCGTCTGCTCGAAATCCTTAGCAGTTGCTCCTACAGTGCGGTCAGTTTCTGGCGCTGTGGCTTTCGAAGCATCTCGTTTGGTCCTTTTCGGTTTCCGCTTAAGAGATATCAGATCAATCTCATAGTCATCCTCTTTAGATAGCGTGGCGCTAGAATGGAGGTGTCTCAATGTCTTGATGGAGCAAAGCGTCCTGCATTGGCACAGCCCGTTTGAGGCTTTGAGAATGAGCATGGTGCGCTTGACGATCTGGGTCGAAACAGAGTGGCAACGTTAATTATGATCGTGGTGTGTTAATGTGTTGCTTAAGGAGGAGAAAGATATGACACCAAATTTGGCGTGTGCTTCGTAACCATTTCCCGATACGGCAGTCGACGTAATATATTGCTATATAGATTAAACACTCTTATCACTTCCTAGTGGCTCTCTTGCCTCTAACTAGCGACGCGAGTCTTTTCAGTCCGTTGAGAGAAGGCTCTACAAACACCCTCGCAAACCACGGGGTCATGAAAAGACTGAAAACGACCCTGAGAGGGAACGTAGCTTTGACAATACCGTACGCCGTAGCACCTTCAATAATCAGTCTAGTGCGCTCCTGTATCGACCAGTCTGACACGGCATCTCCAAGCTGTTGATAGGTTAGTAACTAGTAAGCGGTGCTGAAGCCTCTATGAACTTACAATCTTCTCGATGACTCCGGTACCTTTGACAAGAATCCATGAAGGGATATCAGCAGGGAGGAATGCCCACTCATGGAAGACATACCATAATCCGAGGAAAGGGATCACGGCTGTAAATTCATGGATGATTAGAAAGGATGTAATATGGGTCAATGGCGCATTCACTAGCCTAACACCATACTTCTGTAGTGACTTGGGGAGTTTAGAGATGATGGAATTGACTCTAGAGGATTTAGTTGGTACCACTTTTGGATCAATGGGGCGTGGTGCCTGCTTTTGAAGGTCACTGAATGGGTCCTTGGATGCGGTCAAATATGAGGGAGTCAGGTGGAAAGAGCGTGAAACAATGGGTCTTAGTGGGCTCAAGCCACACCACGTTGTTCTCGACCTGAGTAGTAGCATTGACGCGATCAGTTTGTTCGAAGTTAAGGACGCTTTAAGTATTTGGTGTATAAACGGATTTTCACGCCTTCGCGGAAAGTTAAGCCAAGGCTACAACATTCAACTCGATCGGCTATTCGTCTCGTTTATACTATCTATTTACAGGTTTTGCTTCTATTTATAGGCTTTTGATCACATCTTCACATCTTTGACAAAGTTCGTCTGTCTTCTCAGCAGTGTATTTCCAACATCTAGGGCATTTCATACCGCTTGCTGGAACAACAGATAAAGAGATTGATACCCCATCAACTTGAACTTGTCCATCATATCTGTAAGTGACATCGACTGGTGGCTTCTCATTGATGTAAACTTGAGAAACCAAATAACAATCTGCCAGCTCGTTCTGGTATTGTGTGAGCAGCTTGCCGATTTGAGTGTCCTGGCCAACAGATATGTAAAGACTGGTCTCTAGCGAGCTCTTTATCGTCTTGTCTTGTTTCCGACCTTGCTCTTGTAGGAGTAAAAGTTTGTCCTTCACTACCCACAGTTTCGAGAACTCTTCCTCCAATTGAGGATCTCTCACATGCGGATCAAACTTGACAACTCCGTTCAAAACTGGATTCATTGTACCCTTGCTCACCCAATCAGGGACCAAATCCCACACCTCTTGGGTAATGAGCGGAACAAGTGGTGAAAGAAGAGAACAGTACACTTTTAGGAACTCCAGTAAGACCGTTTGAGCAGAGCGACGAGAAATCGATTCAGCAGAGTCTGTATAGAGTCTATCTTTAACCACGTCGAAATAAATGGAAGAGGCCTCCACATTAAGATGGTTCGTCAACACTTTGAATGCCCTGCTAAAATTATATTCTTCATAGAGCTGCAGAACTTCATCATTCATGGCATAAAGTTTGGATAAAGCGTACTGGTCAATCTTTCTCAGCTTGTCGTAATTTACAACATGTTCCGCCTGGATCCCATCCAGATTCCCCAGTAAAAAGGCAAACGAGATCCGTAACTTTTTCAGGGCATCTCCAACGTGTTTCAAAACATTAGGACCGATACTCATATCACTTGTATAGTCCGCTTGTGCAACCCAAAGCCGCAACCCATCAACACCAACACCTGGGACGCCGTTTCTACCTTTAATTATGGCATCTGGTGTCACAACATTTCCAATAGATTTAGACATCTTTGTACCCTTTTCATCCAGTGTGAACCCATGGGTAATAATAGTTTTATACGGAGCTTTTGGGGACAATTCATCAGCGACGGCGATCTTTGTCAAAACTGATGATTGAAACCAGCCTCTATGTTGATCTGATCCCTCAAGATAAACATCAGCAAGGACATCCCTAGCTAACCCATTCTCAACACAGAACTTTTCAATCTCAGTCCAACTGGATCCAGAATCAAACCATACGTCCATAGTGTCGCGTCCTTTGTAGAAATCTTCCCCTTGTCCCTGATGACTTTTTGGAAGCCACCTTTCAACGTTATCTTCTTCTTCGAACCAGGCATCAGTCCCGAGTTCATCGATTTTCTTGATAATATGATTCACAGACTCATCATCCATCAATACAACATTTTCATTTACCTTGGAGTATAAAGCAGGTATTGGAACACCCCATGATCTTTGTCTCGAAATACACCATTCGTTTCTGTTTTTAATGAACGCTGCAAGTCTGTTCTTCCCCTTGTGAGGAACAAATTGAACTTCATCAAGTGCATTCAACACCTGTTCTTTGATCTGACTCACATTTGCAAACCATTGAGGCGTTGCCCTAATTATAACGGGTTTTTTCGAGCGCCAGTCATATGGGTACGAATGGGTATAGTTCTTATCAATGGCAAATATCATTTCAGATTCTTGCATCAAATTCAAAACTGCTTTTGTACCTTCGCCCAACACTTTGAGACCAATCAAGTCGCTGTATCCCTGTGGAAGCTCCTCATTATACTGCCCAAACTGGTCCACCGGCGAGAGGATATCGATGTTGTTAGCTAGGCAAATGAAGTAATCATCGTTACCATGTCCGGGGGCCGTATGGACAAGACCAGTACCAGCGGTATTTGTCACATGATCACCGTGAAGAAGCGGAAACCGTGAGTTATCTATTCTCGGATTCGTATAAAAAGAGTGGATGAGTGCTTTACCTGGGATCGTGATATCGAGAACTTCATACTCTGGGTTAATGGACACTAATTGGGGAGCCAATTCTTGTGATACAATTAAGGCATCTGTTGAAGATTTCAAAATGGTGTAGCTGAATGCTTCATTACAGCAAATGGCTTTATTTGATGGGATGGTCCAAGGGGTGGAAGTCCATATGAGAAACTTGGCGTTTTCGACACCATGATGCGAAAGAATGGACATGAGTTCAGCCGATGGTTCAATCAGGGGAAATTTCACATATGCTGCAATAGAATTATGCTTTTCGTTATACTCCAGCTCACTTTCTGCCAGCGCCGTGTGAGTTTCAGATCCCCAAAAAACAGGTTTTTTCTGTCTTTTGATAAGACCTTTTGAGAGCATCGTCTGAAATATTTTCAGCTGAGAGATTTCGAAATCGTGATCTAGTGTTTTGTAATTGTGATCAAAATCAGCAAGAATTGCAAACTCTTTGAATTGGGCCATTTGCATGTCAAGCGTTTTCAAAGCATGATCCCTCGCCAATTTGCGGATTTCTTGAACATTCAGAACGGTAGAGGAATCCTTTTTCATCTTCTTATTAATTTTCTCGAGTGCCTTAAGCTCAATTGGAAGTCCATGACAATCCCATCCCGGTTTGTAAAACACCTTCTTCCCCTTTAGTAGATTGTATCTGTTGACAATATCTTTCAAAATTTTATTCAGCGCATGGCCCAAGTGCAAGTCGCCATTGGCATATGGGGGGCCATCATGGAGGATGAACACATCCTCTGAGTTCCTGGTTTCGAACTGATGTTTATATAGTTGTTGCGAGGATCTCGGTATCAGATCATTGACGGCTTTATCGTATGAGCTGCGCTTTGCGAATTTGGTCTTCGGCAGCCGCAAAGTCTGTGAGTAAGAGTGAGCCACGTCGGCGTACCATCGCCTCGAAACCCTTTGGAGCATCATCCACCCAATACAGATGCCTCTTCCCACTATCAAATGTTCGGAGAGGCAGCTTCGCTTCATGCTATATATAACATCCAAACACCATCCATTCGACTCAATTTTTCAGCTTTTTTGCTCAACGAGCCGATGTGAAAAAAAAAAAAAAAAGGACGAGAACCTCGACGAGTAGAAATCTTAGATACAAATACCCGTTTAGCTAACTAAGATGCCAATTGACCAGGAGAAACTCGCCAAACTGCAAAAGCAGGGCAACAACAAGATTGGTGGTATCAGAAGAAAAGTCAAAAAATCCTCTGCTAAGCCAACTGCCGATGACTCCAAGCTACAAGCCACTCTTCAGAAGTTGAACGTTCAGACGTTGGACCACGTCGAGGAGGCAAACTTCTTCAAGGACGACGGTAAAGTCTTGCACTTCAACAGAGTTGGTGTCCAGGCTGCTGCTCAACATAACACTTATGGTTTCTACGGTATCCCACAAGAGAAGGAGATCACCGATTTGATTCCAAACATCATCCCACAGCTGGGTGCCGAGAATTTGGACATCTTGTCCAAGTTGGCACAACAGTTGCAAAGCAAACAAGCTGGCCAAGGTGCTGCCCAAGCTGAAGGTGAAGAAGATATCCCAGAACTAGTTGAAGGTGAGCACTTCGACGTTGAATAAGCTCTTTAGATGGTTATTGATGTCTTAACAAACAGCAAAAAATGAATTACAACAAGGTTACGCATTTGTAAGAAGTGCTCCATAGTGTAGCAAGTCATGTCATATACAACTCTAGTACTCTTATAATGGCTATAGGGACTCAAAAACGATGGCTATAATCCCGGAACGGGAAGTATCCCCGAAGCGGGTGTCTGTAGAATAGCTTTCTGCACTTTGTTAGAAGATTATTCCTTGGCTACAAGCTCTCAATTCTCTACAGCCCCAGCGCTTTGCTGCGATGTCTGCCTTCCAAAAGGGCTTCCACGTTCCCACTGCGCTTTCGAAGATCTTTCGAACTTCTCTCGGGATGTGGACAAAAGTACGGACCAATAACGTCAACAGCCGCAATTGAAAAGATAGCAAGGCTGCTCTCATGAAAAATTGTTACAGCCCCGGGGTATAAATACTTGCCTCTCTCGCCAATTGTTTGAAGTTGATCCCTTTTCTGCCCAACAGAAAACTATCATGCTCACGAAGATTGTCGACCCTGAGCAACTGGAGGACACCGTCCTCTCCCAGTCGCATTACCATTCCTCCATACAGATCCGGGATCAAGAGTTTGTCTCTCAGAACAAGTATGAGATCCCAAAGAAGGGACTAGGAGATCAAATCGTCTATCATCTTCTCCACAATGACCTGTCTCTTGACGGTAACCCAACCTTGAACCTGGCCTCCTTCGTCAACACTTTTACTGGTGATTTGGCTGCAAAGCTCATCGCGGAGAACCAAGTGAAGAATTTAGCCGATGCCGATGAGTATCCCACTCTCATGGATCTTACCCAGCGCAATGTGAGTATTTTGGGTAAGTTATGGCATGGGGATAGCGGTAAGCCAATGGGCACTGCCACAACTGGCTCCTCGGAAGCCATCATGCTTGGTGGGCTCGCTATGAAGAAAAGATGGCAAGAGAAGAGAAAAGCCCAGGGGAAGGATTATTATAAACCCAACATCTTGATGGGTGCTAATGCACAAGTCGCCTTGGAGAAGTTTGCTAGATATTTTGATGTTGAAGCTAGAATGATCCCCGTGAGTAAAGAGTCTAGATATGTTTTAGACTTGTCTAAGATTGAGGAGAATGTCGATGAGAACACCATTGGTATCTTTGTCATTCTAGGCTCAACTTATACCGGTGATTTTGAAGACGTTTTGAAAGTGAGCCAATTGCTCGATGAAATCCAAGAGAGAAGAGGTTTGGATATCCCAATCCATGTTGATGGGGCATCTGGAGCTTTTGTTGCTCCCTTCTTATTCCCTGATTTGAAATGGGATTTCAGGGTCAAAAGGGTTGTTAGTATAAACACATCTGGTCACAAGTTTGGTTTAACCACTGCCGGTCTTGGGTGGATCATTTGGAGAGACCCTGAACACTTGCCAAAGGAGTTAATCTTCAAGCTTAGATATCTCGGGTCAGTGGAGGAAAGTTACACTTTAAACTTCTCCAGACCTGGCTTCCAGTCTATCCATCAGTATTACAATTTTTTGCATTTGGGTTATGATGGGTTCAAGCGTATTCACCACAAGTCGCTAAGAAATGCCAGAGTTCTATCGAACTATCTCGAAAAATCCGAGTATTTCGAGGTTATCTCTAGTATTCATAGAAAGCGTGGTGTCTTCCGTTTCGACCCAAAGGAGGTTAACAACAATATCAAGAATCAGGAAAATCCAGAAAACTACTTCAATATGGGGCTTCCTGTGGTGGCTTTCAAATTCACCGATAGCTTCCAGCAACAATATCCAAACATTCCACAATCAATTGTTTCGACACTTTTGAGAAAAAAGGGCTGGATTATTCCAAACTACCCTCTACCACCTAGTGCGGAAGATACCGAGATCCTACGAGTAGTTGTCCGGGTTGAACTCTCAGACGACCTTCTTTATAGATTGGTAACCGATATCATTCAGGTCACTGAGTCTTTGATAAAGAGCAATGAGATTTACAACAAAAGCGTCATTGAGCAAAACAGTGAGGCGAAGAAGGGTTTCATCTATGAGCTGCTGAACTCCATCGCTAGCGGTGGAGAAAATGATAGCGATTCTTTAAAGCAAAAGCAAGAGCACAAGAAGAACCATCATGGCACTTTCAAGGGAACCTGTTGATTACGTGACGAGCTTGTTCATAAACATTGCCGAGCCGCGCTACTGCTAATGCAAGCTCAGTATCAACAGATTGATGCTACTGTATATGTACCCCTATATTATTAGTGTTGCCTCATAGGAATCCAATCGCGTACACATTCCACAAACCCTTCCATCACTCACTTCACAAGTCTGCAATACCTTGAAAGATTTGGTATTGTTAGATAAATCTAATGCCGTAGACTTGGCCGAAGCACTCGGAGCTTTTCACTTCGTTTTTCACTTCGTGTTGTGTCGATTGATGGGTCTTTTCAGTGTTTGCTGTCTTTTTGATTTTTTTTTAACCACATATCTGTCTGACATATCTTACAGAAAGACTTATTCCTATCACTCCTCTGTACTGAGCCTTCCACAAGACCTGTTTGCCTTGAATTTCTGGAAAAAGCGGGCCTAAACAGGTATTGTAATACCTACTTGAATTCTGGGTGTTTATACCAATGGGACTTTTTTCTTGCGAGTAAATGGTTGTGTAGTGTAGAGGTTATCACCGTGGATTCTGATTCCACTAACCCCGGTTCGAATCCGGGCACGACCTTTATTTTTTTTTATTTTCTAAGTTATGAGTGACATAAAGCTATGTCCACAATTTGTCATGATGTTTGATGATTCGTTAGACATCTAGTTTTCATAGTAATTTCTACACAAATTCATACCTTTTTTTTTAACTGATCGGCCAATAGTACAAGCAAGAAGAGAAAATTCCCTTAGATTGTCTCAAAGCAGTACGATTATCTATCTTAGTGGGGTAAACAAAACACAAAAGCTTTATTTCCTTTGGGGTTTTCCTTCAAATGACGTTCATTAAAAATCTAAAAACAGTGAGATAGATTCGATACATGTCCCATCTAATAAGTATTCCAAGAGTTATCGATCAAAGGCAGATCGCCAGGACCTTCATAAATCTTGTTCAGAATTGCTTGTTCAGGTAGTAGATATCTCGAAGTTTGAATTCCAATCTTGGATAATTCTCTCCATTTTTCTAAATCCTGAACTTTGTAACCGTGCGCAATCTCTGGATTCTCCCAATGACCTTGACTGAAAGCAATCAAAGTTGAGATTTTCCTCTCATCAATGTCAATGACCAAAGAGACAATTGTCCCAGTCTCTTCTAACCAATTGACTTGCCAGAGATTCTTACGAATTCTTTGATAAAAAGTCTCCTGGAAATTGTTTCGACCATTCATTGGGCCACCAGAAATTTTGTAAATGATTCTTGTTTCATCTGGTACATAGAATTCATAGTCCCAGCCGTTCAAATAGGTGTATTGGAAATGTTTGTTCTTCATTTCATTATCAAACTCAGGTTGAGGAACAGGTTTTCTCACTTTACCAATAGTTGGATCATAAGGTGTAGTGAGAATCTTCTTCTGCTGCTCTGTCATATCTTGGTTGACAGACATTTTGTTTATCTTAATTGCAATTGACTATAATCATCGAAAGGGAGGGGGGAAAGGAGGAAGAAAGAAAAGTAGAACCAGGTGAAACGATTGCTTTGCGAAAATGGGCTCATGGCTCTCTCCAATAAAATCGTATAGCCGAGTTTGGAGGTAGCGCATATAGCGGGATTCGGCAGAATCAAGTATGTCCGCTGGTGTTTGGGTGTTTTCACTTATCTGCTGCAAGATGATGCGTCGAAGTTTAAATGATTTTGATGGATAAAAAGTGTTATTGTCATTCGTAGAGAAATATAGCTCATGACATTGTAGCTGTAATCAACGTTACGTCTTGCAAACTATACTTCAGATCATCGATATTCAACTAATATTATGATGAGCTCGTCAAGTTTTATTGATGATAGGCAACAAATTTAATTAATTTAATAAATTACATATCGAACTACAAAATCCAATCCAGGATCTGCTTGCCTTTTCAACATTGAATGGCAAAAATATATTCTATTTGATGCACCCAACGATGAAGAAAATGCATTAATAAGAAAAACACCACAAAACGTCACACACCAAGCAAAACGGTAAAAGACAAAAGGGGTTACGTTGCACATATCAAGCAAGTCGTTAAAAGTTAAAATTGAGAGAATTGAAATCCAAAAAGTGAGAACAAAGAAAAGAAAAACACCACAAAAAGCAACATGAAACCCAAATTCTCAACATTTAGCTCGTAAGCTTGTTCTTTCTTCTGTTTATGATTGTAGATGTATCTAGCGTTAACTCAAATGCATTGTTATTGTTCAAAATATGACGATGCTGCTCACGCTGCGGATCTTCTAGTCGAACCTCCTTGATGTAACGTCCACTTTTTGTTTCAACATCACCAACTACCGGATGACCTTCTTTCAATATCTCCTCCTCCTCTTCTTCTTCAAATATCTGCTCAGGAAGTACGGTTCTCTTTTTCAACATTTTCTCCTCACCAATTCTATGAACCGCATTACTTATATCAAAAGCATCCTTCAGTGCTCTTGCTGCTGGAGAATATAACGGTTCACTTCTCTTGAAGGCTTGGAAATTTTGCTTCTTAGGTCTCTTGAACTCTATCTGGTTCAACCAGGGATCATTTAGAAATTGAGTGATTGTGTATCTCTTTGAAGGGTCAACCGTGAGTAAATTGCGGACACAGTTTTTGGCACCAGTGCTAATTTCGTCCCACCAAGGTTGAAGAAATTGATATTCACCTCTGGCAACTTTCTCCGTCAAAACGTCAATTTTTTCATCGTAAAAAGGTGGAAACCCACAAAGCAATGTGTACAAAACACATCCCAAAGCCCACATATCAACTTCTTTCGAATAGTTTTCATCTCTGACAATCTCCGGGGCCGTGTAACCTACCGTTCCACAAGGCGTCTTGGTCTCATCATACCAGATCTGCTTCGACAGACCAAAGTCTGCAAGCTTGACGAGTCCGATTCCTCCACCGCCAACACCATTAATGAACTCCCCTTCATCCATCTTGTTTGGATCGTCACTCCTTCTCAATTTCTTGTTCTTTGATGGAACTAATGGAATAGGTTGATACAAGAGATTTTCAGGTTTTATGTCACGGTGCACGACTCCAACTTCTTCATGCAAATATCTAACCGCTTCGCCAACTTGTTTGATAACGTGTCTTGATAAGTCTTCGGAAAAGTAGGTGAATTTAACAATCTCATTGAATATCTCACCACCTTCCACTAGCTCTTGAACAATGTAGTAAAACTCGTCAACCTCCTTAAACTCCACAAATTTGACAATGTTTTCGTGATTCAATTGTCTCATGATAGTGGCCTCTTTGAGCACCGACTTTTTCTGGTTGTTGTCCATTTGAAATTTTTTGATTATCTTGATCGCAACCAACTCATTGTCAAGCAGCGATACAGCCTTATGTACGGTGGAGAAGGCACCTTCGCCGAGCTTTTCAATAATCTTGTAACGCTCCAATCCAGGGTATTTCGTACTCTGCATCTTGAGCTCCTCTTTCACAATCTCATTGGCAAGTTCGTTGTAGTCGTAACAGCCTCCTTGAGTCACTTCTGTAGCGGCGAGCTTCTCGGATAGCACCTCGGGAGCAAGCTCGTGCGCTTGCTTTCCCTGGCGGATGAAGTTCTTGATGTTCTGGACGGCGGCCATTATTAGTAACGCTGAGTTTTGCAAAACAACAAAAACCGACTCACTTTAAACATGTTTATCCCGCTGCCACCGGCTCTGAGGCTGTCCCGCCCTTTTTATAGCGGATTGCAAGCAGCAACAATTATTTTTTAAAACCTTGAGATTTTCATCCAAACACCACAAGCCCACACCAGATCTGCGCCGGGCCAAACGTCATTACGGCTCTCTGCGCTTTTCGACTTCTTTGGTGTTCTTTTGCTGCGCTTGCTGTGATGTCCAGGCTTCGGGTTGCGCTCATACAACTGAGGACATCACCTGTTAAAACGCACAATTTCCACCGGGTGTCCTCTTTGCTGAAGCAGACATTGCGGGAAAACGACAACAAGATCGATCTCGTTGTTCTTCCCGAATGCTTTAACTGTCCTTATTCCGTTCAGCTCTTTCGGAAATACAGCGAGCCAGTCCCCACGGGGGAAACTACCCAGTTCTTATCACAACTGGCTAAAGAGCATAACGTTAGCCTTATAGGCGGATCCTTCCCTGAAGCACAAAATGACAAGATTTACAACACTTCTCTCGTTTTCGATCCCCTAGGGCAAATGATTGCTAAGCATCAAAAGACACATTTGTTTGATGTTGATATACCGGGGAAAATCTCATTCCAAGAGAGCCGTGTCCTTGGTGCAGGTTCATCAAACACGGTGTTTCGTTTGAATGGATGGGGTAATGTTGGTTTGGGGATCTGTTACGATCTGAGGTTCCCTGAAGTTGCACATGTCGCTACAAGACCTCCTTATGATGCTTTCATGATGGTTTATCCCGGCGCTTTCAATTTGACTACGGGGCCTTTACATTGGGAAGCACTGGCACGTGCTAGAGCCATTGATAACCAATGCTACGTTGTTTTATGTTCTCCAGCAAGAGATCTGGATGCAAAGTATAAGGCATACGGACATAGCATGGTTGTAGATCCTTGGGGCAAAGTGGTCAAAGAGGCTGGTAAAGACGAGGAAGTATTGGTTGTGGAGCTTGATATATCAAAAGTTGAAGAAGTGAGACGAAACATACCCGTGAGACAGCAGCGAAGATTTGATTTATATGGAGACGTAGCTAAGGACGCTACAGTGAGTGAGAAATGAGATTGAGCGGAAACCATTATATAACATGAACATTTTCAATGCACAGGCTATACTGAATACCCCATAGTTGATATAACAAGTGGCCAATAATCCCAAACCATTGTATATCAGGGGTTATGTGGCCCTGGAACACGCTCAATAGGTAAACAGTAAACAGCTGCTTCTCGGCGTATACATTATTTAAACAGATCCAGATGCTTTGCAAACTCCAATGGATACGATTGATTCACGACGCTCAGTGTTGTCGGTGATATCTAACAAAATCCATTATGACTACCTGGCAAAAGTCATTTTAGTTGGCACTTCGTCGACGGGGAAGACATGCCTATTGCACAGATACATTAGGAATGATTTCCCAAAGCTCTCATCGCAGACAATAGGCGTGGAATTCAGTTCCAAAGTGGTCCAGACATCCGAAGCGGTGCGAATGAAGCTCCAGCTATGGGATACAGCTGGACAGGAACGATTTCGCTCTTTGACGAGATCCTACTATAGAGGCAGCGCTGGCGTTGTTATGGTTTTCGATATCTGTTGTAAAGAGAGTCTTTATGCATTACGTGAGTTCTATCTAGACGTTATGGCACTGACTAAAGACCCTAGTATTGTGGTTGTGGGTAACAAAACTGATTTAATTCCTGTCTGTGACCCTATTCAAGTGGTTAGCGACTCAGAAGTTATGGAGTTTCTTTCTGGGACTTTTGCCGGTAATCAGGTGCGATACGTCAAGACTTCAGCTCAAGATGGGAATAATGTTGAAGAAGTATTCGAGGCGATGACATGCTCAATCCTGACAAAGATAGAACTTGGCATTATCGACCCTGGAAATCGGGATTTTGGTGTTCAGTATGGAGACGTGCCCAATTGGGATGTTACAACATCGTCAAGAAACACCCACCAGCAAAAAGTCATACGAAGAAAAAGCACAACGTTGACTCTTGTAGATCGTACAGTGCAAGATAACAGCAAATGTATGTGTTAATTGATGCTATAGACTCATTGACTCTCAGTAGTTACATCTCTCATTTCAATCGTACCTCTCGCCTCGCCTAGTTCAGCGCTGGCTAGCCCATCGAAAAACGTATCTCTCAACTCTCTCCATCTCGAAGTCCAGGTCCCTAAACTCACCAAGATTAAACTGGAACATATTTGTACACCCCACCAAAGCAAACTTGTCGGAAACTCTCCGCTAAAGACCCATACCACCAAAAGATTTATAGCGTGTATAGTGAGGGCGAAGTCCCACGCAAGTTTACTCCGGCCCACTATAATAGTCATGAACAAAACACTCACAAAACTATCACAAAGCCACATTGCTATCAGATACACCCCCAGGGAGTTCTCCAATGAGATAACACGCCATGAAAATACCCAATCCCAACTGAAGTTAAGACCAAGAAGTAATGCAACCGCATAGCACGACGCACTCGCCGTTATGTAGTAGAAAAGTTGAAGTATAATGATCTGTTTGAGGATGGTTGCTGGTGATAGTTGATCCGTCTTGAAATCGACATACTGTGGCACTCTAGCGAATCCAGAAGCCCAGTGCCTTATAGAATTCATTTGAATTGATGTCTTGTTTGAATTGTAAACTTGAGCATTAAAATGCCTGTTTCCCAGAATAAAAGGCAAAACGAGAGAATTGCGAATGAGTATTACCGAAAAGGGTAATTGCGTACTTCCACTGCCTAAAAGAGTAATGGCGAAAAACAGAAGCCCAAAAAGGAAATTTCGCACATTGGGGCGCGCAAAAAAAAAAAAAAAAAATTCATGCGATGAGCTGAGAAAAGTAATTTGTCTCGTAGGTTACGTATATTCCAACCTGAGATTATTTAAATCTGGAGCCATGGGTAGATTTCAACTGATAAACGGTGAGGTACCAACGATATCAGACTCAGATTCAGATATCCCTGATTTGGATTCCGAGGGTGAGGTTGTAAACGAAATCGAGGTCGCTAAAACTACTGGGAAGAATAAGAAGAAGAAGAAGAAGTCCAAAAATGTACAAGATGAAGATGATGAGGAAAAGGGGGAAAAATTCAATCCAGATTTCCAATTTGACCTTGAAGATGGGGAAATTAAGCTTGATTTTGAAGGTTGGGACTTCAAAGGTGATGACAAGAATGAATTTAAGAAAGATGTCGATCTTGATGGCATCATCAGAAGAAAAGGTGGTCTTGGACAATTGGCTGGTAACAAAGCTGAAGACAGTGATGGTAATGAAGACAGTGACGACGAGGATGAAGAAGTTGAAAAGTCACAAGATGTTGAAGATTCAGAAGAAGAAAACGGAAGTCTAGGCTCTGATGACGACGAATTGGCCTTGGACGGGTTCGGCATGGGATTCAAACAAACGGCAGTTGGAGATGAGATGGAAGATAAGGGTGAAGAGGAAGAATCTGTGGAAGAAGATTTGGAAAAAAAAAACGACAGTGAATCAGACCCAGAAGCGGATGAAGATGAAGACGTGGAAGATGAAGACGTGGAAGATGAAGCAAAGGACGATGACGACTCTCCAGAGGATGTAGCAAATTTTTATGCTCCAGAACAGGAAGCCGAGGATGCCAAGAAGCAGATGTACAAAACATTTCAGTCATTGGATCTCTCGCGTCCGGTGCTTAAAGGCCTCAGCGCTTTGGGTTACACTAAGCCTTCTCCAATTCAGAGTGCAACCATTCCAATTGCGCTACTCGGCAAGGACATCATTGCAGGTGCAGTGACAGGGTCCGGTAAAACAGCTGCTTATCTGATACCAGTTATTGAAAGACTGCTATTCAAGCCTACTAAGATTGCAGCTACGAGAGTCGTTGTGTTAGCCCCAACGAGAGAACTAGCGATTCAAGTTGCTGACGTAGGGAAGAAGATTGGGAAGTTTGTAAACGGTTTGAGTTTTGGACTAGCTGTTGGTGGGTTGAACTTAAGACAGCAAGAACAGGAATTAAAGCAAAGACCAGATATTGTCATTGCTACTCCCGGGAGATTTATTGATCATATTAGAAACTCTGCCAGTTTCTCTGTTGACTCAGTAGAGATTTTGATTGTCGATGAGGCCGATAGAATGTTGGAGGAAGGTTTCCAAAAAGAGCTTACCGAGATTCTAGAGCTATTACCAACCAAGAGACAAACAATGCTTTTCTCAGCTACGATGAACTCGAAGATCAAATCCCTTGTTCAATTGTCGATGAAAAAGCCTGTGAGGATCATGATCGACCCTCCAAAGCAAGCTGCGAATGGGTTGGTGCAAGAATTTGTGCGTATTAGAAAAAGAGATCATTTGAAACCTGCAGTACTATTCCACATCCTCAAAAAGTTCTCCAGAGATCAAAGAATTGTGGTGTTTGTGGCTAGAAAGGAGCAAGCCCACAAGTTGAGAGTGATCTTGGGTCTTCTTGGGCTCAAAGTTTCAGAACTCCACGGTTCTTTAACGCAAGATCAACGTATCCAGTCAATCAATAGTTTCAAGAGTCTGGAAGTGCCGATTTTGATATGTACGGATTTGGCTTCAAGAGGTTTAGATATTCCAAAGATTGAAGTGGTGATCAATTTTGACATGCCAAAGAGTTTTGAAATTTATTTGCATAGAGTTGGTCGTACTGCAAGAGCTGGGCGTGAGGGTAAATCTATCTCGTTTGTCGGTGAAAGCTCTTTGGATAGATCCATTGTGAAGGAAGCGATAAAAAGTTCTGAGAATAATCCAAACTCAAAAGTGAGTAAAACTTTGGGTCGTGAAGTGCACTGGGAAGAGATTGAAGAGATTCATAAGTTAATTGATTCCAAAAAAGATGTTGTGGAGGAAATCTTAGAAGAGGAAAAGGCTGAGAAGGAAATGATTCAGGCTGAGATGGAGTTACGCAAAGGTGAGAACCTGCTGAAATATAAGGAGGAGATCAATTCTAGACCAAAGAGAACATGGTTCGAGACGGAGAAGGAGAAAAAGCAATCCGCCAACGATTTGAAAGAGAAGAAGAAAAAATTGAATAGTAAGAAGCGGAAACAGCAAGAAGCCAGAGAGGAAAGTGGCAAAAGAAGTTACAAGAAGACAAAAACTGATAGAGCCATCGATCAAGAACGTTTCTTCAAGAAACAGAAACCAAAGAAAAAATAAGTCAATAGAATGTTGAGATGATTCAAACTTATTCAAGTTGTAGCACTATATTATATCTACCATAAGACTTGACTCTCGCTTAAGGAATTTACTAGTACCAAAATAGCAGATTGGTTAGTAGGCAAATTGCAGGCTGCAGCTTGGCTAACAACGTCCGTAGACAGCTTTGGGGTGACAAGATATGTATTATAGTCAACGACATAAAAATCTGCTTAGGTATAGTAAAAGTTTGTAGCCAGCTTCTCCAAGAACTCTAAAGAGACGTCTTCAACCTCATCCTCAAAATTATTGCTTTTTTTGCAATCTTCTGTGGAATTGAGCAACTGAACGGTTTTCCTAATTTCGAAAAGTTTGTCCATTTGAAACTTCAAATCTTGCGATAACTGAGCATAATTCCCTGTCAATAAGTTCAAGCCATCTAGCCAGATAAGAGAGTCAGATTTTTTGGCAAAAAATGTGAACATGGTCTTGCCCTTCCTATTCAAAAGGGTTATTTTGTGAATGATTGTTTTATCCACCAGGTTTATTAGTCTAGAGTTCTGTTGAGAGGTGCGTTGCAAAGATTGGTCAACCTGGTGGATCTCATCAATTTTGAAGTTAGCTATAGATGTAATGTCTATCGCTTGACCAATTTTGTCAATGTTGGGAGCTGTTTGAGTTCTATTCTTGTACTCTTTGTACAAAAGCTGCTTGAAATTAGGTGACAAGATGATAAAGTAATAACTTGATGACGTTTGAGTTGAATCTTTGAAGGATGGAAGAGTTGCGTACACCCATGCTCCCTTTGCAAGTTGAAGGAATCTCTGATGTTTCACAAATTCAAACACTTGATCTTTAAGGATAGCTTCGAAACTCTCCATTTCAGACTTTGCTGATAATTCAACGCGTTTCTTGATTTTTTCAAGCTGGATTTCACGGAGTTGCTCATATGTTACTGACTTGAAGAGAGTTTGAATTTTGTCCACAATATCAATTTCTCCCTCAGGATCCAAATTCTCATCCACGTATCTCAAAAATATCTCTAAAAGAGGGAAAAGACCCTCAAGGTCTTCTATTTCTGCTTTAGATTCGTTCCAAATCTCCAAAGACTTGGCAACCAGGTTATAATGAAGTAAGTCTCTCAACAGGCTACTTTTGCTCAACTGAGGGTATGATTCACGCTCGGTACTGAAGATGGACAAAACCATACTGGTGACTCGTGATGAAATCTGCGTGACTGGGAATATTTGACCTTTATGAGCGTTGAACAATAGTTGTTCTTGATATGATTTCTTGAAAGTGATATTTGGACTCTCGAAGAAGAAGTAAATATCGAGGAGCTGAAGGATGGAAAAATTGGAGTTGATGTAGTTTTTCTCATTGTTCTTCTCAATCCTGGATAATTGATTCACTACGCTCTCAACAAGGCCCTGCTGGAAAGTCGAACTTTGATCAACTTTCAACTCATTCAGCATTGGAAATGTTGTAGACGCGGTTCGAAGTAGGTTTTCGATAGGCTCATTTAATACCTTTTCAAATCTTAGGTCGCCTTGGTAGTGATTTATCAAGTGATTAAATTCAGACTTCTGTAGTATCAGCAGACACTCTGCAAGCTGATCGAGCGAACCCAGAGAGTTATGATCAATACTGAGGTATGCATTGATAAAGTCTAGAGTGTTGATGATGAGCTCGGCGTTTTCAATATATAGCTTGGCAGCAAGGACAGTGACAAAGCTCAAGTTGAAGCTAAGTGAATTAATCAAGGGAACCTGGTACTGTTCATTCTTTAATGTGCTGAATATTCTTCCCTTCATATAAGCCAGCAACATACGTAGTAAAGCTATAATCACATCGGCTGTTGTGGATTTGGAAACAGCTCCTAGTATAGCGCTGAGTAGCTCCTCATCAAGAAGACTGATGTATTCGTCATTCTTCACAGACAAGCCTATCACAGAAGACACCAATTTAATGGCGTTGCCTTTGTCTTCAGAGCCCTCAAGAATTTGATGTCTTAGATCTCTGAGGTAGAGAAGGGAGAGTTTTGGGTCGAGACGAGTGTTTTTCCCACGGTACTTTTCCAGTGACTGTTCAATCTCCTTAAGTGAGGGAGTCGCTGTCATCACGTTAATTGATGGATATAAGTGAGTACGTGTTAAAGTCAGGCATTGTCTAGATCGGACGTTCTACAAAGTTTGTTCATTCCCCGTTAAATGGTTAGAGCAGCATTTACCCGATTGGGAATAACGGAATGCATCAACGTGTTTTGTTACGTATAACAAGTTCTATCAAACTACTTTGTCAACAATATTTTATTTAATGATCAGGCTCTCGAATCCCTCTTGCGAGCTTTTGCCCTTTTACTCTGGATGTTGTTGACCATGTCGTGCAAAAATATATCCTCTCTTGTGAAGCCCTTACTATACGTGGAGGGAACTCCCCGTGACGTGCAATATGTGCAGTCTCGAAACTTTATCAATTTTTCATTTGAGTAGATGAGCCTGAAGCCATTCTCCTTCTCCTTGGTGGTCAAATACTTTGTTATTACTCTCTTATCAACTATCCCTTTATCACCGTCCAACTCTAACCCTTCCTGCTTAACATCTTCCTCAAGCACTTCGATATAGGCGTCGCATTTAGTCTTTTTGCGACGACATAGATCGCAGCTCGGTCCTGACCGCTGCCTTCTATATTTTGTTGTGTCAGATCTTGTATCAGTGGACCCCACTGGAGTGATATGGGTCTCCATATCATATGCACAAGATGGGGTTTCCTGATTGAGTAAAGACTCAATCGAAGCTGGTTTTACTCGCTTGTAGCCCTCAAGGCCCGTTTCATCTGGGGGCTCAGAACAGTCCTTATTATGAAAGGGTCTCTTTGCAGTTTTGTGCGAAGCTCCTTCATTTGACAGCTTGAAGTCACGTTGGAGAGGAGCAGCGGAGTCGGACTCATCTCCAGATGCTATTCCTCGGGTGGGATCTTCTAGTCTCTTTCTGGAGAGAACGGGCTCCGATGGGGATTGGTAGGCATGTCTTGGACCTTGAATATGTTCTCCCTTATGATTTTCAATCTTCAAGGTATTGTTGAAGAAGGCATCAGTTGACCCGGTCCAAAGGCCATGCTGGAGACTGTTATTATAGCTAACTGGGTTGAGAGGTGGTAATATGTATGGTGCTGGGGTTGTGTCCAATGAGGGCAACAGTAAGGTCACGTTCTTAGACTTCACAACGAAGGACATGGTTGATTTCTAGCTTAGCTTGAGCTTGAAAGAGTATGAACAGCCGATTCTTATAACAATATCAGCAAGCTTTGGCTTGGACCTGATTACGTGGTGGTAACCTGTCAAAACTCAAAGTCCGAGACCCTGGTGGTTACGCGGCGAAAGGAAGAAAGACACCAAGGGAGTTTATCAATGCGTGAGTTGTTACTGTGACAGACTTGAGTTATCTAACCTTGGTGGCTGGCACCTTGATGCTGCCTTACTGATGGCCCTAGCTGCGCTGGTACGACTAAGCTTCTTAGATCAACGGTTCCGGGGTAATGTATAGTGCTGAGAGTGATGGACTTCAAGAGCCAAACTGAAACGAGAACTTGAAAAGGTAGAAGGGACTCTAACGAGTAGAGGAAAGAGCAGCTGTGAAGCTGGACTATGAGAGGTGTGGTAGCTACTGGTGGTTCCTCATCCTTCTTATAAGAAGGTTTACCTCAAGAGACAGCCGTGCAACTTCTCGGAGCCATTTAAGGCAGCCGGAGTTATGGCCTTGTCAGCTTCTCGGACTCCGTTTTCAGTAGCGGCAGGCATTGTGCAGGCGATCGAATCTACTGTGCGATATAGAGAGAGTCTATCTAGGCAACAGACAGAAATGGGCTGGGTTGAGGCCTAAGGCAGGAGGATCATGATAATGAAGAGTCAAACGAGAGAGTTGTTTTTTCCAGCTCTGAGCCTCCTAGGAAAGCTCTTTGAAAAGAGTACCGAAACTAAAGTTTGTCTGCAAACGGACGGACACACTGCTGCTTGGAATAGTTCAAACCCGGCCGTCAAAGATGTCACTCCATCCAGACTAGACGTGGAGGAACCTATACCATTCGAAATAAAGCGGGCGGAAAGTCTCTTGCAAGGTGTGATTCTCTCTACCAAACTATTAAGAAAAGCCGACTCACCAGCTTACAGAGGCCGTCAATTGAACTATCGGGTGGATATGGTCCAACGAGAATGTTCAACACTTGTCATATCCAATCGATCTGAATTGACTAACTTCAACCTAGACGAGCTACTGAACAATGAACACAATACAAGGATCTGAACAAACGTAGAGGTCTATTTGCCCTAGGTAATTATGGGTCGAAGAAAGGACTGTCCAGAGTGCGTCAAACCCATGGAAAAAGGGTACTTCTCGTAGCGAAGAATTCGGAACTGTTCATATTTTCGAAGAGTACACCATTCAGATAACGGAATCTAACGGAACCAAAAATGGAGGGCACCTCGCTATATGATTCCCTGAAAAGAGTTCAGTTTTTTCTTGGGAGGACCCTCCAGAGATGGTATGTGACGGTCTTTTATTCGACTACGACAAAAATAGATACTTTTTGGCCCCAAAACACAATATGCGGGTTGGCCTGTTGAAGGAAATTGCTCGGGGCTGCAATCACGAGGTGAGGAACGTGATAGTTATGATTTGGCTGAATTTAACGGGACTGAAGATGATTTGGATCTAGGCGGGGCGTGTGAGATGTGCTAGATATTGTTGGACCTGCAATATATGATGCCACTGACTATTTATGTAGACACAAAGAGCTTTGTCAATCGTTCCTGAAGATTAGCCCAATGTACGCTGGATTTCTTGTGGTGGTCTTCCACTGCCACGCTCAATGATCAAGTCGAGTTCAGGATGCATCTCGACTCTCAAACAATAAGCAGCCTGCTGCGCTTATCAACAACATCATCACAGCGACCGAGCTCGGGCTTTACCCCGCGCTTACAAACTCTGTCAACAATAGAAGATCCCTCAGCATCAGCAACGAGATGCCAGAGCGCCAATCAAAGCGTTGCGAACTCATCGTCGCACGCAGGAGAGGCACCGCATTGGTCTGGACGAAGGACCCGAGAAGCTGGAGAGCCATGCCGAGTCGTCTAGTGCCAAAACTGCCATATCAAGAAGTTTCCCACTTTGGGATATTCTCTCCTGGAGCCGAGAGTGGTTCAAGTATAAATAAAGTCATGACATACAATTGTGGGTTAAGGTAGAGCACGACATATATAAGTCGCTTGATAGCATCAGGATGATCTATACAGCGTAGTTGACCGTCAACGAATCGGATATCCATACAGATGTCTCTCTCGCGCTTCCCTTATCCTACGGCCAAAGAGGCCTTAGCTCATCACTCACGTCTCATCAATTCGATCCAGCAATGGTTTGAACAACCGCGTTTCGAAGGCATCACAAGACCATATACAGCCGAAAATGTCGCACAGTATAGAGGAACTATAACCCCTGCATATCCTTCCTCTATCCAGGCACAAAAGCTGTTCAATTTGCTTTCTCATAGATTTGAAACCAGGCAACCTGTTCATGCCTTGGGGTCCATCGATCCTGTTCAGATGACACAAAATGTCCAAAGTCAAGAAATTGTATACGTTTCTGGTTGGGCATGCAGCTCTGTTCTGACCACCACCAACGAGGTTGGCCCAGATTTCGGAGATTACCCTTATGACACTGTACCTAATCAAGTTGAAAGACTGTTTAAGGCTCAGTTGCTTCACGATAAGAAGGCTTACTATCACTGGCTACAGGATCCGTCTAAGGACAGAGTCGACTATATGAGACCTATCATTGCTGATGCAGACACTGGCCATGGGGGAGTTGGGTCTGTCATGAAGCTAGCAAAATTGTTTGCAGAAAAGGGTGCAAGTGCTATCCATATAGAGGATCAATTCCATGGCGGAAAGAAGTGTGGCCACCTCGGAGGTAAGGTTCTTGTGCCAACTTCAGAGCAAATTAGAAGATTAATTGCTGTGAGATTGCAATGGGATATCATGGGAACTGAAAATTTGGTCATTGCCAGAACAGATTCTGAGACTGGAGCGCTACTGACTTCATCTATCGATATGAGAGACCACGAATTCATTCAGGGCGTCACTAAAAAAGTCAGACCTTTAAGTGAGGTCTTAGGTGAAGCCCAGGCCCAAGGGAAGTCAAGCGCTGAGTTGGAGTCTCTTGAAAAGAAATGGTTGGAGGAAAATCCAGTTGTCACATTCGATGAAGCCGTTCTGCAAAGACTTCAAACCATTGGCAAGAGTGATTTGTTTGAAAGTTATCAGGCCCAAGCTAAGGGTAAGTCTAACTTTGAGTCTCGCGAGATCTTTGAGCGTTTGACAGGAGACAAGATTTTTTTTGATTGGGATGCACCTAGAACACTAGAGGGCTATTTCTTGACAAAGCCTTCAATTGACGTTGCAGTTAAAAGAGTTTTGAACTATGCCCCATATTCTGACTTATTGTGGCTTGAAACCAAGACGCCTGATTTGAAATATGCACAAGAATTTGCCAGTCGTATCCACTCTGTCTTTCCAAATAAGAAGCTTGTGTACAATCTTTCTCCATCTTTCAATTGGAGTGCACATGGTTATTCAGATGCAGACTTGAAGAACTTTGTTTGGGATCTGGCAAAAAGTGGGTTTGTGGTGCAAATCGTGTCATTAGCAGGACTACATTCTAATGCAATGTCTTCATTTGAGTTGGCTCAAGGGTTTAAGACCGACGGGATGAAGGCTTACGTTGATTTGGTTCAAAAGAGGGAGCGCGAGATTGGATGTGATGTACTCACCCATCAAAAATGGAGTGGTGCAGAGTATATTGACTCTATCATGACAGTTGTGAATGGTGCAAGTTCAAAAACTAATGCCACAGGCGGAGACTCCACAGAACATAGCTTTTGACTGAAGATCATTTCTGAATCTACATAGCTCAGCCAACTCACATAAATCGAACCTAGTGTTTTCCATATTTTGTAGTTTTGGAATTAGCGATCGTTAAAAGTCGGTTACTACAGGGCCGAGACTGTGTGACGAGAACGGCAATGAGCTTTGGCGAAGCCGGTGGGTTGAAAAAAGGAGCGGGACGCTTTTCCGGAGTCAGCGCCAGTGGAAGCTGTCACTGTAAAGGTATTGGGGAATGAACGTCATCTGAACTCGTATGGGAACTGGGTAAAGCTGGGTTTCAAGCTTCGCTTTATACATTCAGCGAGCCGAGGAGCTTCAGTTGGGTTGAATGAAGGAATTCCGATTTTGAAAAAAATTCTCAGTTTCTTTACAGCCACACGATGTATACAGTCAGCCTTGCCGAGTCCGCCAAAGCGTGAACGGTAATTGACGCTGCAGCTGGCCCTCAAGGGTCCACGAGCCAACCAGCGATCCGACGGCAGAGGCAGTCTGTTCACAAGATCAGGGCGTCCACAG
This sequence comes from [Candida] freyschussii, assembly GCA_003707735.2. Classification (NCBI taxonomy): domain Eukaryota; kingdom Fungi; phylum Ascomycota; class Saccharomycetes; order Phaffomycetales; family Wickerhamomycetaceae; species [Candida] freyschussii. Next base: position 197,147 of record PPLE02000002.1, on the reverse strand, counting down.
GGGTGGCTGCTGGCCGTGGAAGAGACATGACCGTACCCGGGAGAACAAGCAAGAACATTACTGTGTGAATCGGCTCCCCGTGTTTGCACAAACATGACGGGCGCGGACGGCAGCTTCCTTTCAATTTATACAGAACGCTTGATACACCTAACCGGCACAGAAAGGCCTTCAGATGCCGAGGCTACCCCATGAAAGTTTTTCTTAATTCACTCTTTTTCTTAAATGGCTTAAAAGGAAGTATAAAAGCGCAACTAACCCGCTGGTAAACATGGCTGTCGGCTCTCCTATTTGATTTCTAGTGTGAAATACGCCTACAATCTGATGTCACAAGACGAGCCAAAGGCCTTCGTTCCCGACGAGCACAGTCACCATAACCCACTTTCAAGGGTTCACTCGGCTCTATCCCAATTGACCCACGAGTACCAAGATGAAAAGGAGGAGATCGAGCGTCTTGTGTCCAACAATCCTGGCGTTGATGAGCTCGTGCGCGAGTTAACACAGGATGCTGGTAAGCTGGGTCCCTTAGAAGACGGTATTGACGTTGAAAGGGTGCACACACATCCTGCGCCAGATTCGACGTTCCATCCAGAGGATAAATGGCAGTATCCAGTTGATGCAGACACGGGAATGCGCATTGTTCAATTCGTTGAAGACGATGAGGATGACCCTAGAAATTTCCCAAAATGGAGAAAATGGATGCTCACTTCATTTCTCGGTATCGTTTGTTTTGATGTGGCGATGGCTAGTGCCATCGTTACCGGTGGTATAGGTGGTCCTATGGAAACCTTCAATGTTTCGCAGGAAGTTGTCATCTTGACCGTTACTTTATGTGTCATCGGCTTTGGTCTTGGTCCACTGGTTTTCGCACCACTGAGTGAAGAAGTCGGGAGAAGACCGGTGTATGTGGTAACTTTAGGGATTGCGGTAATTTTCATCATTCCATGTGCAGTTGCTAAGAACATTGGCACTTTGCTTGTATGTAGATTCCTTGATGGGTTCTTCTTCAGTGCCCCTATGTGTCTCATTGGAGGAAATCTAGCCGAGATGTGGAGAACTAATGAGAGAGGTGTGGCCATGAGTATCTTCTCTGCTGCACCATTTCTGGGGCCAGTTATCGGACCTTTGATCGGTGGGTACATCTTTGATAATGCCGGTTGGAGATGGCTGTACTGGGTTTTATTGATCTTTACAGGTGTGGTTTACGCAGTCTTAGCAGTCTTCCTACCAGAGACTCACCACCAGACTTTGTTGAAGAAGCGTGCCAAGAAATTGAGAAAGCTAACGGGTGATGAGACCTACAGAGCTATTTCAGAGATTCAAATCCGTACACTCAAAGAGGTGGTTGAAACAACCCTTTTGAGACCGATGATCCTTTTGAGGGAACCAATTGTGTTTCTGATCACCGTTTACATGTCCATCATTTATGGTTTGCTGTACATGTTTTTTTTTGCATACCCTGTTGTTTATGAGGAAGGTAAAGGCTGGAGTTCCTCAAAAACTGGGTTGATGTTCATTCCAATCGCTGTTGGGGTTATTGTAGCCACTGCAGTTGCCCCTTTTTTCAACGTTGACTACAATAAGCGAGCCCAGAAGTATATAGACCGTGGGGAAATTCCACCAGCAGAGCTTAGATTGATTCCAATGATGATTGGCTGTTGGTTTGTCCCAGCTGGTTTGTTCGCATTTGCCTGGTCGTCCTACCCCCACGTCAGTTGGGCTGGACCTTGTATCTCTGGTCTTGCCTGTGGGTTTGGATTCAATTTGTTGTACAATCCTGCTAACAATTACATCGTGGACTCTTACCAGCACTATGCTGCCTCTGGGTTGGCTGCTAAAACATTCATGAGATCAATGTGGGGTGCCTCTGTGCCTTTGTTCACCATTCAAATGTATCACAGAATGGGCTACGAGTGGGCAAGTTCATTCTTGGCTTTTATCTCCTTAGCATGCTGTGCTATTCCATATGGGTTCTATGTCTTTGGTGCAAGAATCAGAGCAAAGTCTAAATATGCTTACTCCCCAGAAAAGGAGAAAGATGGCGCTCCTGCAAAAGATGAAGAGGCCGGTGCATCTTCTTCAGGTGGCGATTGATATTGTCGCATAATAATTAATACCCGGAATGACAATAATAATTAATACCTGGAATGACAAGGAAAATGACTCTTAATTGATAATTAGGTTATTTTCAGCTATCAATATCTTAACTGAATTTAACGACTAATCAACATGGAACTTCCATATATACCGTAGTTGATATGACCAATTCTCATATTGAATTACATCCAAAGGCGATCTTGAGCAGCCATGCAAAAACTGGAAAGATTAAAGTTTCATAACTCGTACAGGAAATTGTGATCACTGGTTAACCATAGAAATGGTTTTTGATATTGTCTTCAAGAAACCCTTTGAAAACATCAGATTGCAACACCCGAACGGGCACTATATCTTTCGAGTAAGGTACTAGCAACTCACCAACAATGGCTTTGTAGGGCTCCTCAAATGCCTTACTGACAAGTCGTTCACGCTCCACAGCGAGCTTCGTTCCCATAAATAGATCTGTCCCTGCTAGAAGCCTATAAAGTATGCAACCAATTGACCAAATGTCCATCGCTGACCACACCTGGATTTGTTCATTTTTTTCAAACGCTTCGAGAAGCTTAGTATGTTTATAAAGCCTTGAAGATGCTTCGTCAAGTAGCATGTCGGCCCTTTGTACGCACCCTTCCTCAAAAGCAAACTCAAACGACGAGACCCTAACCTGTCCCATGAAATCAATCAAGATATTATTGAAGTTAAGATTACCATGTACACGATTCATGTCCTGCTTGAGGAAAGCAATTCCGGCAAGAGTCTGTGCACCAATCACAGCAACAACATTTTTATCACACTTGTGCATCATCGTCGTCGTAAACTCTTCAAGAGAGAAAGCAGCAGGGTCTGATAGTAAATAATAGCTCTGCCTCAAAGGTGTTTGTTCTATGAACATATCCACTGCATTGAGCAAGTGGGATGCTTTTTCTTTCAGGCTGGCAAGGGTGCGCATCACAGTCAGCTCATTAGCTAAGGTGGTCAGTCTTAGGTCATTGACCACATCCGCCTCTTTCACTATAACTTCTTTGATCGAGTATCTAGTTTTAGTGCGCTTGTGCTCCACACCATATACGCGGCCGTTATATGCCTTGGCTATAGACTTGCGAAGCTTATAGTTGTGAATATCTGAAGTTGACGAATTTGAAGGGTGGACCTGAAGGAGGTCGTGTAGCTTCTCAGCCATATGTTGATTCTGAATCTTCTCAACAATGACTTGAGCGTTCAACCTTGTGATTTCGTTCTGAAACTTCACTAAGGTGTCAGAAAGGTCCGAATTATCTTGAGGAGGCGTGCTAGGAGTAAATCCATTTACAGCCAGGGGGGGATTAGGATACTGCTCAACAGACTGCGATCGAGATCTTGCGGTTGACGAAGTTGATTGGGTATCGATCCATTCACTAAAAGAATGCACTGTTGGTGCAGTCTCAACCGCTTTATAACCCGCTGCAACAGGATAGATGGTATCATGGTCATATTTTTCGACAGTCACCCTGACAGAGGTGTTATCAAAGGCACCTTCGAATACTCTTCGCTCAAAGGGGAATCCCATTTTGTCTGTGTACAGGATGAACCGTTCCTTTGAAACGGCATTGACAATCTCAATACCGACATGGTCGTTGTCTAGCTTCTGCACCTTAGCCCAAAGCTTTACAGGATCACTCATCTTAGCGACTTTCCCCTTATCCGTCATCACAACATAGTTCTTCGTGCTGGATGTGAGGTTGGACTTGATTCTTTTCAATCGCATGTTGTTGAATTCTATATTCTGTAGCCATCTCACGAAGGGCTCCAAAAGCTCATAGTTGCGCTCCTGCTTCGACAGCGACGCGCTCTCCTGCGAAGACGAGGTCATTAAAGCCAACAACAAGCTCGTAGAAATTGTTTACTGGCCGCGTGTTGTTAGTAGCGCTTCTCTGCTTAAACGTTGTTGCGCAAACCGCAGTTACCGCGCCGCTCTTGTTTTCCTTGTCTCGAACAAATCTGAACATCAACATTTCAACCGACCAACCGCTGACGAGTGAGCCAATCATCGCGGTCCAGTATAAGAGCACAATGTCAACCTCGCTCAAGTCGTTCATTAAGAGCGTCAGGGCATCCAGGACAATTGCTGATGAGAGATCCATCATAAGACGGGAATCGGCCCTTATTAGAACCTCATTTAAAGATACCACTGTTTCTCATCAAACGCGCCGTGTCAATATCCAGAAATTGCTCTACCTCTACATTTTGGGAGAGAAGACACATTTTGGCCAGATCGAATGTATAAAATTACTAGCATCGCCCAACTTTGTTGATAAGAGACTGGGTTACTTAGCTACAATGCTTATTCTAGACGAAAACCAGGAGGTTTTAACTTTGCTTACCAACTCTTTGAATAATGATATGAACCACCCGAATCAATTCGTTGTGGCTTTGGCTATATGTACGCTAGGAAACATTTGCTCACCAGAGCTTGCAAGAGATCTGTACACTGACATTGAAAAGATCTTGAATGGGAACAACAATTATTTGAAGAAGAAGGCAGCGCTTGTTGCAGCCAAGATCGTTGAGAAAGACCCAGATTTATCCGAAGTTTTCCAAGAGAAGGTGAGCAATTTGCTTGAAAGTCAGGATCATGGGGTTCTACTTGGTGCATTGAAGCTCGTTAGAAGTCTATATGAAATGTATCCCGAATCGAGACCTTTTCTGATATCAAAAATTCCTCGCATCATTTCCCATCTCAAAGGATTGATCAAGAACTTCAACCCAGAGTATGACACAACAGGTCTACCGGATCCCTTTTTACAAATATCTCTCATCAGAACACTTGGATTGATATTCGGGGATGAGGAGCAAGTCTCAAACGTGGCAGAGTATTCCGAGATGCTGAATGACGTGCTCACATCAGTCACCTCATACACTTCATACACCAAAAATTCAGGTGCCTCTGTTCTCCATGAGACTGTCAAGACTATATTCAGCATCCCTAATTTAGATCCGGCTTTGAAAGTTTTGGGTATCAACAGCTTGGGCCAGCTCTTGAGCACAAAGGACAATAACAACAGATATGTTGCTCTTAATACACTCTTGACGGTGGTGGATATTGAGCCCTTAGCCGTTCAAAGACATCGTCAAACCATTGTTGCTTGTTTAGGCGACATGGACGTCTCCATCAAAAGAAGAGCTTTAGAATTATCATTTGCAATTCTGGATTCGTCCAATGTCAGAGTGTTGATAAGAGAAATCTTGAGCTTTTTAGAGAACCCAGTTAACAACGATAAGGAGTTGAAGACCTACATCACTACTAATGTTGCTAATATCTTGGAGAGAAACGAACTAATGCCCAACTCTAAATGGAGATTCGATACACTAGTCAGATTAGCAAAGCTGAGTGGCGATACAATGAGTGTCAATATCTCCTCACAGCTTTTGTCTTTAATTATGAATGCATCCAATGATGATGACTTGAAGAAGTATACCATCAACAAACTCTTCAGAGCAGGATACGAAGATTCATCGAGAGGGGGGTTGAACTTGATGGTTGTCTATCTCATTGGTGAATACGGCGATTTGATTTTGGGAACACCTTTGCAGGCCTCTGAATCGGCAGAAGATGGCGCGCTCTTGTCAGCTGAGAAAGGCAAGGATGTCACTGAGTCCGTACTGGTAGACTATTTGCTCAGTCTATCTCATTTGAAAGATGAGGATGCTACACTAATCTCATATATACTCACGGCTGCTTTGAAACTCTCGACAAAAATCAGAAACGCATCCGCTATTTCCAAACTCAAGGCCCTCATCGAATCCAAGACAAAGTCCGTTGATTTGAACATCCAAATTAAGGCCTCCAGCTACGCTGTGCTTTTTGATGAACCGGAGAGGATCAAGAGAGGTGTATTGGACAGAATGCCACCACCGCCTATCAAAGAGAAGGAAACGGTGTCTTTGACCAAAAAAACGAAATCTGCTTTACATGGTTATCCTACGGGTTCTCAAAGTCACTCTTCGAAGACTGAAGATTTGCTTCTTGACTTGATGGACGACGATTCATCGTCAAATGTAACTACTGGCAACAACGCTAATAGTTTAGACTTGCTTGGTGATATATTTGGTACTTCGAGTTCTAAACCCCAACAATCAACATCTGCCAAGACTAACATTCTCGATCTGTTTGACAACGGTACTCCTAAAACAGCAGTGCAACCACCAGCTGGTGCGATTCAGGCACTAAACAATGATAAAGTTCGTGTGTCATTTTTACCAAAGACGATAGGTAGTGGGCAAGCCGTGATTGAGACGATCTTGGAGAACAAGACTAACAGTGATATTACAAACCTTCAGCTTTTGATTGCTGTTCCAAAGACGCAAAAATTGACTATGTCGTCCATTTCAAACCCTATCATCAAAAGTAATACATATGTCACCCAAGATCTCAAGATTGCAGGAAATCCGGGGTCTAAAATCAAGTTGAGGATCAAGTTTGAGTACAATGTGAACGGGGTCAGACATACAGAGCAGTTTGACTTTGGACAGTTTACACAGACACTATAGGAAGCGATGTCAAATAAAAAACTTCAACCTTAAAGATGAGTCTTAAATTGTAGTTTAGCTACTTAATGGCGGACAGCAGATGAGACACCTTCAGCAACCTCATCAATCTTGTCAGCAAGATCCTGGGTCTTTGGGGTGATGACGTACTTGTCGGCGAATGGCTTGATGACAGAGCTGTAGACAATCTTGGCACCACCAAATTGTGGAAGAGCCAAGTACAACAAAAACAATGTCTTCATGAACCAGTAAAATGGAATCCAGTACAAAAGAGCCTTAGACCAGAACTCAATCACGTTCAAAAAGGCAAAGACAACCCAGTAAGTCAACAGCTCGGTGTCATCTCTACTTGTAGTTGTCGATAATGCCTTAAGGGACAAGTAGCCTGGAATGACAAAACCTGCAATGTTAGATAGCAATTGGCCGATACCACCAACATTGATAAAGATCAAGAAGAAGTAGAGGACACCAGCACCAACCACAGCATATGATCTAGGTAAGCCAGAAGCCTGCTCGAATTGAGTAAGGATGGAATTACCGGCAAATTTCTACAAAAGGGGCATGTTAGTCTTAAGAGCTTCAAAGACACCAGTATTGGATACGTACAGAGTCGAGACCCTTCAAAGTAGATTGGAATTGACCCACGAAATCAGACATATTTCAATTGTTGTACTATATTTGGAAGATAAGGTGGAAGATCAGGAAGAAAATGAGAAGGCAAAACACGACGTCGCGATGGTTAGCGAAGAATTTCAGGTACCAGGGAAAATTTCAATAACGTTATGAGCCATTGAATATTAATTGTCCTCATGATAGTGGTGTCTGGGTGTTGTAACAATAGCATGGCTTCATAACCATTCCCCTTCAGATAACGCATCAAACATCTATAGCAGAACTTGTGGTTGCTTCGTGATATTAAGTTGGCACACAAAGTGTAGACTGGAAGTATGTTCGGATTCCCCATCAAGAAGCTAAGACGCAAATCTGAAGCCGATCAGCACTCTTTAAGGAACGACTTGAGTCTTTCGAGGATAACCTCGATCGGAAGTGGTACAAGCGCTAGGTCGAAATCTAAGGCACATAAGCAGAGGTCCTTGTCCAATACCCTTTCCAAAAGACTCTCCTTCTTCTCAAATGATTCAAACGATGATCTGAATTCTGTCATCTCATCTCTGTCTGATATGGAAACGCAAGAACTCACCAGATTCAAGTCGTTGAATTATGACAAGTTCCCTAGAGCCGTCTTTCAGTATCTCAGGTTCCAGGGTCTATCCGCTCCTAAGATTGTCAATGATTCTGGTAATATTCGGATATCTATCTCATCCACTGGCGAGAACTTATTTTTACCCTCGATGGTGTTCAAATCGGAAGAGGATCAGCAGAATCTGGCGCTCAATGGCACAAATGATACGGCGGATAACATCACGGGCACAGATTCGCAAACGACAGGCATCCCAGGGAGTTCTTTCGAAGCTACGCAACGAAACAGTATCACTCGAGAGGAGGATTCTACAAGGATCCACGCAGATGACAGTGAGGCAGTTTCTCACACATTCGCCGTCATAGTTTCGCTGGCGAGACCTACAGCTATCACTGCTATTAAGTCACAATTACAGGCTATTTGTAGTATTCAGTGGCCAAGGGGATTACCAGCGGATAAGAGTATAAAGTGCGAAACTTTTGAGCTAGGACAGGTGTGTTGGGATTTGAACCTTAGCAATTACAACTATTTTGTACCACTCTCTGAGGAAGCAATTGAGGATGATGGTGATTCCGATTATAGGGACTCGGGATCTAATGAATTCACCTTCCCTACGGAACAAAGGATCCCACCTAGGAAGTTTGACTTGAAGTCATTTGATCAAGTTACAAGAGGCGGATACCTCATTACCAAAAGGGATCAAGATCCATTTGTGTTAGGGGCTATAAGCGAGAATCAAGGCTCAGTGAACTACCCTCCTGGGTATTATGTATTCTTGCTTCCCACTATAATTGAGCCAAGGGTTCCAGAGTCCATGATAACGACTAAAGCACATGTCACATACAATCTACGAACGATTGTTGCCCAAAGAGGAAAGACATATAACTATGGTGAATATTTTGTTAGTGTTATAAGAGGTCCCCCTGTAACTGGGATAACAACAGCTGATAAACCGATTTTTGTTAGCAAAACCTGGAACGATGCATTATCTTATGAGATATCCTTCCCAAAGAAATATGTTGCCATCGGGAGCGAGCTCCCATTGAAGCTTAAATTACTCCCCATGGAAAAGAAAGTGTGTGTTAAGAGAGTCAAAGTTAATATCATTGAGAGGATCTCATATGCTTCTAAAAATCTAGCCTATGAATATGATGATGGTGTTCTGGATGATGCGCTCGACTATACCAAGCCACGCGGGAAGGATAGAATTCTAACTTTGTTGGAGGTAAAGATGAAGCCGACTTTATCAAAGGCGATAAGAACTGAAGTAGTGGACGATGATAGAGGTGACGAAAATCTATTATCAATATGCTACAGAGATGCTCAAGGAGAGTCAGATCAACCTGAAATTGTTGGCCCACTAAAAATTGAAGCATATATCCCTTTCGTAAAGCCGCAAAAGAGCTCGAAGCAATATCCTCACGTTGCGAGTCAATTTCTTTCCAGTGTTGTAAATATGGAGAAAAGCAAACATCAAGTTGATAAAAATCATCGTGTCCTACTCACAAGTGAAGGATGTCGCATTTCAACAGCTACAAGGATCAGTAACGATTTTGAAGAAGGATTATATCCAGACTCCTTGAACAATCGTTATATTACCATTGAGCATAAGCTTCAGGTTTCTTTGAGAATATCACGTACAGATCCACAGGATGGGAAACTACGTCATTATGAGGTGATGATTGATACCCCAATATATCTACTCAATAGCTCTTGTGTTCCTGATAACGTGGATCTTCCTGCATATCCAGCTGGGGGAAGATCGGTGCAAGAGGAGCGTCTCCCAACATTCGAAGAGGCCACTTCGCCAATGAGTTCACCAGCTCTTTTGCCGTCAAATGGAGGAGAAGAGATTGTTAATATGCTTTCGAGAACTTCTACAATTGCGTCAGGTGCTTTAGAGATAGGGTTTGAAAATATTGATAGCTTGGTGGATAACACCACCGAGCTCTCATTAAATACCAGGAGACATTCCACCACCAAATCTGAAATTCTTAATAGCTTTAGAAGAACTATGAGTCACACTCCTCAGGATGAGATTGATACGAGCGAGGATTCTGATAATGGTGCCCTACCTAATGAGCCCCCGGCCTACACTGAAGGTATACCATTACTTAGTGATGAAAGTGACGCAGACGATGAGGAGACACCACACTTCAGTTACGAAAGTTTGGATCTTGCAGATCAAGTGGAGGATGCCGTTTACAGTGACCGCTGATATAAACTCATCTGTACATCTTTCGGCATACACCGAGGTTTGGGAAGTCATACTATAATGAAGGCACAGAACGCAAAGCCGATGATATGCATAACTCCACCGGATAAATCTCTTCAAAGAGTAGAAAACATCAACTTGTAGAGTCGTTTGGCCCCGAATCGCCGGCATTTCCCGAAGCTATAAAGCAGCTAGTTCTGCTTCCGCCGCGTCCGGGGCGAGCATAGAAAAAAAAAATTGTGTCACTTGTATAAAAAAGGAACGCTGCGCCCTTAATTGCCATCCTTTACTTTAATCACCAAACCCATAATTCAACGAGATGTGTTGCTGTGATTGTATACTTGTGCTCATTGCCCTGGTGTTCCCACCGTTTCCTGTGTGGGTCAAATGTGGAATTTGCTCTGCTGAATCGTTCATCAATATAGCCCTGTGCATCCTTGGTTACCTCCCTGGTGTTCTTCACAGTTTCTATATCATCGCCAAATACCCAGTACGTTACGTTGTGATAGACGAAGAGGCCCAAGTCTATAGAGTTGTGAACAATGATAGACCAAGAGAGTACTCGCCTCATGTTGTTGTTAGAGAGCGTGTTCAAACTCCTACTGGCGAACAGCTCGTGAGTAATCACAACCCACATTTCTACGGCTCCACAAACGAACAACCGCCTGCGTATTCAGAGATTTCAACTTCAGATGCAGCATCTGCAGGGAAGGTACAAATATAGAGATTGTATATTTTGGACACTCCGCCCTTCGCTATATATCTCGTGGTGCTAATCGTACACGTTTATGTTGTGGTTCATTCTGTTTTAAGTCCGCGGGTACCTTTTCAGTATCCAATACAAGCACCTCTGTTACTGTACTGTCAGTTTGGGCTACGGACAGACATGTACTCAAGCCATCTTCGATAATATAGAGTCGAAGACATTGGTCAACATTACTTGTGGCGAATGTCAAGAATCTTGTGGTTCCGTGTCGACCATTTGCCAAGGGAACTGTGGAGATTGATGAAAGCGGGCCTAGTGCCATTTTAATCCTGTTGATGATTTTTTTCCGTTTATGATCAAAGAGTATAACATTGTTGAAGGCGTCAGCCACGAGTAATAAGTCATTTGTGTGGCATAAATGTATGATTGGGTTCACACTAATTTGTACTTCATCCAATGGGAATCTTGACATTGTAGGATCATAGGTGAGAAGCTTACCAAATCTGGAAGCTGCGATATAGATGGATTCGGTTGTTTCATCGATTTGAATAACGGCCACGTCCTGTATCCATACCGGATCGGTCTTGATGTAGTGGTGTAATGTTTTATCCTTGGGTCTCATCGATTTCGATCTCCATATCCGTTTCTGAGTATCCAAATCAATCACAACCATCTCCCGATCTTTGCCACCGACAATAACCCGATTTTGATCTTGGTTCGGGAGGATCTTGAAGAAGAGGACAGAACCTTGAAGTCCAAACGTCATTGAGAAATGACTATAGCAGGATGAGAACAATTTGTCAATACTTAGGAAATAGCAGTATCCTAACCCAGTACATGCCCTTAACTCCTTATTCTCGAATACTTGCAGACTAACAAAGAAGTCTGATTCCATCTCTGTTGTTAACAGGTATTTCGTCACTGTGCATTTGAACTCTTTATCGTATATATCCAACACAAGACCTTTCCTTCCAGCCATTATGTAGCTTTGACCTTGGTATTGGAACTGACATAGCTTTTGGATGTAGTTCTCCCTTCCCTTCGCACCAAAGCTATGTCTCTTTCTCAATTGAAGGTCATCTGTCACTTCCCATACTACAATTGACCGGTCAGCTAACGATATAGAACCCTCTAACGAGACACCGTTTACATACTTGAAGCCCCTCCAGTGCTCAGATCACTTGTGACAACCCTCATGCCAGCAACTTTTAGAATCTTTCTTCAAGTAAACATACATAAGTTGAAAAGTAAACAACGATTTCCCCGGGGAAGCTTTAAAACAAAACACCCAGAATGCTCAGACTTCTCAGAAATGTCCACAGCGAGTCGATGGTGAGTGTCCATTGAAGCTTATCAGATGCCAGCGTTTCTCTAACATCTAATAGAAACCACAATGGAGCCAATCACATGTGCTCGTGGACCGTAAATCGAAGTTCCAAGGACGTGCTATACGGCTCACCCAGCCGGAGGAGGTGCCTCGGCTCATTCACGCCCTCATTGAGAATGACAAGGCGATACAGAGGGCAACACACAAGGCAATGTACGCGTGGCGAGTTGGCCGTGACGGGAACACTACGAATCAGGGAATGGATGACTGTGGTGAAAGCGGAGCTGGGCTCAGGTTGATGGGGCTACTGGAAAGAGCACGTTTAATGAACGTTTTGGTAGTGGTGACTAGATGGTATGGGGGCACTCCGCTGGGAAGCTCACGATTCCGTCATATAAGTGGTGTAGCCGTGGAGGCTTTACGAGAAGGTGGACTCTTGATAGACAAGAGTGATAGTAAAAAAAACAAAAAGAGGAGGAATCATTGATTATACATATTTATATGGGTTCAAGATCCCATTAGGATCGTAGAGTTTCTTTAATTGCTTCATCAACTCGATTTCAATCTCGGATTTGGAGTAGCCAATGTAGTTTTTCTTTTGGAATCCAAGTCCATGTTCAGCAGATATTGATCCCTTTTTCTCAGAGACCCATTCATAGACAAAAGGTTCAAGAACTTTTTCCACTTCCTTTTCATAACGTCTAACGGCAACGTTTAAGTGTAAGTTCCCATCACCAATATGGCCGTATCCAACAGCATCAATCACGGGGAATTCATCAGTAGTACCAATAAGTCCCTTGGCGTTAAGTCTCTCTCTAGCAGCATCGACAAGACCATACAAATGCTCTAAAGGCAACGAAACGTCATACTTGTAGACACCACCTCCAGCCTGGGAAGCTTCAGAAGCCTCTTCTCTCCATCCCCATAGGTTTTTCAATTGAGTCTCATCCTGTGCGATGACTCCATCGACAATGGTCTCGTTCTCAAAGGCTTTCTCAAGGAAGGCTTCCAATTTTTCAGAATCATGTCCTCCATTAGATCCAGAAGTTTCAATAAGGACATAAAAGGCATGTTCATCCTCTAATGGGTATGGAGTTTTCAAATGGTTTCTAGTTAAAACTTGAGAATTATTGTCCATGAATTCAAAAGCGGAAAGGATCTCTCCAAGTTCACCTTTAGCTTGAACAAAAGTCTTCAAGACAGATTGATAGTCCTTGAGACCGAGGAAAGCCACGTTGAAATTTTTAGGTCTAGGAGGACATAAGATCGAGACACCAGTGATAACTCCAAGTGTTCCCTCACTCCCAATAAATAACTGCTTCAAATCATAACCAGTGTTATCCTTTCTCAACGCATCAATGGAGGATACGATTCTACCGTCCGGTAGAACGACTTCAAGTCCAAGAACGGAGCCATGAAGTGATCCATAACGTAATAACCTTAACCCACCAGCATTTGTGGCTACAGTACCTCCGATATGACAAGAACCTTTAGCTCCAAGATCCAACGGGAAGATATAGCCGTGTTCAGCAAGAAACTGATCGGCAGCTTCCAGTATGACACCGGTATCAGCTTTCAGAATCCCCGAGGTCTCGTCGAACGATCTAATCTTGTTGAGATTGGATAAGCTCAAAACGATTTCATCAAATACCGGGACAGAACCACCAACTAATCCTGTCTTACCACCTTGAGGCACAAGGGCAAGCTTCTTGTCATTGGCGTATTTGAGAATCTGCGAAACTTGTTCCGTAGATCTCGGTTTCAAGATGAGTGTGGATTGACCACGATACTTGTGCATCCAGTCCTCGTTATAGGACAAGAGGTCATCAGCATCCTGAACGATCGAGGATTCCGGCAATATCGTCTTGAAGAAGTCAAGGTGTTCCTTCTGGAGCGTGGCGAAACGAGGATCACGGTGGACATTAGGATATGACTCTGCAGTCAATTTGACATTGGAGGACCATAATCGGTGCGTTGTGTGCAGGCTCGCCGCGCAGACGGGAGCAATACATCTCTGAAGCGTACGAGAGCGGATTACTCTAGCTGAGCTCTTCAAAGCTGGTCTCAACATTTGCCCTACAAGCCCAAAAAGATGATGGGAGATGAAGGTTCTGTGTGGCTTCCGGGAAATTTCGATAAAAATAATTACGCCAATTTTTCTCTATTCGGACGCGAAGTCAGTATTATCACTACGGTTGTTGGGCCATAAATGAGTTCGTTTATCTGAAGCGTCTTCTCTTCTTGTCAGGCCGACTCGCCAGCGATCCTGACCGGCTCGGCTCCAAATACCCTGAGCGTGCCGGCTGGGAGGCTCTTTCGTAGTAGTCGCTGTTTCTCGGGTAGTTGTACACTGGAATGGGCCTTGATGCAGGTCCTCGAGGGGGAAGACTTCCAGATTTTGACGGCTTCGAGATGGAGGGCATGCTTTTGGATTTGATAAGGATTTTCTTGCCCTTCTTGTTCGAGCTATCGGTTTTATCCTTCTTGAAGGTTGATTTGATTTTATCCACAAATCCCTTCTTCTTCGGCAGCTCACGGTCTTCTTTATAAGCAGAACCGTGATATGTAGAGGCATCGTCGTAATTCTGGTGTTTCCTCTTCTTGTGGAGGTTGAAATATATCTCCCGAAGCTGTCTTGGCAAGTTGTGTCCTGAAAATGCACTCCCATCCACATTTGGGTTCCTCGATGCTCTAACCTCTGGGCATTCATCACCGTAGTGTCCCTTTTCAGCACAGTTATAACAGTATATATTGTTGGGCAGCCCCATTTTTCTATCATCATTTTGTGTCAGGTATGATCTCCATATTCCGGGACATCTATCCGTCGTGTGTCGAGTTGACGAGCACGTTTGACAAAAAATTCTTCTTTGTTTCTCTGCACATTGATTTCTGAAATGTCCCTTCTCACCGCAGTTGCTACACACGATCGACTTTGGACATTGTTGTTCGTAATGGTCATTAACCATACCACAAGCGTGGCACACAACTGTTTTACACTGTGCTCTGCGATGTCCCCTTTGATGGCAGTTGGAGCATATGGGCCCACTCGGCACATCCTGAACGCCGAAATAACGGCCTTCTCCTCTCAGTTCTATAAGCTCATCCGGGTTGTCATTGACCTCATCTATCGAAAGGGCAGTTACTCGTTGGTTGTCTCTGAACTCGGAATCCCCAGTCTCAACACTGCTCAAAGCGTCAGTACCACTGTCTCAGCACGGCAAACAGCACATAACTTACACCTCCATCGCTCACGTTCTCGTTCTCGTCAGCCTGAAGCGTTTCAAACCACTGAGAGAGAATTTTTGTGCTGTCGTTAAAGTATTCCGATCTGAATTTTCACCTACTTGGTTCACGTGATCGGAATTATCAATATGATTCAAGCACTTTTTTTCTTTTTTACTTTTTTTTTCTGTTTTCGCTGTTCACCAGAACGAAAATCCAGTACACAGCACACGAGAGGAAAATGTGTAGCGAGGTTGCTGACAAAGTGGAGAAGCTCTCTGTGAGCGATGCCGTCCCGGCACAGGCAGATGCTCCGGAAGGGAAGGTGCCAAAGGAGTCCAATGCCCCAAAGAAGGAGCAGAAGAAGAAGAAGGATAAGGCTGCTGGAGCCAATTCCAACAAGTTGTATTTAGAGCCTCAACCAGAGTTCATTGATGAGAGAATCCAGATGTTTGAGAAACTCAAGGCCGAGTATGACCAATTCGTCGCCTCTCAGCCTCGTGTTCCTATCAAGATCACGTTGAAAGATGGTAGTGTTAAGGAAGGTACCGCATGGGAGACATCACCAATGGATATCGCTAAGGAAATTGGTAAATCCTTTTCCGAGAGACAATGTATTTCCAAAGTCAATGGTGAACTCTGGGATTTGGAAAGACCGCTGGAAGGTGATGCTTCTTTGGAATTTTTCGATTTCGAATCAGAAGAAGGTCGTCGTGTCTTTTGGCATTCGAGTGCCCACGTCTTGGGTGAAGCTTGTGAATGTAATTTGGGTGCCCATATCTGTCTCGGTCCTCCAACTGATGATGGGTTTTTCTATGAATTTTCCGTAAAGAATGGTGAAGTATCCGTGTCCCAGGCTGATTTCCCAAACTTGGAAGGTGTTGCTAAGAATGCCATCAAACAGAAGCAGAAATTTGAGAGATTAGTTATGAAAAAGGAGGATTTGTTGAAAATGTTCCATTACTCCAAGTATAAAACCTATCTTGTTCAAACAAAAGTTCCAGATGGTGGTTCCACAACCGTGTACAGATGTGGACCTTTGATCGATTTATGTGTTGGTCCTCATATTCCACACACTGGTCGTATCAAAGCTTTCAAGTTGTTGAAGAACTCCTCATGTTACTTCTTAGGTGATGCTACTAACGATTCGCTTCAAAGAGTGTACGGTATTTCCTTCCCAGATAAGAAACAGATGGATGAACATTTGAAATTTTTAGAAGAAGCTTCTAAAAGAGATCACAGAAAGATTGGTAAAGAACAAGAGTTGTTCTATTTCAATGAAATGTCTCCAGGATCATGTTTCTGGCTACCACACGGTACAAGAATCTACAATACCCTTGTTGACCTATTGAGAAATGAATACCGTAAACGTGGTTATGACGAAGTTATCACTCCAAACATGTATAACTCCAAACTTTGGGAAACATCTGGTCATTGGGCTAATTATAAAGAGAATATGTTTACATTTGACGTGGAGAAGGAAAAATTCGGTTTAAAGCCAATGAATTGTCCTGGTCATTGTTTGATGTTCAAATCACGTGAACGTTCTTATAGAGAATTGCCATGGAGAGTTGCAGATTTTGGTGTTATCCATAGAAATGAGTTCTCTGGTGCTCTTTCTGGATTAACAAGAGTGAGAAGATTCCAACAAGATGATGCTCATATTTTCTGTACTCAGGATCAAATTGAGGATGAGATTAAGGCAATTTTCGATTTCTTGAAATTCGTCTATGGTGTCTTTGGGTTTGAATTCAAGATGGAATTGTCCACTAGACCTGAAAAATATGTTGGTGACATTGAGACTTGGAATAATGCGGAGAAGAAATTAGAATCCGCTTTGAACAAATGGGGTGGTAAATGGGAACTCAATCCAGGTGATGGTGCCTTCTATGGTCCAAAGATTGACATTATGATCTCTGATGCTTTGAAAAGATGGCATCAGTGCGCTACAATCCAGTTGGATTTCCAACTTCCAAATAGATTTGGATTGGAATATCGTACTAAGGATGTCGCCTCCGAAGATGTCAAGGATATTGACACACCAGTCATGATTCATAGAGCTATTTTAGGTTCCGTGGAGAGAATGACTGCCATTTTGACTGAACATTACGCAGGGAAATGGCCATTCTGGTTATCCCCAAGACAAATATTAGTGGTTCCGGTTGGTGTGAAATATTTTGATTATGCTCAAGAGGTTTGCAATAGGCTCAAGACTGAAGGTTTCTATGCCGATGTTGATGTGACAGGGAACACTTTACAAAAGAAGGTTAGAACTGGTCAATTACATAAGTACAATTTCATCTTTATTGTTGGTGAACAAGAGGAAACTACAAAGTCTGTCAACATTAGAAACAGAGATATTGCAGAGTTGCAGAACAAGAACGAAATGGTACTTTTGGACACTGTCATTCCACAGTTGAAAGAATTGAAGGAATCTAAGAGAGGTGACAACGCTTTGATCTAATGTTCTGGGGTTAACTCATAAGTATCAATATATATAATGTTTTGACGCATAAAATTATATAGTAGCGGGTGCGAGGGGTACTCAAGATGTAGCTGGTCCTTCGTTTTCCTCACCAGATGCAAGTCTTCTCTCCTTTTCAAGCAATTTATCAAAATCGTCTTGCTCCTCATCAGTTTTAGGTTCATTCATTCTGTACACATTTGTAGTGAAGGGATTCGGTCCACCTTGTTGGTTTCTTAATTTATCCCAACTATTCGAGGAGCCTGGTTGAGTTTTCACACCATTAACCTGTCTAATTCTGTCCCAAGTGGAGCTATAATGTACCTCTTCTGTTGGTTTTTCAGAAAAAGGGTCGTCATCAAAAGAGTCATTAGTAGTATCAAGAGATACGCCAGTTTCGGAAGAGCCTTCAACGGGAGTAGCATCAGGCTCTGGTATCTTCCTTCTATTCATCTCAGCCCTTGGCCCACTGTATAACCCCATGGGATCCCTTCCGGAATATATTGTCTTCTTCCTTTGCTCAGCAGCCTGCAGTGATCTTGGATCTTTCATTATGTGCTCTGGATGGTCTTTTGTCAACTTGTAATACATCCACCATTTTGTTGACTCTGCGGGGCTAAGCATCTTGGCTACTTCATAGCACTTTTGATCCTCCTGTTGCAACTTATCCAATTGCCATTGATATGCCTTCTTAGCACCAATTGGTGACGCAACCATCATGGATCCCAGCCCGAGGAGGATCGCGAGGCCGACGTTAGTACCCTTTGTGGATCCGGTCCTAAGTCTTTGCCTATAGAAGGGAATTGAAGTGACAGCAAAGAATGTGGTCCAGCCTATCCCTAAAGTGGTATAGGAGATTTTGGAGTAAGCATTAGCCAAGATTGAGCGCTCATTGGGCGTTAACAAGTGGTCCTTCTCGTAGAAATCCACGGCATACTGGAATGCCTTCTTAGTTTCCGGGTCGAGCTTCGAGACATCGACCTCGTTAGCCATTTTGTGATGTCCTGATATTAAAGAGAAAGAGGAGCTTCAGCATGATGTATAAAGTGGGATTGCCTCTTTGGGACAGGGCGCCGGTGCTCGTAACGCCTAGACTCGTGTTGGCTTGGAAACTTGGATTAATTAAAGGACAACAAGAACGAAACATCAAATCTTTCTACGCAGGCCCGTTTTGTACCGAGATGTCTGAGAATGATGGTGAGTGGGGTCCATATATAGGTGCTGGCTCCTTATACTGACTTGCTTTAGAGTTATACACGCTTCGCCAGCAGTTTTTCACCGGAGAGTTCAGCAAAGTAGCTGAGATCTCGCCAGCTGATTACATTGGTGAATCAAGAAATGTTGCCAAGGAGTACAAACTACGCTCACTGCTTATCCTTGGGAACTTCTCCGAGGTTGAAGAGTATCTGAAATCTGATGATGATGACTCATCGTTAAACAAAACTATCGAGCTTTACGGCAAGTTTCTTCAAGGTGAAGATGTCACTTCAGAATTCGATGCCTTGATCTCTAATGAGAAGGACAAATCCTATGTCCAGATTCTCGGCTCTTTTTACTTAGTTAAGTATGGACGTGTTGATGAGGCCATTACGCTTTTACAACGCCATGAAAATTCCCTTGAATGTGTCTTGTTGTTGGTGCAATTGTACTTGCTACAAGGGAAACTTGAATTGGCGGAAAAGGAAGTTTCTCAAGCTTCTGAGTATGCACAGGATAGCATCATTTATAACTTGGCTCAGGCATATGTCGATTCCGTGAAAAATGGAGAAACGTTACGAGGTAGCTTATACTTTTTCGAAGAATTGAGTCACTCACATCCTACTCATAAGACTCTGTTGGGAGAATTGGTTTTGAATTTACAATTACATCAATTCCCAGAGGCAGATGAAGTATTGAGAAAAATTGATGAACTCAATGGTACAAATCCAGATTTAGTTGCCAATGAGTTTGCATATGCCAATATCAAAGGCGACTATGAACAAGCTGATAAAAAGCTTCAGGAACTCGAAAAATTGGACCATCAACATCCAGTGCTCGTTGACTACAAGGAAAAAAACCAGCTATTTGATGAAATAGTGTCCAAGTACCAAAATCAAGTATCCAACTGAAAGAATGAACGATTTTTTCTGGACTCCATAATTGCAATATTTACTCGAGTACGTAGACGTAATACTCAACGGCAAGCTTCCCATTGTCATCCCTTAAGAATCTGCCTCTTCCCAACAAGTTCTTACCTGTGATCCATTTCTCCTTCTCAGCGCCGGCATCCAGAACAGCCTTTGGATGATTAGTGACATACGACTCATCAAAGCCATGTGACTTGGCCTTACCAGTGATGACATCCACTTGCTCTTGACTTGCAACGATAACACCGCTATAAGAGATATGGATTCCTGCTCCGTTGACCTTCGACTTCCCAAACAGGTCGCAGTCTAGCGTGGAAGCATCCGGTGAAGCCTTTGACGTTCTCAGCACGTCCCACCCAAACTCGATGTCAAGGTCAAAGGGATAAGCACTGTCCAGCGTCTTTGTGTACCCGCCTTTCACCAACACCACGGTCTCTGACCCTGCCTCATTGCTGACGACGGGCTTCGGGTCCTCGGCGTCCACGTGGATGAAGAATGCTGGTTTGAGAGAAGCGAATTGCGACACGTCCGTCATCGTTTTGGTGGTAGTGACTCTATAAATCTGCGAAACACGGAGAAACTCCAGACTATTTATAGGCTCTCTCTCACCCCACTCAACAACACAAGTCACGCAATCAGCATCTAACTCCGAAGAACACTTGATCAACCAAACAGCAGATGAGCCAGTCATTCACCTCCAACTCTGCGCAGTTCGAGGACGTCAACCACCCGTCTCAGCTGCACAAACAGCGCATCCTCAACACTTTGGAGAGCCAGGACCATTTGCTGATCCAGGCTCTGTATCAGAAGCCACACCAAGTTGTTGTGGATCAGAACACAAAGCTCGAGATGAAACTAGTAGGTCAATCGTATGAGCACAGCTCCAGCTTGATGAAAGTGCAGCACCAGTTGCTTAAGAGAATGGTTCGTCATTAGTTACCTCTACGATTATGTCAAGGTTGAGAGCTTGAGTATTACAGAAAACTAGGCTATAAAATCAAAGAGCGGAGAGTCATATTGTTCAATCAGCTAATAGTTACAAGATGCGTCAATGGCACCGAATCCATTGACATAAACTTGTCCCTGAACCATGGCAAATCCATCCTCAAAGGGGCTATAACCACCAATACAAAGTTTTTTATCAAAAATATCCCTAATCCCTGAAGCCCCAACAGTGCCGTCTTCTGAATAAGCCTCCATAGTGGCATTTTCTGCTCCAGTCTCGAGAGTGTTGATATCTAACAAACTTGCCCCAGTTTTTCTGAAAAAGGAAAGAGAAGTCCATAATTGACCTTTGTACTTCAAGTTCGACTTACCTGGTGTAACAGATTCAATCTTTTGGAAAAGATCAGTTGCGTTCTCACCACCGGTGAAGATGGTTTCATATCCATCGATATGCGAAGCCATAATGGTCTCCAGCTCGATTTTATAAGTTTCGCCATCAATACTATAACCAACGACATCAGGAGAGTCAATGGATATGGTTCTGTTAGGATTATACACAACAAATGTGCTCATGTCATGATATCCCAGGTGGGAAAGTGCATCTGGTGGACCAGCAGATAGCGGATGATCCGGTGCAAGTGCAATTGCAGTTCCAAACTCCTCCATATCCATGATTAAAGCGTTTTTGTCGGCACTAGGATTTCGAGGCCCATCTGGATAATGACGTCTCACATAACGTTGCATAGCCCATCTGACAGCCATAAGCATCATAGCTTTAGAATACCCACCGATGCAAATGGTGGCATCAATGACAGCTTCGAGCTCTTTGAAAAAAATCAAGTCCTCAAACCATTTGGCGCAGTACCCACTGGCGAAGGAGGTACACATGCCAATGACTTCCGTGGTGAAGAGGATGGTAATCTTAAGAACGTGCTCCATTGTAGTGGTCCTGGTTGGGAGAGATACTTTACACTATAAGAAGAAGAGAACGGTGGGTATGCCCGCATTTTTAAACGTATATTTTCTTTGAGTTGATCTCCCTTTTGAGAATATAGCTCCCTACTGAGAGTAAAAGCGAGAGATCATTCTCCTCTGAGAAACTTCTCAATTTAACTCTCATGGCCTCTCAGCTCAATAAATCACAGCTGATCTGGATGTCAGTCGCCATCATACGTGTTCGCGAATATATATAATATACATCTCTCCTACACATCCAAACACCACCCAGCAAAGGGGTGAAGCCCGTATTTAACCTCTTTTACACCTTTAGGCCCTTAAACAGAAGGAGCAGAAGGCCACTACCAATGCTTAAAAGATATCTTAGTCAAACCGTGAAACGTTTAGACTCTTCGGTGGCTAAGCCGGCCAAGACGTCGGTGGCCAAGGCTTTGGAGCAAGCTCCGAACCGCGCTGTTCCTTGGTCTAGATCACAAGCTCCGCGTTCTTCTGTCATCAAGCATGCCAAGTTTCTACAGAAGGATTTGGACCTTCAACCTCGTCCGTATGCTGCCATAGAACTCATTGCCAAACAACCTGTGCGCTTCATCGATGATAGAATTGCCGTTTGTCAGGGGAATAGACAGCTCGGACAAGGTCATCCAAAGATCTATATCAACTTGGAACCGAAAAGGGCACATTCTTGTGGATACTGTGGATTGAGATATGCCATGGATGGGTATAAAGATGAGATTGAAGGTTGAGTCATGCTTATCTGCTCTATGTATTCACCTATTTATTCACCTATTTATTCAACTATTTATACTACATATTATTGATATCTGATCAATGCCTTAATGAAAGTAAACCAAATATCACAACAGAAACGCTCAGATCGAAAAGAACCAATTGTAAGAGCTCTGAGTACTTAACACCAAGTTTGATTCTAGCCCTCCATACCGGTGGTAAGAACGCTTCAGGTATATACCCCATATAATCCAGGATTTTGGAATTATAATTATAGTGCGAATCCGGTATCTGCGAAAGCTTCAATGCATAGTATGACACTGTTATCACTTCAAATGCTGTGAAGATTTGGAAATAAAGAGAGCTCCTATAACCTCCAATCCTCTCAATTGATACATTTTTGTGAAAAAAGTAGTAGAGCGACAAAATAGAAGTGAATATAAGTTTTAGAAACATAAACTGTGCCTTAAACTTGTCATTTTTCAACTTTTCATAAGCTATAAGCTGGGCCTGATACTCTTGTTCCTTTTCACTCTGTATAGGCTTGGAGGAGTGGGATGACCCTGACAGAGTATCCAACCCCATTAAGGATGAAAACACATCAAATTCGCTGGCATCGGTGTGCTGGTGTGTTTGAGATGACAAAATCTGTTGTAACGTTTTTTGAAACTGATCAGCCTCGGAGCTTATCTCAACGTCATCAAGGTCTTGCAGAGGTGGGTCATCGAAACTTTGTGAAACCCTGTTGTTGGCATTTCCTTTGGTGGTAGTATCCTTTGAGTCGCTGCTTCCCGGGCCTGAAGATGGGGATGATCTCTCAACGAGCGATGGGTCCCCTGTGATTTTGTGCAAACGAGCCGACGAGTTTGCAATCTTGGCTGCCCTTCTCTCGCGAAGGAGTTTACGCTTCTCAGCTTCCGTAATGGACATGCTCTGAAGGAAAAGAGTCTCTGTTCAAAGCTTTTGTTCGTGAATAAGGCCCGTTTTCCATGAGACGTTTTGACCCACCTAGAAAATCTTCGGTTGGTGCCACAATAAGCGTAAATAGACATTACAAGGAAAGTCCAATGATCTTCTAATAAATTGTATATATATATAAGTATCTTCTTGATTATCTCTAGCTCTGATCACTTCAAATCACTTCCTACGATCTCTTTCCAGGTTTTTCCCTCTTTTTTCAACTCCTGTACCAGCTCATCCTTAATCTTGGAAACAAGGCCTGGACCTTTGTAAGCAAAGCTTGTATACAATTCAACAAATTGGGCACCAGCTTTCCCAAACTCAAGAGCATCCTTACCTGTAGAGATACCCCCACACCCAATCAGAACCAGATCAGAGTCCTTGGCATATTTGGCAGCAGTTCTCAAAGCTTGAAGAGACAATGGTTTAAGAGGTTTACCAGATAGACCACCAGCCTCTTTTGTCAATTCCGGTGATGACTTCAACGTAGCAGGTCTTTGGATTGTTGTGTTGGAGATGATGATACCGTTAATCCTTGATTCTTTGGCAGACTTAACAATAGAGACAATCTCTGCTTCACTTAAATCTGGTGCAATTTTGACTAATATTGGGGTCTTTTTGTTGCTTGATTCAACAAGTGAGTCTCTCTTGGATACAACCGATTTCAATAGGTTGGTAAGCTTGGCCTCACCTTGTAAATTTCTCAAACCTGGCGTATTTGGAGACGAAACGTTGATGACCAACACATCAGCAAATTCGTTGAAAGTATCAACTCCCTTTATATAATCCTCAACTTCATCGCCCGTTTTGTTCTTCCCCAAATTTATTCCTAATAATCTATTGTTCTTCAAAGAGAGATTATCACTTTGACCACCTTTTCTAAGAAAGGCCTCTAGTCTTTTTTTCAATCTAATCACAACGTCGAGGTGCCCTTCAGAATTGAACCCATATCTATTGATAACGGCGTCATCTTTAGGAAGTCTGAAGAATCGTGGTTTGGGATTTCCAGGTTGAGGCAATGGAGTGATGGAACCTATTTCAACGTATCCAAACCCACAACCAAACAAGGCGTCTATAGCTTCACCGTTTTTATCTAGCCCTGCAGCCACACCTATAGGATTGCTCAATTTTTTACCAAATACCTCAACCTCCAACAGTTCATCATCTTCATCTTTGAACAGTCTTGGGGCGAGACCAACTTTCATCAACCAAATACCGAGCCTATGCCCATCTTCTGCATCCGTGAGAGTACGGATCAGAGGGCAGAACACGTACTCATGTATCGAAGAGCGAGCATCGAAGCAATACACCGAGAACAATCCACCGCCTATCAACGCAGATGTAAAGTACCATGGATTAGTGAGGATGGATGATTTCAAAGGCTTGGGACGAGCATTTGTAGAAGCGAACCGCACTGATGAGCGGCCGGCCCTCAGCCAGTGTAGAGCTCTGTTCATGGCCCAGTGTCTCACTGATCGAAGGGAAGCGTTCCCAGTATCGGGAAAGAAGACTAAAACGTTTAGAGTGAGGTGACGATCAAGAAAACAGGTATGGGCCACACTGAGCCGTTTATTACTATAGAAGAACCATCTCAGGCCCAGTCAAGGTTGTTATTGTTCTGATACGTGGACTTGAAGTCAGCTGTGCTTTCGATTTCGACATTGCAGCACTTGATGACCACTTTCTCGAGGTTCTCAGCGGGGATGGTGTTCTCACGGAAGTCGCTGAGCTTTATATGTCCGATGATTTTCAGAGTAGAGAGAGATGGGATAAAATTTGACTGTAGAGCGATCGTTGTTGATACCGGGGAGGATAAGAACGAGCGTGCCCTTGAAGAATCACCATCAACAAGATTCAGGTCAAAGGCTTCAATATGTTTGTTACTAAGCTCAAAGATTTTGAGATTAGACAGTTCCGGTGCCCTCATATCCTTGAACTTTGAGACATTGCAGTTTTTCAGCAAAAGTGTCTTCAATTTGGAAAGAGTGTAGTTTTGAACAATCTCGAGCCCATCAAAGTAAAATTCATTCTCATCCAGGTCTGAGTTGTAATCGTAATCATCAACTTCGTCATCATAGTCATCTCTTACATAGTTGTTACTATGTTTGGAGTATAGATCCTCCTCTTCATTCATATAGTCCTCAAATTTGACATGGATCAATTTGGGGAAAGTTTTAGGATGCTTTTTCAGATCCATGTACTCCAAAACTTCAAAGTAAAATTTGCCTGAACAATAATAGAGGCTCAATGTAGTGAGTTCCGGATATTCAACTATTGGTGATATCAAAAGATGATTTCCATTACTCTTGAGTTCAGTCATATTAGGGAACACCAGATGGTACCGTGGTCTTGATCTCTCAGCTGCAAAATCCTTGTCATGGAATAAAGATTTGAACATCTTCAGATGTGTCACATCAATTGTATTGGGCATATACTGTAGTCTGATATCTTTCTGAGATTTGGTAAGGAGTAGTAGCAGCCTATGAGTTGTTATATATATTTTTTCATCCCCATATTGGGTAATCTCAATATCAAAGAAGTAAAACTTTGAAACCATGGGTACCACCTGCCGAATACCTTTGTCGACAATGTCTTGAATTCTTAAAACGTTCCCTTGTGAGTCGGCATATTTTGGATTATCAGTTATTTTCAAGGTGAGTAGCATCTTGAGGGAAGGAACGCGAGATACAGAGTTGATGACGGTGTTCTCATCAAGATTACTGAGAATCAACTCCACCACCTCTGTAGGAAGGCTTGGAGAGTTAAACGGCATCGTAAAGTTATGTGTTATGTCTTTGGATGATTACCTTCCAGCGTCTCTGGAGGCTTCGTCTGATGCTGACCAAGTCCTTTTACAAATCAAAGAAGGTTCTTTTCAAATGAACGAATTCACATCTGATAAAGACTGAGATTGTGGGGAAGTCCACCTACGGCTTTATTGTTCCGATCAGCCGCTCGTCGGTCAATTTATCAAGTCACATGATCTGTCATGTGATGTCCCCCGGAGCTCCACCTTATCGCCGTCGGCTGGGCCCCATCGCCGTCTCTGAAACCAATCATCTCTATATCTGATGTTCCAGACCCTTTTTGTTAAGTTTTGAGATCTCGATCTGTTATAATCGACAACAAACCTCAAAGATGTCGGATCCAGATAGAAGTGGGCAAGAGTTGTCAAAAGATGATTTTCAACGACTCAAAGCCAGCGCAATTGAGGCCCTGGAAATGTCATACTCTCCATACTCAAAGTTCAGGCAAGTTCACCGCACAGACCAACCATACAGGCTTTTTTAGCTAACCTTTATTTAAAGAGTGGGCTGTGCTCTATTGACCGCCTCGGGAGATATCGTCCAAGGAGCCAACGTGGAGAATGCTTCTTATGGTAAGTTCTCTTGATGATAGCGATGAACAATATCTCTGTTGTTTCTTGTATTCACTCGTGATGCACTTAAACTAACGAACTCAAAGGTGCCGGAGTATGCGCTGAAAGAACCACGATATGCTCAGCAGTAGTAAAAGGGCACAGAAAGTTTAGAGCGATTGGGATTTCGAGCGATCTGGAAGATGAGTTCATCACGCCTTGCGGGATCTGTCGCCAATTTATCCGAGAGTTTTCGCAAGATATCCCGGTATACATGTTCAAGAAAGACGGGTCATATACAAAGTCCTCGATAGCGGAGCTTTTGCCTATGAGTTTCGGACCTGAGCAATTGACATGAGAATGGTGGAATCTATATATGCCTACTAACTCGTCAAGGCAAAAAGGAAAAAACTCTCCAAAAGTCGTTGATAACTAAAACATCCGAAGCACGTCCAACTCTTCGTTACAGCCAACCAATCGAACAAGCCATAGTCGAGTTTGATTAAAGGCCCCACGTACATATTTTAAATCCGAACATCTTGAGTTATAAAGTAGACCACACTAATTGACGGGCCCTGAAAAAAAAACTAAAAAAACTTCTCTCGATTGAGTAGAAAAGATCTAAGGGAAAGAAAAATCATGGCTATTTGCTCAGCGTCGGATTGTGGGAAGGAAACGGACTCTACCCTGAAATGTCCACTTTGTCTTAAGCAAGGAATAACTTCGATTTTCTGTAATCAAACATGCTTCAAACGTTGTTGGGCTACGCATAAGGCCATACATAACAAACCGGGTGTTGAATCATACGACCCATTCCCAGAATTTCCATACACCGGCTCATTAAGACCTGCATATCCTCTTTCACCGCGTCGTGAAGTTCCAGACTCGATTCCAAAGCCAGACTATGCCAAAGACGGAAGACCAACGTCGGAGATTCTAAGTGACAGAACAGGAAAGATCCCGGTGTACGACAAGGATGAGATTGCAAAGATCAAACAAGCTGCACAATACGGGAGAGAAGTATTAGATGCTGCTGCTGCTGCCATCAAGCCAGGTATTACAACTGATGAGATTGATGAGATTGTGCACAACGAGACTATAAAAAGAAACTCTTACCCATCCCCATTGAACTACTACAACTATCCAAAGAGTGTCTGCACTTCGATCAACGAGGTGATTTGTCATGGTATTCCAGATAAGAGGCCACTCAAGGATGGCGATATTCTCAATATCGATGTCTCATTGTACTTCGATGGTTACCATGCTGACCTTAATGAGACGTATTACGTGGGCACACCGTCGAAAGATGCCATCAATGTGGTTGAGACGGCTAGGGAATGTCTTGATTTAGCGATCCAACACTGTAAACCAGGTGTGACATTCAGATCGTTAGGTGATATCATTGAAAAACATGCCAAGCAGAACGGTTGCTCAGTGGTAAGAAGCTACTGTGGACACGGTACCGGAAAGCTTTTTCATTGTGCTCCACAAGTGGCTCATTATGCAAGAAACAAGTCTCCCGGTATAATGAAGCCAGGGATGGTGTTTACGATTGAACCTATGATCAACCAAGGTGGTTATAAGGACATAATGTGGGCTGACGACTGGACGGCCACTACTGCAGATGGGAAGCTGAGTGCCCAGTTTGAACATGAGCTCCTTGTGACAGAAACTGGTGTCGAGGTCCTCACTGCAAGAAAAGAGAATAGCCCAGGTGGGCCGGTGGAGAGAAAATAGAAGCTACTTGCATCATTTAATGGAAAATAATTATAGATATTGACGTGGTTTTCGTGGATCAGGGTAGATGTCACTCATTTCTGTGAGTTTGACAAGAGTATATGACGAGGCTCCTCTTCGAGTTACTCTTAGTTAAGTAGGTGTAAGATGCGCTGTGGCCCTAGCATCTTCTGTTTACGTAAGCCATCGAACAAACGCGAAAAAAAAAATCGTCCATACCGACAAAAGGCAAATGTTTAAAACATAGCATCGTTTGATCTCTGCTTTGTGAATTGATATATAAAAGGGGTTTGAAACTGGTTAGATGTCTTCCTCACTACAGTTACTTAACCCAAAGGCCGAATCTTTGAGACGTGCCGCTGCGCTGCAAGTTAACATTGCCGCCGCCCAAGGTCTTCAGCAAGTTCTGGAGACAAATTTAGGGCCAAAGGGCACGTTGAAGATGCTGGTAGACGGTGCCGGTAACATCAAGCTAACTAAGGACGGGAAGGTGCTATTAAGTGAGATGCAAATCCAGAACCCAACAGCAGTGATGATAGCTCGGGCGGCAGCTGCACAGGATGAGATAACGGGTGATGGTACTACGAGTGTTGTATTGCTTGTTGGTGAGCTTTTGAAACAAGCGGAGAGATTCATTTCAGAAGGTGTTCATCCACGAATTATCACTGATGGATTTGAAATTGCCAGAAGGGAAACACTGAAATTTTTGGATAGTTATAAGATCCAGAAAGATCTCGATAGAGAGTTATTGTTGCAAGTTGCTCGCACATCATTATCCACCAAAGTTCCAAAGGATATCACAGAGATCTTGACACCTATTGTCACGGATGCAGTCTTGAACGTTAAGAGCGATAAGTCTCTCGATTTGCATATGATTGAAATCATGCAGATGCAGCATGGTAGCGCCAGAGACTGTGAATTAGTCAAAGGTTTGGTGCTGGACCATGGTGCCAGACATCCTGATATGCCTAAGGTTGTCAAAAATGCCCACGTTTTGATTCTAAATGTTTCCCTAGAGTACGAGAAGACCGAAGTCAACTCCGGTTTTTTTTACAGCTCCGCTGAACAGAGGGACAAACTTGTGCAAAGCGAGAGAAAATTCGTTGATGATAAACTGAAAAAAATTGTGGATTTGAAGAATGAGGTTTGCGGTTTAGACTCCGATAAGGGCTTTGTCATTATAAATCAAAAGGGAATCGATCCTATGTCATTGGATATCTTGGCAAAACACAACATTTTGGCTTTAAGAAGGGCCAAAAGACGTAACATGGAAAGATTACAGCTCGTTACTGGTGGTGAGGCTCAAAATTCTGTGGATGACTTATCCCCACAGGTCTTGGGATTCTCGGGCTTAGTATATGAAGAGACTTTGGGAGAAGATAAGTTTACATTTGTCACTGCAAATAAGGATCCAAAATCATGCACAGTGTTGATCAAGGGCCCATCAACCCATATTTTAAACCAGACAAAGGACGCTGTAAGAGATGGATTGAGAGCTGTGGCCAATGTCATCAAAGATGAGAGTGTTGTTCCTGGCGCAGGCTCTTTCTTCATTGCGGCTTCCGACCATTTGCTCAAGAATCTTTCTGCATTGTCAAAAGGTAGAACAAAAACCGGTGTACAAGCTTTTGCGGAGGCGCTTTTAGTTATTCCAAAGACGTTGGTGAAAAACTCGGGGTTCGATGCCTTAGATGTTGTATCGGCATGTCAAGATGAGCTGGAGGAAGGTCGTGTCATAGGTATCGATCTCAATGTTGGTGAATCCTGTGATCCAACAATAGAAGGAGTTTGGGACTCATTCAGGGTGATTAGAAATGCTGTCACCTCCGCAGTGGGAATCTCTAGTAACTTGCTTCTTTGTGATGAATTATTGAAAGCTGGGCGCTCGTCTTTGAAAGAGGGGCCACCAGGGGGAGGGATGGGACCTCAGTGATCTGATAGTGCGGACAACCGAAATAAAAAACATAAAAAAACTAGATGGACTAGATCCAGTGGTTGATTAATGGTTTTGTAGTGAACATCGATCAATCGAATTGTACGTATGTCCTGCCTGTAGTCGTGTAAAACTTTTCGAGAAATTACCTCAACACTTGGCGATCTCCAATCACCTGTTTTTCGTTATCGCTGTCATCTAAAGCACGAAATCCAGCATCTGAGACCGCATTTAAGCTTTAGTGCAGAGAAACAGCGCTATTGTATTCCCTAGCAGCATACATGTAACAGACTGCTAGGTGGTTTTGCTTAGACGTGTTCAACAACTTCAGAAAACCTGCCATGCTCGCCGAGCGATTAATGTCAACTTAGTGTGACGTTATGACCTCTCAAAACTGTATAGCGCGATCTGAGTACAAATTTCATGGAAACAAATCTGAGAGACCACTTAACACCACTAGAGCAGGCAACTGTAACTGCTGCCGTCGGCCTAGGCTTTGCCGGAGTTGAGAGGTTTCGTGCCGTCCATATCTATGACTAAATTTTAGCAAGTTTGTACATATATTGTTTCATCGCTTGGCACTACTGCCTTGATGTACAAATATCCGCAGTGTCAGGAAAGGCGTTGTCTGTCAAGTTTGACGTGGCCCGCGGGCCCATGGGGAATGTAGATGCGCGTGAAAATCTTCCCTAAAGAGCAAAATATGACGTAGTAGCGAATCGGAAGATATCTCAAAAGTCAGGGGGATGCGAGATGTTGAGCGGCATTTAGTTCATAGCACGTCTAATCTAGATTTCAAATTGCAAATTTGCGAGTGTAATTTTCCGACACAAATAAGGTTAGTGTTTGGCAGCTGCTGAGCAAAGCTGCCTCAGGTCTGTTTGCGCCTCGCTTCGACTTACACTGATTGTCGATTTCACATCACCCGGGGCCAGCCGGGCTGTAATGTAAATATTTTAGTCTATTAGAAGAAAATAGCCATCACATTATACGTAACATTCAATATCGGACAAATCGTTCTGACACCCACCGCTCTTATAGAATGGTGAAATCTGGGAAATGTGTTGTGCCGGGGAGGCTCATTAGACGTTTACGAGTTCACGTCGAAGGTAGCTGCTTGCTGCAAGAGAACGATCTAAAAAGGTCTAATATTTTGACGTGAGCAACTGAATTGGTCAGAGTCACAGGAAGCTTTAAAACTTTAGTGAGACTCGTGCATGGGCAGTTGCTAGTCTCAACCTAATTCAGGGCCCACAAGTCACAGAATTTTGAAAGCCCGAGGGAATAAGGCCCTTTAGTAATCGAGAGAGGGGTTTCTCGAAGCCCTTGTACACCTTTATTGTCCGGATTAGAAGGATCGATTTCGAGACAAATGGCTTCCAGAGTCCCTTCCATGCATAAACCTACATGTTACAATTTCTTGGATTACGTATACTGATCGATCGTTGAAGCCATGAATCGTCTTATCCTCTGAACTTCCTTCAAGAGTGTATATGACTATATGTAATTGGCATTATACATTTCATAGAAACTGTTTCAACAACAGGATTTATACGTGATGTAATCAAAGGCGCTAGTTCAGTGTGCCCAGCCGCTGCGACATAGTAAACATGTTCTGACAAGACCATGCCAAGCTATATATTTGAACGGTACACTAATTTGGACACCCTCACGCGTCATATTAATAGCACACGGTAATTTATTTGCTCAACCTTGATAAGTTCGATTGCCAAACTGAAGTTTATGCTAAGCGAAGTTTGGGTGGTAGATGAGGAGAAAAAGAGGAAAGGAGTTGGTGGCTATACGAGTTTTGCAATATAGATACCTCGTCAAAGTGGATTACCAATACCTAGTTGTCCTGGTTATGTAATAATTGATGAACTTAATGAGGCAACGAACTTGAGGAACTAGTTTCATTGGACTAATGATCTGAAAAGCTGATTGAAATTTGGTCTCATCGGGGGAATAGATTAATCCAAAAATAGTCCCAGCTAACAACTTCCTAGATCAGGCTTAGGAGCTAGGCCATAGTATCGCGATGCCGACATCCAATCACACGTCACGGAAAACTGCATCCATTGCTAGCCGACCCATATACGACCAGCTGCTTTCGACTAACTAAAAACGATTCGCCGACGTGCAGCCCACAGTCCTGACAAGAGAGGTGTACCGTATTTCCTGCACAATAGTGCACGCTCACAACCTACAAGTATGCGAATTTATACATGAGACATAGAGTTTGGCATTTTATGGTAGCGTCGTTAACAAATTAAGCACTTTGAACGTACTTGATTGCAGTGGGTGTGTATATGACAATAGTGATATTTAAAAGCCTGAATATCCCTACCATCATTCATTGCTCTGCCAAGCTCAAATTTATAATAAAAAGCTCTACGCTGCGCCAGGTCATCAAGTACATCAAGAAGATCCTGGGTGAAACACAATTAGCTGTGCTTAGACCGTTCTTGCTCACTAACGTCGGCATATCTGGATCTTTGAATTGATATTAGCTAATTTTCAGATTCGATAAACCACAATGAACCAACAAATACCTACAGATTGGAACAGCGGTAATCAGAGTTCCCAAACTGCAACAGACGAGGGACTATCACAGGACCTTTTGTTCGGAAGTGTAGGATCCATCCAAAGTCATGTCGCTTCTCCACTTGACCCAATATGCTTGGATCCAATCCCGTACACCAATTCAGATTTTTATGCCAACTATTCACTCACGGTACCTAAAACCAGCCAGAACATAATCAGTGCAGTTGCCTTTGAACCTAAGGTGGAAAATCACAACGCTAATGAAGGCAGGCCATCAGACAGCTGGCTGGTGCCCACCTACTCAGCAAGTAACACAAGCCTGACTGGTTTTGATGTCATATCTGAACAGTCGTATACGCCTGGCGACAACATTCGCTCTTCAGCCTCTTCAACTGAATCACATGTGGATTCATCAATACCCCTCAGAAACACATCATATGAATCCTCACTTTCCTCATCTTCCAGCTCGCCAGTATATGTTAAGGCGGAAAGTGCTAGCCAGAAACCTCATTCTTCACGTAATGTTGGTGAATCACCAATTAAACCAAAAGAACGCTTAAAGAGCAAACGATCAAGAATGGGTTGCTTGACTTGTCGTGATAGAAAAAAGCGCTGCTGCGAAACAAGACCTAAATGCTATGAGTGTGGGAGACTTGGACTGAGATGTACGTGGCCAGCGCCAGGGAGTGAGCACAGGAATAAACCAAAGCATGTAAGGATCAATGATGGAATGCACTATGATGACTTTTATGGGAACATCAAAGTTTTGAGGGGCATAGTGCAATATAGGGTGAATGCATCTTAAACTTTCATCAAGTCTAGGGATTATTACAACATCTCCGAGGCGTCCATCATAGTTCAGAGGATCAACTGGTACTTACTAGTTAGTATATTTGACCTCACGGACAGGAATAGATGGGCTGAGAGATTTTCAAATGGAAAGAAAACGGCTATGCGGCTCAGCAGCCACAAAAACAGTAATGCGGCTGCTGATGCCCTGGAACGCTTTGTTGAAACATTTGATGCTATGTCAAAGCATTTCTTCTCATCACAACTTACAGACAACTTACAGTATAAGATTGTACGTTCTGGGCCCCATCATGGCGAATAGTTGTAGAAATACACAATTGAATTCTGATCATTCGAGTCGTAGCAACATGCTCTTTTTTATCAGCCCCTTCATCGAAAGCTAGTCAAAAGCTACGATCTGCTGCTTCGTCAAAGTAACAAAGAAAGTAAACACTGAGCTTCGAATGACGATTTGTTGAACATCTTCGCGGATCTCGAGAAATCGAAGAGAAGCCGCTGTGAACAAAGCGCTTTGACTGGCTATTCGATCGAAGCAAAACCCAGCATCGTGCTACGTGAATTCGTATTTGGCTCTGGGGAACCAATAAGGAGCCTTTGTTTGGATTATCTAGCGCTCGATAGAGCCCTGTTTTCTCAGATTGTGCGACGCCGTTTCTAGTGAAAAAAAATTTCGAGGCGCTTTGGGCTGAGCCTTGTTCGAAGTATTCAATCATAGTGCCTCAGCGTTTGAGAGAAGACATCTAACGAGTCCCAAAGAGGCGTTATTGCTCTTTCTAGCTCTTGTTCGATTAAAGGGTTCGCTCCTTTGCGGGTATCTTCACTTTCATAATGAGGGTTTCAAGGCAGTTTAACCTGGTGCTTTTAATCATACCCACAGTCTCAATAGTGCTGGCACTGTTTTCCCCTGGATGGCCTTTCTCTGGTGTACAAACTGATATACCTAAACTCGACCCGGATAAGAAGCAAGTACGAAAAGACTCAGATTATGTCAATGACGCTCAGCGGATTCAGGCAAATAACGCTCTAATACAGAGGCAAGAAGATTCCTTTGGCCGACAGATACAAGGCCGTCCGATACATGATTTTGTCGTATCCAACTATCTGCTAGCTTCCGATATTGAAGGCGGGATTCATGCCCTGAATAGAGAAACAGGAGAGATTCTGTGGTCTTTGGATCTGGAGCAGCCATTGGTAGATGTGAAAACCAACTACTCAGATCAATCAGAGAATGAAGAATCTCTGGTCTGGATTGTCGAGCCGTACGGCGATGGCAACTTATACTTCTTCAACAAAGATGTGGGTTTAACCAAACTTCCGTTGTCCATCAGCCATCTTGTGTTGCGAAGTCCGTTTGCCCTGAATGGGGACGATAAAGTCTATACAGGCGTAAGGAAATCATCATTGTACACTATTGATCTCAGAACTGGAGAGATTTTGGCAACCTATGGCTCTTCTCCTAATGTGAAAGAGGATTTGTGCTCCAACCTTACAGTTGATTGCTCTAACATCTTGCTATTAGGGAGAACAACATATGAGCTTACTATTCACTCAAAGGACAGTATTTATTGGAATGTCACATATGCAACATGGGGTCCTAACAACATCGATTCTGACTTGGTTGCTCAAAATAAGATTCCATTGGATGGAACTTATATCGCGCCTTTCCATGACAGCACATTGCTGGCAATAGATACAAAAACTAAGATCGCCAAATGGGTGAGTCAACTCCCGCACAACATTGTCAATGTTTTTGACATTTTGCAAGATAATGAAGGGGAGGAATATCCAAAGTCCTATATAACTATTCCACATCCGCTAAAACCGCCCCAACGGTCGGACGAACAACAGGTGAAAGGAACTTACTTGGATATAACTGAAAGGGGATCATGGTACGCGATGTCTAGCGAGATATATCCATCTCTAGTGC
The DNA here is from genome assembly GCA_003707735.2 of [Candida] freyschussii. NCBI lineage: Eukaryota > Fungi > Ascomycota > Saccharomycetes > Phaffomycetales > Wickerhamomycetaceae > [Candida] freyschussii. Next base: position 161,371 of record PPLE02000002.1, on the reverse strand, counting down.
AATCAGCACCGACCTCCCGATACTCATTGAGTGAGCGGTGGAGATCAGCACATATATTGAACTCTCCGAATAACTTTAATACGGCAGTGATTGGGGTCCATCTCCCATCGCAGCCAGAGCCTGGTACACAGACCGACTCCACGAGAGCCATGGTTGGCTATCCAACAAATTTCCCACAGCAATACCCTTATCAACTAATTGGCTACAACACCCAAACTCTACGATCAAATGAGATCGAGACCTACAACCCACCGTCGCGTTCTGAGGGCTTAAGCCTTCCCTCTTCTACGATCCTCCAAATTGGTCCCACACCTCACGAGAATAATGGATTCTTTGATACAGTCTTTGGAAAGTTTCTTTACAGGTGCATTGAGAATCTGATCATGTTCTTGCTCCTGACCTTGTTGCTTTTAGTTTCCGTCAAGATGAATTGGCTGCCATCACTTAATGTTTTGCTAAGAAATAGTGGTCTTGAGTTAAAAGAGCTCGAGGAACACACTGTTTTTCCAAATGAAGTGGTACTCCCCAATGAAGCAGGCGATGACATTGGAGAGGGGAAAGAAACTCGTCCTTTATCATCTGAAAAGGTTGATATCAGCGATTCACAAGTGGAAACATCAGGAGTTACGCACATCAAGAAAGAAGTCAAAATTGTTGAACCGTCCGAAACTTATAAAGAAGGTGGTGATGGTCCGATAAAGAAAAGAAAGAGAGGCGCTAGGGGCGGCAAGAAGGCAAAGAAGAATACTGATACCAAAGAACCGGATGACCTAGCTGAACAGCTTAAGAGACCATCTTCTACTGGCTCAAATAACGCTATGCAAACACTTCCAAAACTCAATGGCTTGGTGCTGTCTGACACTATTCTCGGTTATGGTTCATATGGTACTGTGGTCTACAAAGGCACTTTCCAAAACAGAGAGGTTGCTGTCAAGAGAATGCTTATCGATTTCTACGATGTTGCAAGCCACGAGATTAGCCTTTTAACCGAGAGCGATGATCACCCGAATGTTATAAGATATTTCTACAGTGAAACAAATGACAAGTTCTTATATATTGCTTTGGAACTCTGTTCAGCCAGCCTGGAAGATGTGATTGAAAAATCAGAGAACTATCCTGAGCTCTTGAAACTGATGGAGCCTGTGAACGTTCTAGAGCAAATCGCTAAGGGTCTCCATCACCTACATTCTTTGAAAATTGTTCACAGAGATATCAAGCCCCAAAATATCCTCGTTGCACCACCAAAGAAACTTATGACCCGTCAGGAGGAGTTCTCTCCAGTACGCATTCTCATATCGGATTTTGGGTTGTGCAAACGGTTAGAGGCCGACGAAAGTTCATTCAGAGCAACGACACAACACGCTGCTGGTACTGCTGGTTGGAGAGCTCCGGAGCTTTTAGTTGACGAATCAAACACGACATACAGCTCACTTTCGGTCAGCAACGATTCCTCGTTAATAACTTCATCCAATTCTATCGCTGAGCCGCTAGTATTTGATACTCTATCAAAGAGAAAACTGACTAGAGCAATCGATATCTTCTCACTGGGGTGCGTGTTCTTCTATATCCTGACTAATGGTGGCCACCCCTTCGGTGATAGATACTTGAGAGAGGGGAACATAATCAAAGGTGACTATTCTATGGCACCACTAGACATATTACCTGAAAACGTGGAAGAGGTAAAGGACCTCATTTCGAAGATGATCTCAAGAAATCCCAAACTCAGGCCAAACACTCAACAGGTTTTGAGACATCCTTTCTTCTGGAGTAATGCAAAGAAACTGGAGTTTCTGTTGAAGGTCAGTGACAGGTTCGAAATTGAACAACGAGACCCGCCGAGTGAACTATTGCAAAAGCTAGAAATGGCTGCACCTCAAGTCATTGGTGACGATTGGTGTGTCAAATTTGACAAGATATTCATGGAAAATCTGGGCAAGTATAGAAAGTATCATGGTACAAGGGTGATGGATCTTTTGAGAGCATTGAGAAATAAGTATCATCATTTCAATGACCTACCCGATGAGCTTGTTGCCAAAATGAGCCCATTACCTGATGGATTCTATCGCTATTTCAACAGAAAGTTTCCTAATCTCTTGATGGAGATTTATCGAGTTGTTGAAGAAAATCTTAAGGATGACCACGTTCTGAGAACTTTTTTTTGATGAAAGGGTGGCGCAGTAGTATACTTAAGGGAATAATTATGACTGATGAACTTAGCGAATACTTCGACTTGTAGCACGTAGCCCATGAGACGCTGCCAATAGATCTTTGCCTTAATCAGTACCTTTCTAAACGGGAGATGGGGATGTTTGTTGGCTGGAACTACAACCTCTGAGAGTTCAAGTCAACGTCATAATCCAGCTTGTCTGCATACAAAGATGCAGAACCTTAAGCTGTCCCCGCTATGCAAATCACAGGATATTCACCATAATAGATTGGAAGTCGATCTCCAATATCTCCAATTTGAAAACGAATCGAGTTTCTGCAGACGGATGGCACACCCCTCTTAGTAGGCCTTTGACAGTACGAATTCAAGGGCCGTTTAGTCACTTCCAATCTGTTGAACAAAGTTTCAGTCTGATAATTGCACGAAAAGACCACCCGTTTTGAGGCTGTTTACCTCATGCAAGTGCGGCCTAGCCATGTTTTGCGAAAGGGGGGGGATTATCTGGATCCGTACCATGATCTTTGCAGTTTCCATCCGAAAGTGAGAGACTATAGCACGTCAGTTTCGGAGAACTAAGGTGCATTTGTCCAAAAAGCATCGACAGATGAGTTCCAGGAGTATACGCTTGATTTTGAAGATAACAGCCCTTTTTGTTACCCTTATAGTGTCGATGACCATACAATATCAGAGTCACTTCACAAACTAATGAGATGAACCTCCAATTCAATAAGAAAAGCGTGGCCTGTGCACATGATTGTGCTTGGTTTTGCTTGAGAACGTCTTGCACAGATTTGAGGTGCCTGAAGCCTGAAGCTTTGAGCTATAGTCCCAAACACCCAAATAAGTAACTCTTAGCCATCTAGTCCTCAGCAAGACCAGTGAGTCTCCAATGTTTTGAGTTCGAGCCCTGAGTGTCGATGTTCAAACAACAAGTGAGCTTGATATGCATAAAATAGCCCATCCGGCATCTTTCCACAGCACTACTGCGCATGAACAGACAACTATCAGCTGATGCAAATGTTTGTAAAGCTGTGTATAGCTTGACACAGGAGGGTTGGCCTTCGCCTCCCTTGGGATCGTTTTGCCAATGTTGCTGATCTCCACCGCCATTTATAATTTTAGGATATCAAGACAGGAGCGAATGCTCTCGGGACGAAGTTGATGGCTTAGTGCATGTCAACCGGAACATAATGTCAGCAGAATAGGCAATCTGATATCTGAATCGTTGACAGCATTCTAATGTCTCACCGGTACATATGGCTTATTGGTTTGTTTGCCTCATCTATGATCATCCATCGATCACTGACAATAAAGCTGCGATGTCTGCCGGGCTAAAAGAGTAGCCATCTCAGATGATCATAATCTTTGACATGACTTACCACCGCATAACCGAGCGTAAACATACTGCTCCTGATATTGCAGGTGTTCTTTCAATAAGCATGCGACGTGTGACATGTCCAACAGACCAGATCCCCCAGGAATCATACAATATAATCTGAATTAGTAAAAAGTCTAAGTGTCCAGAGGAGGGCACTAAATGGCTCTAGGAGAGATTACATAGCACCGAATCAACTCAAATTCCGTACTCTTAGAGCTTGCGAACAACAACAACAACTGATATACCGAAGGTCAGGTCGACCGTCGAGGTACGTAGACCTCTGATGTCCAATCATGAACAGGACAACCCAGGAAATTTCCCAACAACCATATCCTGATCACCTAGTTTTCGTCTGCGAGGAGATTTGCAAACCTGCGACTGAATTTCGTGCCGACAACTGGCGCCCAGTTGGCTCTATTGTTAAATGAGAGTAGATACAGAAATCATCAATACTGGTTCCCAGGACTGGTCACGTGCTTAGTCCCGTGACAGTGCACGTGATACTCTGGTCAGCGCCACACTCAGATATTCGTGGTCTTAACTTCCAAAACGTTGCTGAGGTCCGACAGTTTGGAAGCTCCAGATAACTAAAGCCAAAATGTCTCTTATACAGCAGATGTCACTAAGGGATAGGCAAGTGGGTGAGTATAGTGGTGTGGAGCTTGATGTGCCGTCCAATTGCATCGGGGGCAAGTGCTAACAAACAATACAGCTGCCTTGGAGAAAATGCTTAATCTAAACATCAACTCGGAGAATTCTGACTTGACAGAGAGCCTGAACGGTGAGGAGATCATCTGGAAGGTTCTCATCCTAGATGCTAAGAGTACATCTATTGTGTCCTCGGTACTGAGGGTGAATGATCTGCTGAGATGTGGTATCACCATGCATACTCTAATCCACTCAAACAGATCACCATTACCAGATGTCCCAGTAATCTATTTTGTTGAACCAACCAAAGACAATATAGAAAGAATTGCCCAGGATATTAAGGATGACAAGTACTCCAGCTTCTACATCAATTTCACCTCCTCGCTGAGTAGAGATCTTCTGGAGGAACTAGCTAGATCTGTCGCTATCACTGGAAAATCATCTAAAGTGCTGCAGGTTTATGACCAATACTTGAACTTCGTTGTGACTGAACCAAACGTATTCTCTCTAGAAGTGCCTCATGTTTATTCTCAGTTTAGTGATGCCAAGAAGGAGGAAGAGGTACACGGTATTGCGGAAACCGTGTCTGATGGTTTGTTTGACGCCATAATCACGATGGGCACAATTCCTATAATTCGCTCACAGACCGGCGGGCCCGCTCAGCTTGTAGCTGAGAAATTGGACCAAAAGCTTCGTGATTATGTTATCAGTACAAAATACACCACCACCCCTGAGTTATCGCAAAGATTTGTTCTGATCTTATTGGACCGTAACATTGATCTAGCTGCAATGTTTGCACACTCCTGGATCTATCAATGTCTAGTTGCTGATGTCTTCAAACTGGAAAGAAACACAATTACCATAGAGACGGAGGTAAAGAATCAAAAGACCAAAAAACAATACGATTTAGATCCAAAGGATTTTTTTTGGTCAAAGAACTCACAGCTCCCATTCCCTGATGCTGTGGATAACGCTGATACAGACTTGAAGAACTATACAGAAAAGGTGGCTGAGTTGACGAGAGGGTCGGGTGTGAGATATGACGATTTGAATAGTCAGAATGAGGATAAATTACAGCAGACTGTTAACCAGTTACCAGAATTGACGGCCAGAAAAGCGATCATTGATATGCACATAAATGTTCTGAAATCGTTGTTAAATGAACTTGAATCGAAAGGTCTTGATTCATTTTTCGAGATTGAGCAAAGCTTGAATGATCCCAAATCTAGATCGCGCTTCCTAGAGGTACTGAATGGTGACGGTAAAGAAAATAACCTTGAGGATAAGCTCAGGACGTTTATTGTTCTTTACTTGACGACAGACTTGCCTTCGGACTTTGTCTCTCAGGTAGAAGGAAGCTTTGCAAAGCATGAGCACTTCAACACAAGCGCTCTGAACTATATCAAGAAATTAAAAGATAGTTTGAAGCTGAAAGATTCCATCGTTATGAGCAGTTACGCAAGAGACACCTCAAAGACAACTGTTCAGGGAAATTCATCTGCTCTTTTCTCAAACTTATCTTCAAAGCTGTACAACTTGGCTGATGGAAAATTGAATGAGGGTCTTGGCTCCTTAGTATCTGGTATCAAGAGGTTACTACCGGAGAAGAAGGCTATGCCAATCACTAAGATAGTTGAAACTATCATGGATCCGCACAATGCTAGTGAGGAAAGTCTCAAGGTTACAGACGATTATCTGTACTACGATCCAAAAGTCATCAGGGGTTCTCATTCTAAACAGCCGAAAAGACAGGCTTATCTTGAGTCCGTTGTGTTTGTGGTTGGTGGTGGTAATTACCTTGAATACCAAAATCTACAGGAGTGGGCATATCATAATACAACGCAGGGAAATTCGAAGTCTGTGGTTTATGGCTCTGATCAAATCTATTCTCCATCGAGTTTCTTGGAGGAGGTTTCTAGGTTAGGAGGCTAATTCGAAAATACAAAAGATTATAGCTCTAATTAGCCCTTGATTACGATGACAATAACTAGTAATATTACAAATTGACCGTATTCAAGCTTCAAGTGACTTTTCCATCGTTGGATATGTATATAAGATCAAAGGTAAGCATTGGAGTTCTCCAATATCTTCGTGCTTCTTCTAGCGTCCAAAAACAGTTCCTGGGCCTCTTCAATATCTGACACTTGAATCTCATTATGGCCCAAGGTCTTGGAGAGGATGCCCGCAGGTGACAACAGCTGCAGAGCATAACGTAGGGAAGTCTTACTTCCCTCGTGTGCCAGTTTATCTAGAGCTTCTTGACTAATTGGCAATGACTCAACCTTGGCTCTCTTTTCAATGATGACTTTAATCTCATCAACAGTGTACGGTAAGGTACGGATAATTAGTAATCTGTCAATCAAATCTGGTGGAATACCATGAGGTGCCTTTATATCCTCAGTTCCCTTGACTGTAGTCATACCTCTGTTGGAAGCCAACACCACTATTGGGGCAATCGAAGCCTCTAGCGCTCTGTTCAAGTACGTGAAAATCTCGATATCCAACATGTGCACTTCATCAATGAATAGGACACCGGGAACAAGTTCAGCAACACCTTGATCAATGTATTTCTGGACGACTTTGTTGACTTCATCACGCAACTTTTCAGTGATTTCAGTCTTTTTAGGCTTCAGTAGTTGACCCATCATGGATAGCACATCTTGACCGCCTTGAGGTCTGGCATTGGCAACATCCAGATCATGAAGCGTAATATCCTGTACAATCTCCTTCTTTTTGTGAACATCACCCTTTGGCAGTGGGACGTACTCCTCTGCCTCCAGGTCGAACTCCGTAGCATAAGCATCAGATCTACCAACCCTTTTGACAGCACCGGTGTTGGCTTCTATATATATGACATCACCAATGGTCACTCTCTCCTTTTGAATGCTCTCGTAAATCGTTGGATCCAATCTTAGTGTCTTCGTACCTTTTGCAGACTTCAGCCCAACAATAACATGAGATATGGTCTTACCGTACCCACCTAATGGATTTTCACTCTCCTCTGGCGTCAGTTCAGTAACTTCACCTTCGTAAACCTCTTTCGTCTCCTTGATTCTGAGACCGATGGATCTTCTAAAGTTTTCCATCAATGCCTCAGTTTTCTTCACCTCAACAGAGTACAACTCGGAACCAACAATTGGAACGAATGGAACCTTTGGGCCAAGTTCTTGCGCTATGGCTAGAGCAATGGCAGTCTTACCAGTAGCAGGGCCACCTGCAAGTAATATAGCTTTCCCACTCATTTTCTTGGCCTTTATGAGATCAACAATGACACCAGCAGCTTCTCGTGCCTCTGTTTGACCTACAAACCCAGAATCAACAGCCTTAGCGACACCACGCTCATCCAGCCCAAGGCCTTTTATGTGAGTGTGTGCTGCTGTTCTGGAATCCCTCGTAGTGGTATCTTTCACCTCACTAATCTGCATTGCCTAATGGTTTCTGCTTATATTTTCCAATTGCAAGTTCTGTTCAACTTTTGGCTCCAATTTTTTGTTTAGGAAAATTCGATTCAGCTCACATTTTGTACGGCCGGAATTCAATGGTGAAGTGTCACGTGTTTAGTCATGTGACAAGTGAGTTCCGACTTCATTTAACGAAATGGGCTAATTACCGTATTAGGCAAATTATAAACAACTTCCACGCACAAAATGGGAGCTGCTCTCTTGTCAACTCGAAGAAAAAGACGTCAAGGGCTTTGCAACGCTCACCAACTGTGATGAAGCAACTTCTCTCTGACATTCACGCAGACTCCGACACTGAACTTACCCGCACTATCTCTTCATTTGATCAAGCGAGCATGAACGGCATGCTGACTCCCCCGTCCTCTCAAACTTACTCAAAGGGTCATTTCAGTGACGAGGAAGACATACAAGGCCTAAGCGTACGCCAAGTTTCTCCCTCACATCCGAGTTCACTTCACGCTGCTGCAAATGAGGAAACTATCCAGCGAGTAAAACCAAAGAGAAAGCCAAAGCTCAAACATCGCCCACCAAACGGTACAGTTCTCAACCTTGAAACCTATGATCCTGAGGTTTGCATTAGCCAACAAGATGACGATATTGACAATGATGATGTAAGCTTTCTACACTATGCATTCAAGCATTCAAAAAGGATGACCGTGGTCACAGGGGCCGGTATATCAGTCGCTTCGGGTATCCCTGACTTTCGTTCATCCAATGGGTTGTTTCAAGGCTTAAAATCGACTACATCGGCAGGTACAAACGGTCGAGCATTGTTTGATTCCAGTGTTTACAGTGATGGTGAGTCCACAGCGAAATTCCATGCCATGGTGAACCAGCTTTACGATATGACTCAAAAATCCAAACCCACCGACTTTCACCTGTTGATCAACAATGTTTCCAAAGAAGGGAGGCTTTTAAGACACTACACTCAGAATATCGATTGCTTAGAGAGCAAATTGTCTCACTTACAAACCACTGTGCCTATTAAGTCACATCCACCATACCCACCAACGATTCAACTCCATGGTACTATCCAGTATATGTATTGCTCAAAATGTCGCTGGAATTCGGAAATAGTACCTGAGCTTTTCAATGGGACCGAAGCCCCAGCATGCCCTGAATGTCTGGAACTGGATGAGATAAGAAGAATGTCAGGGAAAAGGGCTCAAGGTATTGGTTGTTTAAGACCCAGAATTGTGCTCTACAATGAATTCCATCCTGATGGTGAGCAAATTGGTAATATCTCACATGCAGATCTAAGATCAAAACCGGACTGTCTTGTTATTGCGGGGACTTCATTGAAGATACCAGGAGTAAGGAGATTAGTGAAGGAGCTTGCCAAGGCAGTCCATGCTGCAAATGGTTGTATAATATGGATCAACAAAGACGAGCCTTCGATGAGTGTCGTTGACTATATAGAGTACATTGACCTAATTGTTACAGGTGACTGTCAGGATGTTCCAAGTCTGATCGAAAATTACAATGAGTACCTATTGAAACAGAAGAAGAAGAAAATACCAAAGGAGAAGGGCGTGGAATTAACATCACATGCCAAGAATGAGCCTGTATCGAGAAAAGTGAGCAAACAGGCGCCAAAAAGGAAAAGTAAACAAGACAACTTGATCCAATCGAGGTTGGAACTTCTTGTTACGAAACTTAGCGAAGCTAAGTGAAAAACTTCACTCCGTGAAATTGACGACTAATTATGGGTTTGATGTACTATAGAATAGTTAATGAACAAGTTTTTTTTTCCCCCCGTTGTCATTTAATAGTCCTCATCAAGTTCAACCTCATCATTAGGTTCTTTTGGCTCTTGTGATTCTGCCCACTGAGTTACATCATCGATATAGCTCAGAATTGTTTGAATGCTTTCTGGGTTCTTAGCCTCTAAAGGCAGGAATTGTACCATTCCGAAATCATCCACTAAATGTGCTATTGATTCATTCAATTTCGCAAATCTTGGATTTGTGTCTCTATTGATATCATCTAGTAATAGAAGAGGGTCCGGGTTTAGAAATTTTTTCAGTTGCTTCTTTGAAAAATCGTCTTTGATCAAATCAAGCTTTGAGAGAATGTTGATATGTGGGAGTTCGAGCAAAATCATAGCTGACATTGCACTCAATGCACCACTGAAGAATTTGGAACGATCCACGATAAATGGAGCTTCTAATAAGTATGTAGCACATAGGTTAAAGTTCAGCTGTTGTTGGAGATGCTTCACTATTGTAGGAAGTACTGGAATATGTGTATAGAGCTCGATCTGTCCTGGGCAATCGAAGATCAAGTATTCATCGTTGTAGTCACCAATCTCCTCATCTAGCCAATCGAGATTGTTCAATAGGTATTCGAAACAATAAACAAGGCCACCGTTAGGACCAAGATCCAACTCTTCCATCACATCCTGCAGAGAGATCAAATCACGGATATCAATTGTGAATTCATACTCGGATGGCTCGGCTGCTGGGTCTAGATTCACTATATGAGCACGACGACCAATAGATTGGAGGTAGGTAACCATGGCATTGCAGAACGTGCTCTGTAACCTTTGTTAATAACTTCGCAAGAAACCTGAAAAACGGCCACATACTTTACCAACGCCGGCTGGACCGAGGACCAGAGTGCCTACTCTAGACATTTTTTCCTAGTTGAACGTTTAAGCTGTACGAAGGGCGTTATTGCAATGTCAATTTGGTTGGTGTTTTTCATAAAAAATGAAAATTTTCGATTTGACACAAAAATATTTATGCGCCGCTACCATTTTTAATATCAAATCAGTAATCTTGACGTCTCTACTATATGATTGATTTAAAAAGACTATGACGGTGATGACAGCTGTTATACTTTCCTGCACCAGCAATTCGAGCTCTCGCTTTCCACTTGAATAACAGCATATATGTTTTTGTTTTCAAAGATTTTCTGGACTCTTTTCTTGATAATTGTCGAGTTCTCACCATCGAGGTATTGGACGTGAATGTACCCTACTAGATCATAATTATGCTTTTCTTCGCAACCCTCACCGTGGTTGTGAGAAGTGTCATGAGACGTATGGTCAGAATGGTTATGCTCGTGAGAGTGATTCGGAGTACGCCATTGATTTAGCTCAACAGAGTGAGAGTATGCCTTGTCTCCAGCTCTGGAGGTTAGGATATCAGCAGAATTCCAAAATCTCGGCACTGTATATCCAACAACACCAGGAGTGGTAAATACTTGGGACAGAGTATCACGCATAAGTTCCTCCCTTTTATCATCTAGTGATAATATTAGGTTGGCAGCTGATGATTTTATCAATGGTAAAGCACTGAAAAATATGAGAACAGCAATGAAGAGAGATGCGATAGGATCAAAGATGCTGGACTTGAACAAAGAAGTGAGGATGGTTGACACAACAACGCCAGCTGATCCTAGAGTGTCTGCCAATATGTGTAAAAAAATCCCCTTCATGTTCTCGTTATCGCCAGTGCCATGTGAATGTGAATGTGAATGTGAATGTTGATGTGAATGTTGATGTGAATGCCCGTGTTCGTGCCCATGGTTGAAGGCAAAAATTCCAATAATGTTGACAACGAATCCTAAAAATGACACAACTAGAAGTTCCCCTGTTCGCTCCAAACTTACCGGGTTAATGATTCTCTCTATTGCTTCAATGAAAATACCAGCGACAATACCAATTAGTAGAACACCATTGGCGAACCCAGCTAGAGTCTCGATTCTCGAAAGCCCAAATGGGAATTGTTCACTTGGTGGTTTCTTGGAAAGCACACCAGCGACCAGCCCCAGTGCAAGAGATGTGCAATCTAGAGCCATATGTAGGGAGTCTGACAACAACCCGAGAGATTTGGATCTAAAAGAGTAGAGGAACTGGACAAACATGAACATTGTGTTCAACATGAGATATGAAAAGATTGCTTTGGTATCACTGTGTAGCAACAGCTGGTGAAGAATGCTAGGCTCTTGAGATTCAACTAAGAGATTAGAGCTCGTTTGGAATAAACTTTCATCCACATCGATAAGCGCTGTAGATGCGATCAAACCAAGCTCCGCGATCCACTGGAACTTATTACTCATGACACCTGAGTTGAAGGACAATATCTCCAATAGTATGGATATAACCCCCATGATAGTTGGTGAACCCTTCTTGAAGGTTATACCCTGATTGTCAATCTTAGTCACATTTATGACAATAGCACACGCTACTGTCACCAAAATCATGCTTATATGGAGCTCTTTATAGCTGAATACCAGACCTAGCCCGCTGGTGATGAGTGTCATTATCGGTATGTCCATTGGCTCCTTCTCCTTGTCGAACTCTCTCAGATCACTCTTAATTAGGTACAAAGTAATATAGCTTCCGAGTATTCTATACAACGCTATCTCGTCTAACCGATGGGGAATAAAGCACAAGCCGTTACTTTGTTGTAATGAAAGTATATCAAACAGCAGAGAGGCAGCCAGATATAGCTTGCTGTTACTAATGATCAACACCAATGACAGCACCACTGTCCTTACAGACCCAAGTGTTAGGGTCACAGCAAACAGGGCAAACAGCGTGACCAACGTCCTCTGCCTTCTCCAAATCGCAGGACTCTTCCTCGCTGTGTTCACGGCGTTCATCTGGGTGTAGATAATCGTCACCAGCGAGGCAAGAAACAACGGGATGAGCACCGTGGTGAGAGACATCGTCCTCCATGTCGTTGAGGCAACACTCTGGTCAAATATGAAGTTGGCAGCCAATAGAAGGGTCGGATATGCCAGCAGCAAGGGCATGCTCTGGATTTCTACCAGCGACTCCGCTGGCGCTTCACTCATAATCAACAAATGGCTCCCAATCTCCTTCGATTTTGAGTAGTTGAAAGCTTTGAAACATCAACGTGTTAAGCGCGCGGCTTGTCCAAAGTGCTACATAACCTCCTTCGTAAACACAACGACTCCAGCGATGAGACCAGACAGCGAGTCTCTCAAGAGGCTGAGTACTAGAAAGCGGTCCAACGCTTCTTCTTTGGAGCTGGAGCCGCTCCCTTGGTACAAAAGGCTGCTACGCTGGCTCATCACCGTTCCAGAGCCGCCTGAACAGAACGAATCAAGAGTACGAAGAAACTACCAAGGATGGGGAAGTGACAGGCTGCTGTTTCTATTTGGCGGGAGGCTACGGACTGTGAGGGCAAGGCCAATATCTCTGGTCTCCTTCCTGGTGATATTGGTGCCCTGTGTTCTATTTTGTATCTTTGAGTGAGTACAGAGTACGTTGTCGGTACGTGTAAATACTAATGACGCTCAGAGCCTCTTGGTGCTGGAAGCACATATCTCCAGCTGTTGTCATTATGTTCCTCTATTGCTGGTTAATATGCATTTCGTCTTTTATAAAAGCATCAACATATGATCCTGGGGTAAGTTGAGCCCATTAAAACTAGCTTGAACTTTCATACTAACACAAAGCACAGTTCATCCCAAGGAACATCCATCTGACGGACGATCCTTTTAGCCTTCCAGAAGAATATTTCAACACTATCAGTCTGCCGTCCTGGGGCGAAAGGGTTGTGGAAGTCAAATACTGTCATACGTGTCGAGATTGGAGAATGCCTAGAAGTTTCCACTGTTCAAGATGTGATCAGTGCATCTCAATCCATGATCATCATTGCATCTGGTTGAATAATTGTGTTGGAGAACGCAATTACAGATATTTTTTCAACTTCCTCCTCTTCGGAAGTTTATCCTGTGTCTATTTATCTGCGTTATCCTACTACCATCTCTTCACTTTCAAAAAACAGCATGGTACCACATTTAGAGGCGCCCTGAAACATAGCCCTATGAGTTTCTTTAATGCTCTTTACGGTCACGTCGCCATGATATACCCATTCATATTACTCTTGTACCACGTCTACATGTCAGCTACGCAACAGACCACTAGGGAATATCTACGAGGATTGAAATCTCAAAAGCCAAACCCTTATACGCTTGACAACCCTTTGTTAGACTTTGTTACTTCCTTGTGCAAGCCAAGAGGGTATAGCTATGTGAGGCCTAGGGAGCGTTATACACCCGGTGATAGAAGGTTCGATCGATTCACCCCTGTGAATAACTCGACCAAAGTCTAGAAAAAAGGCTCATTGTGTAGTATTCCCCATAGAGGCACGAATTATCAAAGTGATTATTTTTTGCGTACTTTTGAGCAATGGATAGGACAGTTCAATGCGAACAAACGAAGACGCTTTGTGCTAGGAATTATATTATTGACAGTGGTTGGGCTCTCACAAAGTTCTTAAACTCACCGGCTTGTGGCGGAAAGAAATGCGCAGCCCGGAGAAGGATCAAAAGAAAAAAAGAAAACCTCGGCTCGGACAAGACAAAAAGTGCGTATATATATCTACCACTAATTTCTTCTCTCCAAGACCGCAAAGAACTGTAATAAACGTTACAAATGAAGTTGTTTGAAAATACTTGCGAGTTTTACTATCCATGGGACCAAGTTACTGCCGCCAACTGGCGCAAATATCCTAACGAGATGTCTTCACACGTTGTGGCTGTTGATGTTTTACGCAGAGAGTTGGACCCAACTTGCAAAATTTTAACCACGGAAAGACTCATCACGTGTAAACAATCAGTGCCCAGCTGGCTGCAATGTCTCATTGGTGGTAGAAATACGAGTTATGTGCGTGAAGTCTCCACGGTGGATCTCAATACAAAGACACTGACATTGAGAAGTGTGAATTTAACTATGAGTAACTTGTTAAAAGTGTTTGAAACCGTTACGTATACTCCTCATCTACATGACTCTTATAAGACCGTGTTCAAACAAGAGGCAAGGATCATTGCATACGCCTCATTCCAGACACTCTGCAATAAGATCGAAGATTGGAGCGTTGAAAGATTTGGAGAGAATGCTAAAAAGGGGAAAGATGGATTCGAAACGGTGTTGAAGATCTTCAGCGAACAGTGGGATCGGAAGGGTGAGCTTGTTGATGAGATTTCTGAAGGATTTGATAAAGTGGTGAAGACAGTTGACAACTCGATAGATTTGGTGAAGAATGAGATTGTTAAAGAGACTGGTAAGATTTTGGGCGAAGCTGAACTCGTGAAGAAATCCATTCTGATGGAGTACTACGATATGATAAAAAATGCATTCAGAAAGAGCTGATGGCTCTAGTAAAGGGTTAGTGAGATTGGGTTTTGATATAGACGAATGGAGTTTAGTGTGGTTTTTCATTTGCATAGTTTGTGGCATTTTGATATTTTTCTGCTCTCGTCTTGAGGGCTCTTAGATTACATACATTCAAAGTAAACGTTTGACTTAGGCGATAAGGATAACTTTGTAGCTAACTTGAAGTTATATAGTGCTTTAAGCTCGGAAGTTCTTCCGCATCGGGTAATTCCACTCGCGCAGCCACATAAAGATGCGATGAGTTGTCCAAAACTTTTTGTAACAACTGTTATAACAATTTTGCTTAAGGTTCCATGACTCAACGGACGGAGAGAGAGCCCTTGTTGAAAGGCATCCGGAGAGATATTATCCTGGATCCTTCGACGGAGATCTCAGGCTTGATCGCGTCAGAGTTGGAGCAAGAGGAACTGCTACACGATAATACATACACAGGATTAGATGATACAGAGACCAGCCAAAGCGGAACGCCTATAAATGAAACGTTATCAAAGAGCAGAACAAATGTGATTGTGTTATCCATGGCTCTGGGTGTGTTTTTGGCAGCGGCTGATTCTACAATAGTCACAACCATTGTGAGTCGAATAGCATCTGAGTTTGACTCATTACCCAAGTTGTCTTGGATGGCCACGGCTTACCTTCTCTCTAGTGCCACTTTCCAGCCTTTATATGGGAAGTTGAGTGACATTTTTGGAAGACGAGCACTACTGCTGTTCTCGAATGTGATGTTTGCAATGGGTTGTTTGATCTGTTCCCTGGCCCCAAATGTAAACGTTTTGATTTTAGGGAGATTTATCAGCGGTATCGGTGGTGGAGGACTGACAAGTATGGCAACTATAACTACTTCAGATCTTGTCCCACTCAAATCGAGGGGCCTTTATCAAGGTCTAACTAACATCTCATTTGCCTGTGGTAGTGGAGCGGGTTCCATCCTTGGGGGAAGTTTTGTGTCGCATAAAAGTCTTGGAGGTTGGCGTGGGGCGTTTGCCTTTCAAGTTCCATTAACTTTTGTTAGTGCTTTAGCTATCCATATGTTTCTCAAGTTGCCACAAGGTTCACCGGGTTTAGGAGTGACTGGATCTGACATTAAGAAGAAGTTAAAGCTGATTGATTGGCAAGGATCTCTTTCATTAGTGTGTTTTCTGCTATCGTTCTTAACTGCTGCTTCTTTAGGTGGGAAAGAGATTGCTTATTCAAGTTGGAATTTCATCATATTGGTAAGTTTAACCATTTTCTTTTTGATATTGTTCATATTTGTTGAAGCAAAAGCCAAGATACCCATTCTTCCACTTTCATTCATGAAGATACCGACAGTCACGGGTGTTTCCCTCTCCAATTTTTTTTTCTCAGTCAACACATTCACAATCTATTTTATGGTCCCTATATATTTCACCACTGTGCTAAATCTTTCTTCACAAGAGGTTGGGTATAGATTTGCACCAAATTTCTTCTCCATTATCATTGGGTCATTAGGGGCTGGGTACTACATGAAATCGACTGGTCGATATTATAAGCTCTTGATTGTGTCGGGTGTTCTTGCCCTATTCGGGACGATACGAATTGTTCTTCTCAGCCCTTCATATACCGTTTTCGAACAATTTACACTACTGGTGACTCAAAGTATAGGTACATCTGTCATCATCACGGCAACTTTATTGGCCTTGATCGCTGCAGTACCTCATGAGCATCAAGCTGCCACCACGTCTATTAGTTATCTATTTAGATCGTGTGGTTCGACACTTGGTGTCTCTATAGGTTCGGCTATCCTAAGTAAGAGATTAGACGTTGAGCTCAATCAAAGAGTGATGAAGTTTCTTGGTGATGATCATTCAATTGAGGAACTACGCGGGATCGTGGATAAGGCGATCCATAGTACGGAATATATCCATAATGGGGCTCCAGAGTTTGTTCAACAGGCACTGATAGATGCCTATGCACATAGTACGAAGACAACTTTCCAGTTTTGTTTAGTTTCTGCTATCCTAGGGTTTTCCAGTTTGTTTCTGATCAAAGAGTTCAAACTGCACAGTACTTTAAAACGGGCATCCTGATTCTACAAAGCACACTCGATTCTCTCTCTCTGTCTCTCTCTACATATATGAATAAACGTCAACTTTGGTGTATGGATGTTTTTTGACTGAAGCCGCGAATCCGCGAATCCGCAATGGCCAGAACTTCCGGAAATGGACGTTTAGCTTATTTAAATACGTCATAGAGTTGAAAAGTGTAAGTAGCGCCACAGAACTCGATTCGCTAAGTAGTTAAATATGCTTTCATAAGAGTATAGGTAGATAATAAGTCAATCTATCCTTGAATTTGGCGAAGCCCATTTTTTGTTCAGTTGTTACGTCATGAATTCCAAAGTCGTTACCCTACTCTGTCCAAAAAATTGGGTTAGGGCCACGATCATCGTCGAGGTGTGTTGAATTTTTTGGCTTTGCTTTCTTCTTCTTCTTTCCATTATTTCAACCATCAATTCAAAGTATTCTAAAATGTCTAAAGTGTTTTTCGACGTTACTTCCAACGGTATGTCTTTCAATCGCTGGAATCCATTGGGGTGGTGTCCAATTGTTCTTGAAACAGGGGCTCAATTGGCGGGTTTTTAAGTCATTTGCCACCAAAAATTTTGGACATCACCAGTATTTCAATCAACAAACACGATTGACTAACAATGATTTCAGGTGAGCCATTAGGCAGAATCACATTCCAATTGTACAACGACATTGTCCCAAAGACTGCTGAGAACTTTAGAGCCTTATGTACTGGTGAAAAGGGATTCGGTTACGAGGGTTCTCCATTCCATAGAGTCATCCCACAATTCATGTTGCAAGGTGGTGACTTCACCAGAGGTAACGGTACCGGTGGTAAGTCCATCTATGGTGAGAAGTTCCCAGATGAAGTGAGTATATATTTTTTTTTTCATTTTGATGAATCTCGCCCGACTAACTGAGAATTTTAGAACTTTATCAAGAAGCATGACAGACCAGGTTTGTTATCCATGGCCAACGCTGGTCCAAACACCAACGGGTCTCAATTCTTCATCACCACTGTTTCCACCCCATGGTTGGATGGGAAGCACGTTGTCTTTGGTGAGGTTATTGATGGGTTGGACGTTGTCAAGAAGATTGAGTCCTTGGGTTCTCAATCCGGTGCCACCAAGACCAAGTTGATCATTGCCAAGTCTGGTGAGTTGTAAGGAATTCTACTCTATAACTAAAAAAAAAAAAAGAGGTTAAGAGAATTGAAATAAAAGAAATTGAAAATGTGTCAAAAAAAAATCATTTTCCCAATGTAGAAGAATTACCGTAATTGGTGTAGACGGCTTCACCGGCAAACGAGAAATTGAAGTGAAGTCACTGACAAGTTTGCCCTTTACGTATATAAATCTAATCACAAGATGAGTTTCTCCCTGTACGACCTTCGCAAAGTGGCTCGAACTGCTCAAAACACGCTGTTCCAAGATCCAGAGACGGAACTTGTTATCATTAGAAACGCAACTACAACAGACAGCTGGGGGCCTTCCAACAAACAACTCGAACAGATCAAAGACCTTCTTTATAAAGATGAGCCGGAACACGTTCTTGGACTGATCTTCAGCAGGATTAAAGAATATATCAGCAGTGTGAGATTAAGATCGCAAAGTATCACAGAGGCGTTATACTCTAAAGCACGGCATTACGTTAATAGCGGATATGAATGGAGGATAGTGCTCAAATGTCTTAAAGTGGTTGAGTATTTGATCTTACATGGTGATGACCATATAGTGGAGTTGGTTCGTAATGAGAAGCCGTTATTGGAGAAGATCATTGCCAAGTATGGTAAAGATGATGAAGTTTTAACTGGTGTTGGTGAATCCGTCAAGACGAGTGCAGAGTTGCAGCAGATTGAACAATCCAAAGCTGTCAAGATGCAAGCTCAAGATGTCGTGAGACTCATTGATGATGCTGATTATAGGAAGAAAGAAAGAGAGACGGCATTAAAGATGAAGGAGAATCTTGAAGGTGTTGGTAATGGAGTTAAATTACAGAAAAATGATCAAGTGCCTAGTTATATGAAGAATTTCAAGAAAAAGGAACTGGATCGATCAAAGATTCAACATTCAAATACCAAAGCTGAAGTCAGAAATAGTCTTAATCATTTTATACACACGAAAAAGAAACTCCCCGGTGAATATGTGGAATTTAGCGATCAAACATCGCAAAACTTGGGTGAATCCTTGTTTGATGATCAGTTTGATGAGGATGCGGGATCAACGGATGAGGATTACGAGCATCCTGATAAAGAGGAGACCACAGATAGCGACTTTGGAGGGTTCCAACATGCGGGATCACCAGCTACGATAGAACCATTAGTTTCATTTGATGAACCGGAAACACCAACAACAAATTCCATGAGTACGTTTATGAGTCATCAAACTTTGGCAACGGACTCAACAAAGGCTGCATTTTCCTAATTTTCACAAAGAGAGAAATATCTATGCCTCTGTAGATAGTTCTGTAACACTGGCTCCAAGTTCTTCAACGTCGTCATCATTAGCCAAACCTTTTTCAAAAATTTCTCTCCCAGTCATCTTCCCACCATGATATTCCCTTTTCCTTTGCTCTAATCTTTGATCGATACCCATTTCTTTCCTGAATTTAATCCTCCATTCAGAGAAACTTTCCCTTGTAACTTTTGTACCATAAAATTTCTTCTGTTCTTCTCGTTCTTTGGCCAATAGTTGTTCATCGTGTTCCTTTTGTTTCCTTGCCACTTTTTCCTCAAATCTCTCCTCTCCCATTTCCTTCAGAGTGGATGTTAGGGCAAAAATTGATGGGATCCCAACTTGATCTTCAGCTTCTTCAATGAGTCTATTCCTAAATTGTTCTAAATCAGATGAGTCGAACTCCACCAACTCTGAGATGATCACTGGTCTGTTTCGTTCCTCTTTATCGTCTTCATCGTCATCGTCTTCTTCTTCCAATTCGTCTTCAGCGGCTTCCACAGTCAGATCTGGTGCAACTTGAGGGTATGTTTCCGGGTATTTAACATAAAGGATCAACTTGTGCTTTCTTTGTGAATTTGTCTCCAGTCGCAAAGTTATGGAGAATTCCCGATCGTTTATGAGTTCCAATTCGTCTGGATAAATCGATTGCAAGATCTCAATCTCCTGTTGTTGTTCCTCTTTATAGTCCATCTTGTCTTTGTATGAAGGGCTTCAAGGTAATGAAACAAAAAAAAAAAAAAAAAAATTTCAGCTCAGCAGTTAATAACCAACTTATAAAAGCCATGGAATTACCAGATTTGATTAAAGAGACGAGGAGGCTGTTGGCTCTGTCGCAGTTCAAAGATGCGCTGAAACTGTTGAAACGGCATAAGGAATTTCTGAACGATGTGGAGTATTTACAACTATTCGGTGAGACGTATTTAGAGAATGGGAAAGTGGAATCAGCGTATGAGATGTTGGAAAAGGCATGCTCTCTTGATCCTGAAGCGGAATATGGTGCCGAGAAGTTCTTGTACATGGGTCAGATCATCGGTGGTGTGAAAGGGCTGGATTTTATAGATCATGGGATTGCCTCGTTGACGTTGAAGTTTGAAGAGACACAAGATGCAAGCTTGATTAAAAAGTTGAATCAGGGGATATTTGCAGAGATTGAGATCTGGATGACTGATCTGTGTATGGAGCCTGAGGCTGAATCGAAATGCGACGAGTTAATCTCTCAGTCGTTATCGCTTGATGAAATGAACCCTGAGAGTTGGAGTCTTTTAGCCAGTATCAGAATCTCTCAACAGAGGTTTGATGAAGCTAAACAAGCAGTGGAGAAATCCTGGGAATTGTTTGATAAGAGGAAACGCCAATTGGAAGATGGGGAATTGGAGGATATAAACGGTGTTGAATACGTGGAGATGATCCAACCTTTATTGACATTGGCTAGGTTATGTGTCGAGTTAGGTTTGTATAATACAGGTGCCTCTGTGGCTGCTAGTGTTCGAGACATTGATGAAGACAATTCTGAAAGTTATTATTTGGAAGGGTTTGCCAGTTATTTATTCATAAAGAGGAGTCAATATGATAAGTTGTTTACAGAATATGATGCTGATAAATTTGAATCATTTGAGATTGAACCCAGTGATGAGTTTGAAGAGAATGCCAAATTGGCCAAAGAGAGTTTCCAAGCCGTGATAAGATTATCACAGTCTCTTGATGTTGAGCCAGAGATTTTGCAACATTCTCAAGTTTTATTAAGACAGTTGGAGCATGTACAAATTGATAATAATGACGACAATGATATCAACGAGGACAATTGGGAAGATGAGATTGAAAGCGATGAGGAAAGCGAAAAGAGACAAGTCCATAGAGAGGCATAAAACAGAATAATACAAGATGCAAAAACAGTAAACAAACAAAAGAACACACACACCGTAAACCCACCCGTGCAATCAACTAACTTGTAATGTCCCAATCTCAGGAACCTCCTCCTCCTCCTCCTCCTCCTCCTGTTGGTCTCCTTCTTCCTCGTCTACCCAGTCACTCTCATCCTCCTTCAGCAAATCTGGCAGCACCTGTCTGGGCTCGTCATCGTTCAACAGCTGAACGTACTCCTCGGGTACCAGCCCTGTCTCGCCAGTCTCCGGGTCCCCAGCCACGAGCCAGCCTTGGCCGTGTCTGTAGCTGATCCAGATCACCTGACCTTCTTTCAACGCCACCTCGTTGTCGTTTTCAGGCGTGAAGTCGAACAGGGCAATGGCACGTCCGTGGATCTCATCTGAATCCGAGTGTTTCAAATCCTCGACAAAGGGAGGTCCTTCCTCCAGCGGCTCTCGTGTGCCGTAATGAAGCCCGTCGTCCTCGTCGTACGCAAAGTCGCGTATCGAAATTCGCAGTTGGCTCATAGTGTGTGTTGTGTTGTTTGTAATATAATAAATAAACGGCGGGTTTTCATTGCTCGCGGGATGTTTTCACAACTATTAATACACAACTAAGATATATATACACCTATAGCCAAAACAACACAGAGACAATGACAACCAATCACAGGCCAACGTTCGAGAGCAGAAGAGGCCGTGAGCTTGCGCCGTCGAGCATAAAACACGCCAGAGCGCTGCCTGCGCACAAGCAGCTCAAGTTCAGGACGCAAGCCCGCGAGAAGCTCGACGAGCTGAAGAAAGAGCTCGAGCAGCGCGAGCAAGAGAGCTTTGTGGATAAACGGCGAAGAATCGAGGCTGAGACCGCGGCGAAGGACGACAGCGACAGCGACAGCGACAGCGACAACGAAGACGAGCTCAGCGGCAGCGAGGACGAGGACGCGCTGCTACAGGAGCTGGCCAAGATCAAGCGGGAAAGGGCGCTGGAGCAGCAGCGGGAGCAGCTGAAGCTAAAGACCCTCAGGCCAGCCGCAGCGTCGGCGGGCGCGCAGCCCGTGAGGAAGAGCTGGCGACAGGACGCCGTGTTCAAGAACCACAACGCCAAGCAGCCCAGTGGCGACAACTACGTGAACGACGTGGTGAGATCGGACTTCCACCAGAAGTTCCTGGACAAGTATGTAAAGTAAAGTCAATATAAATATAATAATTCGCGTACACCAATACAACAACTCATCGATACCACAACCAGGGAGCTACAAATGGAGAAGAAGAGACCGCTGGACACCGGGATCGAGGTGCCCGTCAAGTTCAAGAAGTTCTACCCGAACCACCTCCCGTACAAGCAGCTGCTCGAGGCTGAGGAATACGAGTTCCACCACGGGCCTCAGGAAACGGACCTCACGAGCTCCAGGGTCAGTGCGTTGGGTGATCGAACTCTGGCACGTACTGAGCTCTCGGGCTGCCTGTGGCACGGCATAGAGAAGGAGCACTTCTTCACGTTCCTGGCCCGGTATGGCATTGGCCAAGTGGACAAGATCAAACAACACCTTCCAAAGAAAAGTATAGTGGAGATCATGAGTTACTACCATGTCTTACAAAGGGAATTGCGATACTATAAGAAGAAGAAGAGAAGGTTCCATCTCTTGGCGAAATATAACGAGATCCCAGAGGCCATGGAACTCGATCAAGCTGCCATCACCGTGGAGGAAACTTTTAGTCATGAGATCAATAAAAGACGTGAACTCCATAGAGAGAGTCAAAAGGCATTACACGATGATGGAGAGAACGTTATCGATCTTGCCAAATTGAATGAAATGGCTTCTTTCTTCAAAATGGATCACTTATTGGCTAACGCTGGGAGGACAAAGGCTTTTTGTCATGACATGACAACTTGGTATAACGGTTATTATGAACTAGAAGCCTCTATAAGGCAAATCGTTAAAGACGTTTTGAAAAGTATATTAAAGACTAAATTACACTCTACTCAACCTAAAATTGAAAAAACTGATACAAGAGATGGCCTTTTATCCTTTTGGGTCGGTCAACATGAAGTTTCTCAAGCCATTTTCGATTTGAAGTTGAAACGCCCATTAACAATGGTTAGATATTTTAGATACATATGTGATAGATTGGCCATTGCAGTTGTTGATGAATCAAAACCACCATCAGGGAAACTGGATGAATTCAAAAGAGATCAAGGACAATTGGTGAATTTCCCCTTGGAACGAAGTCATAGAGATATCCGTGGATTCAATGAACTTATAATGAGAAGCGAAGGTGGGTTCCCTAATGCAGACGAAGAAGATGAAGAACAAGATGAGGATGATGATGGTGATGATGGTGATGATGGTGATGATGGTGAGACTGGTGATGAATCAGTTGATGAGTCGGATCAAGACGACCAAAATGATCGGTTCATAGAGGATAATGATGAAGATGAAGAATTGTTGGATAACCCAATTGCATTGGGTGTGTTTCAAAAGGAAACGGAACAATTGGATGCACAGTTTGATGAGATTAAAAACGATCTTGTCAAAGAATACATGGAGGCATTAGGCGCATTACAAGAATATCAAGAGAGATATCAAACGATATTAGAGAAACAGAACATCATGTTTGAAAAATGGGAAAAGGCAGAGAAGAAAAGACAAGAAAATAAGGCAAGATTCAAAGCTTGGTATGAAAAAAAAATGGAGGAGAAGAAAAAATTGGAGCAAAACTTAAACACCCAACAAGAGATAAATCAAGAAACTCTTGGCCAAGAAGTCACCACAGCCCAAGGATCGAATGAACACGAAGAAACACCTGAGGAGTCTTCCAGCCAGGATGACACAGTAATAGCGGAAACTGAAATCTCTCCAGAAATGGTGGCTATATATAGTTACACTTTCCCATCCTACTGAACGAGGAATTAAAAATCAAAAACTATAGTACTCCATTATATAACGTTAATTGTATTCTTTTTCATCCTTATGCAACACCAAACAATCTATTTTTGTAAACTTTCATCACATTTTTAATCAATGGCCAACCATTATCATTTCTTACGGCATCGCCATTCTCTTGTAATCTTCTCAACAAATAATCCTTTGTCTCCACAGGTGGACCCCAAGGAACATACTTTATAATGTTTTTGACACCTTGATTATTCACCAAATCAAATGTGACATCATCGGCCATCCCCAAGAGTTGACCAAGTACAACGTTGGATTTGAAAACAACATTTGAAGAGTTTGTAATCTCTTGAGAGGCCAATTTTGAAGATTCAGCATTATGAGAGGCAACAACGAGATGTCCTAATGTAGCTTTTTCAGAATTTTTCGCCAAATCTTTCAAAACGTATTGAATTCCAGAATTATAAGAAGTATCGGTATCCTCTTTTGTATCATGAATAACACCCCGATCAGGCTCAGAGTGGATATAAGCACCCCTTACGAGTTTAAGACCAACTCTATACTGATTCTTTGAAGCTAATTGTTCTTCAAGTCTTATCTGATCCATTGCATGTTTCAAATACATCTGGATTGTACCAACAACTTGAACAAAATCATCTTGCTTGTTAAATTTTTGGAAAAGGTTTCTCTGTAATTGATACACACCTTTTTGTAAATCATATTTTTCTGCATCAATGACTGTGACAAAGAAGGGTGATTTCCTCTCGGGATATACTTGCTTCAATTCTTTATTCAATTCAGCCACTCTTTGAGTAACTTTAGCACAATTATCATTAAGTTGCATCCATTGCGATTGATAAGCTGGATTTTCATAGTTTAGCAACACATCAACAGGACGGGCAACAAGGGCAGACGGTTTCAAAACTATGTATCCCGGTGGGATCATGTTTATATCTTCTTTGCCTGATTCAATCATATTCAAGATATGTGGTTTCAATATAGTATCAATAGACTTTATCGTTTCTGAAACGATGTAATCAATATCGATATTCTTGGTCCCCTCAGAGTCCTCAATGGTTAATGATAACATCATGTTATTAATTCCCCTTGCACTCAAGCTTTCACCTGTCTTGATCACCTCACTGGGAGTGGCACCGCCGCAATAGATCTTGCCAATGAAAAAATCCAAAACCTGAGTAGGTATCAAGGGGAACAGCTTAATCACAGTGTTCAAGATAGGCTTGTTCAACGTGCAGAGACCAATGGCCGCATAGTTCATAAGCATCTTGTTGGATAATGAATCCAAATAGTTTTGTGGTTGTGGTTTAGTTGGAGGGTGGAGCGCATTTGCTGAGATGGTTGAGTTTGTTGATGCCGTGGTCTTCATGGATCTGATTGAGCGTTGCACCAAGGGACGCGCACTGTGGAGTCGTCTCATATCTGAAGCAGTTGCAGAGTGTAAAGACATGGAAGAAGAAGAAGAAGTGAGTCTGGAGTATTTATATATGGGGGCGGTCTGAGATAAATAAAATGCCGATCCAGCGTGGTTCGTGCGCGCGCCTGGCCGCTAAGAGCTTCGTCAAGCGAGCCTTTTCTGTCTGGTTGGTGATAATGGCCAAAAGCATAGACAGAAAGGACAGCTTGCTCACACAACAGAAGGAGGGTAATGCTATAGAGTCATCATCAGGCTTTTAGAGAGAGCACAAGGCCAAGAACCCCGTGACCTAGGACCGTTTTCCAGAGTTTGATATAAGCGTGTTGTTGAAAGAGTTTGACATAATCGCTTATGTTTGCCTGCGGAGAGTTTGACAAGCGGAACAGACGAAGCTGGAAACGATAGCCGAAGCGCTCGCTTGGCCTCGCCGAAAATCGACGATAAACCACAACCTTCAACCCGCGCTCACACATTCTGGCTTCCCAAGAACTGAATTGCACTAGCCAATGCTGTTATAGAAAAGAGGCACTCTGGGTTGTGGTGTGGATTTGTATCAGTGGCACGCACCTGGGCTTTTGTCAATGAAGAAACGAGCAAAGGTCTACAAGCGGACTTTTGTAGGCTGCTGGACTTGTAGACGAAGAAAGATAAAGTGCGATGCAACGAGGCCACACTGTCAGCGGTGTGCGAGATCGAAGTTGCAATGCGAAGGTTACGGTGTCAAACTGAACTGGTCAACGCCATTGGGGATCCGAGACGGTGAGATGCAATCACTGGGCGACGACGTGGACTTGGAAGAGCAGAACTCGGTCCAAAGAAACAACATTGAACTTGTAAGGTGGTGGTTATACGATAACTATAATGATATCGACAACGATCTTTTACAGCTCGAAAGAGGGAAAGAGAGTGCCGGGCCTTTCACCGTGTTCCGGGGGTATAGGGCGGCACATTCCCCGTATACCGCAGCTTCAGGGTGTTTGCCATATCCTAACTCGGTACCCATGCCATCTCTGACGCAAGTGAATGTATTGATGCAATCATTGGCCCCCTTCCGGCAGTTGACAAGAAACGTTGGTAGCATTCAAATGCCTTCAGAAATGGCAAAGTCTGAGATTCTCAATAATACACCTCTCGTGACTCAATTCTTGGATATGGCTCCAGAGATCTTCCACCCAGAACTAAAGCCACATCTTTCATTCAGGCTCAGGGAAGTTATGGGTAGATTTATTTTAGAAGGAGACGAGTTAGATATGTGTCTGTTGCTAGCAGTCATCACTATAGTGATGCTTAAGACTGTCAAGATTACAGACAAGGTGGGACTTGACAAGATAATAGCATGCGACAGAACGATAAAAGTCGGGTTTGCTAAACGTCTCAGAGAAAACGAATCATCTGTACGATCGTATGATTCCCTATCAATTCTTCTTGTTCTGCTGATAATCATCAACACGACTTTGGGAGTATATGACCATCATCTATTCGAATTTCCAATATCCAAATCAAGCCTATTGGCAGATTACTATGAGTATTTCCAGTCTACAAACATTTTGCTAAATTTTGAGCACTTTGAATTTGACGATAAGTTTCGCAAGATCTATGAAGATATGTTGGATGAAGATTACAATTTGCTTAAAGATCTTAAAGTGCAAGAATACAAAACACGTAAAACGAATGGAAAAATTGACATCTCGACGAGTGAAACTCCAAAGGACAAAATCATGAAAGTACCCAAGTACATTGAAGATATTGATGATGGGAAAGAGCCACCACCTCCGACATTCACAGTTCGTTTCTCAAATTCAGTAGATTTAAGCCATGATGACGACGAATGGGAAGAATCATCATATAAAGATGAGCAACCACTATCGGAAGTGTTTGAAGTTGAAGAAATTTGCACAGAGATATCCGTTTATGGGGTATCAAAAAATATTATTTACTTGTACAATCAAGTGTGTAAGTTGATCAACCACAAGAGATTTTTCGTTCAACTCCAAATGAACTCACGAAACTTTCCTAAAGTTTGTGCTGATTTTGAAGACTTATTGGTGATAAAAGGTCCGAAATTTTGTCAATCTCAAAATGATGAGATTTGGTACAATCTTTGCCTGATATTATACTTCAAATATGTTCAAAATTACCCCGTTTCAATGCTCAAATATCATTTGAAAAAAATCAAAAATGGGAGGTTTGGTATCGCAAGGTTCATAAGCACACTTGATTCTTATGACTGGAAGCTCGATGATGATGTTTGGGACAATAATTGGAAGGCTAAAGAATGGATTGGGACGCATAAAGGTGGTATAGTTAGCGATTGGGCATTGCGGGAAGATAGACTACAAAACGTTTTCATAATCTAATGAGTAATGTAATGAATTTTATGAGATTTTGACGAACAACTAAATGTAGGAATCACACCGAATCCCAAAGTTTGCCATACCACGACTTGTTCAACTTCTCCTCTTCATCGTTCACTTCTTCACGACGTCCCTCATTGAGATCTATAGTATTTAGATCCACAACACCGAACCCCTTGATGAATCCCGTCACGATATAAATAACAAACGCAAACGGTAGGAGAATGTATGCATCAACAAAATCACCAGCGACAAAGGGCGATAACGTCGTCCAGCCTTGCACTAAGGCTAGAAAGATATTGGCTGCAAGACCGAAATATGCAATCCAGGGGAAAAGCCTCGTTCTATATGGCAACTGAGTCAGATCAAAACCTTGTTTTTTCCAAGCAGATCTAATTCTAATATGTGTATAACTAATGATTCCCCACACAATGAAAACGGCAACACCAGAGATGTTGACGATGTATGAGAATGCATTAGCAGCTCCCGTAGACATATTCATGATTGATATGAGCCCCAATAGGTTCATAAGGGTCACTGCGACAACAGGAACACCTCTTTTGTTTTTCCATGCGATGATTTTAGGTGCAAGCCCTTCCGATGCAAGATGAGTCAGTGTTCTACTACCAATGTATATCGAACTGTTGACTGCACTGAGACAGGTTATCAAAATGAAGGCATTGACAAGGTGTGTCCCATTGGCCCATCCAGCATGAACGATAGCAATACCTATTGGAGACTTCAAAGCTCTCTGAGAAGCCAACAAACTTGGATCATTCGATGGCACTGTTACCCCATAAAATAGAGCAACAAGGAAATAGATGAAAAAAATTCTGAAAACCGTTTGCCTTATTGCTCTCGGAATAGCACGACGAGGGTTCTTAGTCTCGCTCACAGTGGTGCTTATCCCTTCTATACCACTGAAGAAAGTACTAACATACGTGAAGACAGATGCTATACCTCTAAACCCATGGGTTAAACACCCTGGGTCATTCCAGTAGTGAAACCCGAATGCTTCTCTCCCCTTCACACCTCCTGAAATATACACAAGGGAGAAGATGTAATAGGCTAGTAGTCCAAATATCTTAATCAAAGCTAACCAATATTCAGCCTCTCCGAACGCTTGCACCCCCATTAGTTGAAACACTTCGAAGAATACCCAAAACAGTAAGATATAACCATACAAGGGAACTTTTGCCTCTGTATCCCAAAATCTAAAGATTGATGACAAAGTATTGTATTCGTTCCCCAAAACGCAAAACCACACAATCACATAATTATACCCCGACACAGCACCAAGTGCATTCCCATGGAACCGTCTCGCCAGTGTTGTGAACCCGTTCCCACTAGGGTATATACTAATGATCTCACCCAAAGATACCATTATACTAAACGCCACAATACCAATCAATACAACACCCAACAATAATGCTAATGGGCCTCCAGTTCGTAAGGTTATACCGGCCCCAACCAAGATTCCCGGACCAATGATCCCAGCTAATGCAATCAAAGAGATATGCCGGTCTTTCAATCCTCTTTTCAACCCTGTGGAGTCGTATTGTTCGCTAGTTGAGTGTTCAGATTCGGGTTCTATATAGGATGAAACCCTAGTTTGGACATCTTTCAGATCGTCATGACTGTAAATGTTTTCAACAGACACCATAGTGATGGCTTCTTGAAGAAGACTAGCTTTTGGTAGTGTCTATTTTGTGCAAATCAACATTTTTGAAAACTTTTCATGGAGATTTAAAGACAAGCATGCAAATTTGCTGTGGCTTTTGCGTCAAAATTGGTTGTTGGTGCCTTATAAAGTTAGGCCTGGGCTGCTTTTTTGTTTCGCGCTTATTTCCTTATTAGGATATTTCCTCTCTCGGCAATTACAGATGTGGCCTTTGTGGGAAGCGCAGAAGCTTCTATGGCCAAGTTGGTAAGGCGCTACACTAGTAATGTAGCGATCCTCAGTTCGACTCTGAGTGGAAGCAAGCTTTTTTCCTTTTTTTTACTAACTCTTCTCTGGGACCCTATGGTATGTTATACAGTGGTCTCAAGCTATCAGCTGCCGTCTACAGAGAAC
Source organism: [Candida] freyschussii (assembly GCA_003707735.2). NCBI lineage: Eukaryota > Fungi > Ascomycota > Saccharomycetes > Phaffomycetales > Wickerhamomycetaceae > [Candida] freyschussii. Next base: position 131,459 of record PPLE02000002.1, on the reverse strand, counting down.
TGTTGATGGATTGAGCGTATTAATTATACGATTTTCAGTGCTCGCTGCGCTTCCGTAGCTGATACACGGTGTATAGAGGGAATAGTTCATCTTTAGAGGCAATCTCAACAGATGAGTTTGAGACGATAGCGTTCAATGCGCTGTTTTCGATAACCTCCTCAGTTTTGATATCAACCAGTTCGAGAAGCTTCGAATCACTCTCCACGGATGCAAATAGTTTGTCTGTAGAAGCAGATATTGAAATCACTTTATCAGTTAGTTCAATGACCTTATCCAAAGAAAGTTTTGAATCTTCACTTAATTTGAGGATAATGACACATTTAGTAGCTTCAATCAAGACCGCAAGAGAGTTTGTGATCTCCAACGGCACAATTTGAGACACACAAATCTCTTTAAGGTCATTAGTTTCATTTTGAAACTTTGATGGAGCCAAATGGAACTCATCCAAGTACGGTTCAATGATATCTCTAACGTTGAACTTGTGCAGCTGACGACCCTCGATCCAATTCCATGTCAGGATATAATCATCTCCACCACCACTGATGAGGGTTGTTGGCTGGAATTGTGGAATAGCTACTGTGTTGACAAACTGTTCATGTCCGAAAAGAAACCCCTTTATGATAAACCCTTGTGGATACTTTGATATTCTGATGTGCTCATCACGATCGCAAGTGATAACGTATTGTTTATTTTCGTGAACTCCAACGATCAAATCTGTCAACATGGACACATGGCCAAGAATCGGTTCAGTCTCTGCGTTAATTTCTTTCGAGGCACTTGAGTCGATTGGCACAGAGTAAACATCACCAAACTTATCACCCAGCAGTATCTCGCTATTCGTTGACGATGATGTAATTGCCGAAGGTCTCTTCGGGAATGGCTGTCTTTTGATCAACTTGAGAACATTCGAGGTGTTCTTTGGGTCGATCTTGAATATTACTGCAGCTTTATCAGAGTCCGTTGCAGCAACAAGATGGGATTCGTCTCTGGTTAAATGGAGAGCCCTGATGTAATTGTACGATTTCGGAGCGCCTGTTCCTGGAGTCGGTATCTTAGGTTCCGTGTTATTGTTCTTGCGTTTCTTCTTTGATGGCTCCTTGAGCTCATTCTCGCTCAACTGCCTTTCTTGCTCCTTCTTTACTTTCTCCTTGACGGTTTCAGTTGTGTCTAAATCGTCAACCCAATGTCCTATTCTGGCCCCGTTTTGGGTCTCAAACACCTGTATGACGTTCTGGGAAGCTGTGAAGAGAAGATCGCCAGCTCTATTGGCGACGACAATGTGGAATGGGTGCTTCATCTGAGCTTTTTCTGAGAACAAGCGGAAAACTTAGTTGAAGCTCATCGCATTGGAAAATTTTTGTGTGTAACGGGTTTTTACGTAAGACAGGGGTGGTATTATGTCATCGCTGGTCTCTATTCACCAAGGCAGAGTTATACGGTGTTCATTCTCGGGTGCATCAGCGTCTGTATCGGCTGCTCCTCGGCTGGTTCTGTCTCTGGAGCCGTGGGCTTTCGACTCGTTCAACCAATACACGTATAGCTGTTTGTATATATGGACGGCTCTTCGATATGGAAAAGTAGAACCACGAAAATTAATACTACAATTCTCGAGAAAGTCCTTCCCTTTTTCAGCTCTCCAATCTGCCAATGTCCGGACTAACTCACCCTCTGATCAAAGACGGCTGGTTTAAAGAAGTGTCTGACAAGTCCTTCCCAGGTCAAGCTTTTGAGCTGAGAGTTAAAAAGATTCTATACACTGGCAAGTCAAAATTTCAAGACGTGAGTACTTAAGTTGGAATATATGAGATATGTATAAATACTGACAGCGCACAAAAGATCCTCGTGTTCGAAAGCACAGACTATGGCAACGTTCTTGTACTGGATGGAATAATCCAAGTCTCCGAGAGAGATGAGTTTGCATACCAAGAGATGATTACTCATTTACCAATTTTTGCCCATCCTAACCCGAAATCGGTACTAGTGATTGGAGGGGGTGATGGCGGGGTCCTGAGAGAAGTCTTGAAGCATGACATCGACAGGATAGTGCTGGTGGAGATTGATGAAACTGTTATACAACTAAGTAAAAAATACTTACCAAGCATGGCTGTCTCGTTTGCAAACCCGAAAATCGAGGTGAAACTATGTGATGGGTTTAAATATTTACAACAACTTGCACAATCTGATCAGAAATACGATATCATCATCACTGATTCCTCGGACCCAGATGGTCCAGCTGCTGCATTTTTCCAAAAACAATATTTCCAACTGTTATACGATTCACTCAATGAAAATGGGATAGTCATCATGCAAGCATCTGAAAACGTTTGGCTGAGACTCGATCTTTTAAAGAGCTTGAAACAAATCACCAAAGAGGTTTTCCCAGTTGTGAAATACTCTTACACCACCGTGCCAACATACACTTCTGGTCAGCTAGGACTAATGATAAGTTCGAAAGACCCTAACGCACTATTAGACACACCAATGAGAACATTGTCAAAAGAGAAAGAGGAAGAGCTTTTCAAGTACTATAACAGTGAGGTACACGCTGCTAGTTTTGTTCTTCCAACCTGGGCCAAGAGTTACTTGGACCAATAACGTAAATAGCCGGTTGACATGTAAAATAGACTTCTTAACTGAAAATATCATCAATAGCTGATCTCTTCTTTTTCTTCTTCTTTGGTTTTTGGGGCTTGTCACCATCAACATCTACCTTTACCCTCTTTGTTTCCACCGTTTCAAACAAATCACTCGTACTCTTCCTTTTCCGAACCTCATCTGTCTTTGACTCAACGGCAACTTCTTCACCCAGGTCATCCGTCACTTCTAAGCCATCGGCAATCCCATTATGAGTGACCACACGAGGCTTTCCTCTCTTCACATCAGTAACGCCATCGATTTTAGAAAGACAAGAATCAATACGAGCCAACATAGCAATCAGAACCATCCCCAAAGTTATAAACTGACCCAGCGCCACAACCCCATTGAAAGCTCTATAGCATTTACTCACAACGTCTCTTCGTATTCTCCTTGCTCCTAATAATATCTTCTCTTTAGTAGCGTCTTGTGGATTTGCATGCTGGGATTGTAGTAATGCTATAAGCTTAGTGAGATGTCGCTTCAAAGTGTTCAAATGCTTCCACCACGTGGCTACTCTGTGCTGGTTCTTATTCCGGTGATGGATGATCCGCAAAAGAGAGTACTCGTGTTCCAATAGCCGCAGTTCTTCGCCTGTCAGGGACATTTGACTCCACGTTCTGATAAATTTTGATAGAGTCTAAAGATTTCTTGTTTTCTTTTTTTCATACCGTTTACGTTTATAAAGCTTGACTGGAACTCCGAAATTAAAAGTTATATATATGACTTCTACGTGTTTTGATCTTTTGAAATCTCTATTTCATAATCATCACAAGGAGGCAAAGGCTCCAGAATAGGTTAGCGACCACGTTCTGGATTGCCCATTGTCCAAGTAGCTGTTGGAGAAGCTAGAACTATTGAAGAATTCGTATGAGGTGTCTGGGTCGAAAAGGGCAACGTTCAGCATGATGATCCCCTTCCAGCCATCATTGACATTGCCCACAATAGACGACAGTTTCTCGTTCCATTCCTCTCTGCAGAATTTTGGCGATCTGATAAAAGAACTAATAGATGTGATTGGAATTGCATGAATCATCTGAATGTATTCTATATTTCTACCGAAATATGTCGTATGATCAATCTTATTCTCAAACAAAATCCCTGTAACTTTGTTCTTGATAAAATTCGACGGTTGAATCGTATTGTCATCAGCCATGAGGAAATAGCAATTCATCGAAGCATTCTGAATGCCCAGTTGCAAAGTAGATCTCTGCTCCAGCGCACTGTCACCAACAACACTACCCCATATCTTGAGTGCATAGTAGGCATTGTAATCCTCAGATGATGACTCTTCATCCTTACCGTCACCAGAAGCGTATAACCCCTTTGCCCAAGAATGGCCATTGAACCAGTCGAATGATCTAAAAGCTGGGAAATATGCATCATCATCCGTTGGCGTGGCTATGTCCCTTGCCAGGTTGTTCACCCACGACTTGATCGTACTTAACCATGATCCACCAAGGTCCTTATCAACTTTGGCAGTGATTGCAGCTGCCATAATGTGGTAGCCGTAATGGAAATGATGATCGTTATAATAAGAGTTCCCGTAATCAGCTGAACCGCTTGCAGTTGACAGTATACCTTTCCAAGTCTGATCGTAACTCAAAGGGTATGGCTGTTTGTTATTGGCAAATGTCTCAATGGCAGACTTCAGCTTGGACAGTAGCGTGCTGGTCATACTGCTATCTTTCAAAACGTAGTGGGTCACATAAAGAATCCAAGCATATTTCGCTAAGATCTTCCCTGATGTATACATAGAATCAACATTGGATTCACTTCCAACGTTCCCTTGTATTTCGCTTTGTGCTGCTTTCTTGATTGAAGCCTTAACGCTGTCTGACCATGACAGTGAAGCTCCTGAAATTGTAGAGTATGGGTCAAGACCAACATTTGCTGGAACAGTCAAGCTAAATTGGAATTTGTTTGTCAGATAACAAGTGGCAGTCCCCTTGGTAGTCGTGTCTAGTGTTACACTTGTCTTGGAGGAACTCATACTACTCGAAAATGTCTTCACATGATGTGGAAGGGCAAACATGGCTGTCGTTCCAGAGTTGGAGGATCCGGAAACACTATATGTGATAGCATAGGTACCAGTGGTTCCTGAAACTGATCCAGATAGAGAAGCACGTGTAGGGTAAGCACCAGCTGCCTTGTCGAAAACAGAGTTGTCGCTTTTGACAATTTGGAACACTGCTCCATTGACAGATTGGTTTCCAACTATTGTATTGCCGTCCTTTTGAGCTAGACTTAAGCTTTGGCCGCTTGGAATCGTGATGTATAGCATCCATTTCACCCCGTTTGTCAACGTTATCTTGTATTTGTTGATTCCAGACCTTGGTGCTGTATCACCAGTAACAGATGAAAAGCCAATGGAGCTTGTGATTTTGGGAATCAAATTGTAATAGATTGCCGTTACGAATCCCTGCCCCTGAACTAACGGTGCCAGTAGGTAACCTTGGCTCCTACTGTATATCTTGCAATCGACAGAAAGATGCTTGATATTTTCCAATCCTAAGGTGACATTAGAGTCGAAATCTGTTGATCCAAAGACAATTGTTTTTACACCAACTGCAGAATAAAAATACTCAACAGGGTTTGCACTTGAGTCTGGACCAAATACTCTGTCTGATGCAGCGACCTGATTCATAGCCAAACCTTCATAGCCGGAATCTTTGGATAGCCACACAGAGTATGGATGAGTCCAAACAGGTAACGTTTGTTCGTCAAGCAACATGTTACCGTAAAACTTATTAGTACCGATAGGCAGTGAATTGTTATTCACTTTGGAGGGAACAGATACCGGATGAGTAGTTCTTGAGAATATAGAGAGTGGAACATCAGATGATATGGCGGTGCTGAAGATATCACTTGAGGCGTGTGAAGATGGAGCTGTTTGTTGAAGCACCTGCTGGGGTTGCGACTCATCATGTGTCTTCTTCTGATGGATAGTCAGCTTTTTGAACTGCGAAACAACTTTGTTGAACTTGTGGTCCTTTTTGTCCTCATTGTGTTTTGGCAGAGGCATTGGTGGTCTGTCGTACATAGCTCTATGGGAAGTGTGATAATTGTATTAGCAAATGATTTGGATCAGTGATTTCACTGATCTTTTGGTGGTGGAGTCAGCAATTGGTAGTGGAAGAAGTATGTTTAATGTCCTTCTCCGTCTAGATCTAATCAGCTCCTCGGCAGTCGGCGCAGTGTAACAATCCCTGGTCGCAGCAGAGCACAAAAGCCAAATGACACAAAACCGGAGCTGAAATACCGATCTTCTTCATGTTTACGATCGTTTGCTTATGTAATCTGATCTGATAAACCAACAAACACATCCCAACACCACACTGCCATGAACTCCCTCGAGCTGTCAAATGAGCATCTTTCCTCGCGAGCAAAGAGAAGAGATTTCTGTGCTTGGCTGGAGATTTCAGACACGTGAGGCTTGAACTGCTACCGAGCTGTCGAGATTTTGCAACAGTCAGATAGTCATGACCTCGTTGATTGATCTTCAGCGGAACCGTGAGTGCCGAAGCCCGTCGAACGATTCGACCTCTGATTCACTAACACAGGCCCCCACTAGAGATTTTAGGGTTGCTCAAGTCCATCCAGACATCTAACGGTCTCAAGATCCTCATCCTGGATGAAGCCACCGAGTCGATAGTATTCAATGTCATTTCCAAGAGTGAGCTGCTCGATGTCGTCACTGGTAAGTCATCAACCTATAAGAACCATGAGGTGTATCCCCCGCTAACCATCACTAGCTGTCGAGAGAATAGACCGGAGAAGAGCTTTACAGTCTTCAGTAGAAGCCATATACATTCTGGAACCTACAAAATTCTCTGTCAACTGTCTCTTAACCGATTACTTGTGCGTTCCTATCAGATACAAAGCTGCCCACATTTTCTTCCTCCCCGGTCTCACATCAAACCTCTCTTCAAAACTCCAATCGAACAACCAATTGTCGAGGAGCTTGCGTACCTTTCAAGAACTTCATCTATGCATTGATCCCAAAGAACCATTTGTGTTTACAACAAGGAACCCTCAAGCCCTTCAAATCTTCTATAACCAAGGGTGTCATGACCTTGTAACCCCAAAGATCATCGAGACTGCTAGAGCGTTGGTGAATGTATGTGTGCTCACGGGAGAATATCCTATAGTTAGATACTATTCCCCCAATGAAAACGATGGGTATTTCAATGCTGCAATCTTGCCAAAGATGATTGCTACGGAGTTTCAAAACCAATTGGATGATTACACGAGGGACCATCCAGATTTTCCACCACCTTCCACCCGACAGAGATCGGTTTTCATCATAGCTGATAGAACTCTTGATCTTTTTGCCCCGCTTTTGCATGAGTTTACCTATCAGGCCATGGCCTATGATCTATCCCCAGACATCAGGGGTGATATTTACAGGTATCAAGCTGAAAATGAGCAAGGTGAAGTGGAAGAGAAAGAGTCCAAGTTGGATGATAAAGATCCAGATTGGGTTTCCTTAAGACATTTACATATTATGGACGCCAAAGAGCTCCTATCTACAAGGCTTGAGGAATTTCTTTCAAAAAACCAGATGTTCGTGGACAGATCACATATAAAGTCGACGTCTGACATCTTAACTGCAGTGGCTCGTTTGAAAGGGTTTGACGAAGAAAGAAGAAGAATTATTCTTCATAAGACGCTGATCGAATGCTTGCTGCTAATCAATGGAGAGAAAAAACTCGCCGAGCTTGCAGAATTCGAACAGAACTTGGCAAACTTTGGGGTAGATATCGATGGTGAAAGGGTGAAAAACCTCGCGGATCAGTTAGTTGATCTCCTATCATCTGAGAAGTATACCTTGTACGATAAGTTGAGAGTTGTTATCCTTTACAGCTTGTACAGAGGAGGGTTAATTGAAAAAGATTATGTTAAGCTCCTAAATTTCATTGGGCTGGTGGCTCCCCAGGATATTGACAATTTTCTTGCATATATCCGAAATTTCGAGGAGATTGGATTCAAGTTGATCAAGCCAAATCTAAAGAACAAATCAGTATTTAAGAGGGAGTTTCTCCATGAGTCAATTTCAGAGGGGTCATACAACACGTCACGATTCAGGCCAAGTGTAAATTCGGTCGTCACCAAAGTGATCAATAACGTTCTGGAAGAGACAACTTTCCCATATATCAAAGATCAGCCAATAGACACCGAGTCAGACATATCTCGCACTAACTCCACCTCGACAACATCCTTGAGGAATCCAAAGCACAAACCAGCCTGGGCAAGAACTAACACACAATATCAAGCCCCAAGACAGAGAATCTTCTACTTCATTGCTGGGGGTGCTACTCACTCAGAGGTTAGGACCGTATATGAGCTATCCAATAAGTTCGAAAAGGACGTCATTATTGGAAGCGACGAGATCATCACTCCTCTCCAATTTTTGAAAGAGGTACACAACCTTTCTGTTCCAAGACCAAACCTGAAATTATACGTTGATTGGAAAAACAGTAGGCCTACAGAGGCACCTAGATATCTTCTTGAATCTGAGAAGAAAACAGCTATTCAACCTCAACAAGTTCAGGCTCAGCAAACATCTCAAAAGAAAACAACGGATGACCAACAACGGGTGCCATTAGAGTCTCCACAGAAACAGGGTAAACGTATGAGACTGAAAAAGCTCTTGAAGAAGTGAGTTTGCGACAACTTTAAATAGAATATAGAGAATCAAACAGAATGCCTCTACCTTGAGTCTAATAGGGTTCTAATTGTCGATGTGTAAAGTTTATGTTGCTAGTATTCAATTCTGATTTCCCATTGTCATAATTGATGCCTACTCGTTGCTGTTCAGGCTGTTGTTGCTGCTGCTGCTGAGACTGTTGTTGCTGTTGCTGCTGCTGCTGCTGCTGAGATTGTTGTTGCTGTTGCTGCTGCTGTTGTATGACTTGCTGTTGATAGGCCCATATGGCAGGGGCATTTTGAAAGTAATTACCACCGAGTAATTGTTCTGCGGCTTGCGGTACTTGAGGTACCGGTGGCACTTGAGGTACCTGTGGTACTTGCGGTAAAGTGAAGTTTGAGGCCGGTGAGAACAATGGCTGAGCAAAATTTGGTTGAGGAAAGCCAAATAGTTGATTAGTAGGCACAGTTGGTAGGGGTCGAAGCTGGCTTTGGAGTTGGTTTTGCAATTGTTGCTGAAATTGCTGTTGTTGAAGTAGCTGGTATATCTGAAGTTGTTCTGCCGGTGTCAATTGAGGTACGCCTCGAGTCACGGGAGGCGGAGATGCAATACTGTTTGTTTCTTGCTGGTGATCATCGTCGTATGACACCGTCTCCACATGAGAATTTGGGAGATGTTGGCCTCGTCTTTTTGTAGTCTTCTCTTCACGTTCCTTTCTCGGCTTATAGCTTTCATAATAGGCCTTCTCTAGTTCCTCTATTGGCATGAACATATTTCTCCTTGTCTCCGGATCAATGAGATCAAACCTTCCACTTCTCACGTGTTTCTTGTATGAGCTCTTGCCATTGTAGTTATCCCGTACCTTCTTCTCCAAAAGTAATCTTTGCACTTTCCGATCATCAGTGTTTTTCAGTAGCCTGTCTCGCAACTCAATCACCTTGGCAGCCTCCTTCAGTTCTTCCGGGCTCAATGCCAAGTTCGCCATCTTCTATCCAATAGCCTTGAGTGCTTCTGCTGTTAATGCTTATGAGTATATCCATCAAGTTGTAGTTATAATTCTTCGCGAACTTGTGTTTGAAAGTCTTCCACATCAACACTTCGAATGACTCACCTCTGTATAAATGTCTACGAAGTTGTTACTTATTTTAACATTTTTTTGTTGTTTTAAAGAAACTAAATGAAAAACCTATCAGTACATAAATAACCATTACCTGAGCTCTTGCCCATTTCTTTTTGCTGATTCATAAACCTCTCTGGGCGAAAAGTACCTTTCTCTTTCTCATCATAGATACTCTTCGTAGTGAATCTGTATTACCCACCCACCTTCAAAAGGTGGTGGAATCTCATACCTTCCTTCCAACGCAAAACACACTTAGAATTTCATCAAGTGTGGTCTATCACCGCTCTTCAAAGAGAAAGAGGAAGCCAGATATGCCTTCAACAATGGGGTCTTCTTGATCTCAGCCAACAATTGCTTGTCAACATTCTTTTGGTCAGAGATTCTCTCCTCCTTGATCTCCTTCTTTGGTTGTTCTTCACCAAAGAACTCAGCCTCAGACTTGGACTTTTTGGAAGACTTCTCTCTGGCAAAGTATTCAACCTCGAACTTGGAGACATCAACAGAGGAAACGTCAATCTTGGTAGAGGTGGCAATGACGTATCTAGAGTTGACACGACGCAATGGAACACCGTTGACCTTGAATGGACCAGTCACCAAGAGGGTGTTGTCCTTCAAAGACTTCAAGTACACAACTCTCTTGCCGCGGAAACGACCAGCTAACAAGATCAAGACAGTACCTGGAACCAAAGAAGCTCTCAACTTTTGTGGACGTTGAGTCTTTCTGGTCTTCTTTGGGACTGGGAGATCCTCAGCTGGATACCATTTTGGAGCTTGAGTAGCAGACATGATGGGTGATTGGTTATTGGTAGTAGTACAAAGCACTATGGTGATTCGTGTTGTATCTTGATGCTTGGGAAAAAAAGAATAGAACCATGTGGGACTCGGTGCTGCTCCAACCAGCCTTCGCTAAAAGCGCGTTTTGGTGTTTGGATGTTGTCTGCTGAACTTTTCTAGGCGGGAAACACAGTGTATCACTGGCGTTCCCCTAGCAACTGTTTTGTGACTTTCTTTTCCCAGAGGAGAAGGTAAAAGGCCCTATTCGGAAGAAAAAAAAAAAAAAAAAAAGCACAACATCACGTGATACTCAAGCCCTAATAACTAAACCATAGTCCTTTGGTTCCCCACGGTGATTCCACAAGTTTAAAACCGCCACGTAATCAGCGGAGATCTCTTTGTTCAGGTCGTTGATTTTGCTAGGTTTCGCATAAACTGTGTAGTGATGATTTGGAGAGGGTGTCAGGTTGTGAAACTCGTGTTCATTCAATGCCAATGTTGTCACCGCTTCGCCATTGTTACCTTTGTAAGTCTCGGAATCGTTTATCGAAATGCTGTCAATTGTACGTTTGATTCCTTCTGTATCGCTATCTTCATCGCTTTCATATAAGTTGACCAACTTCTTGTACGCTAATCCACCCCATTCCACATCTGCTCCTTTCGGAAGCTCCTCCACTTGAACTATCAGGAGCGAGCTCTTTGGATTAAGACCCTCATCCAATTCACTGTATATTTCCCAAACCTTGGATACATATCCAACGAGTCCCTCCGTCTTGACAAATGAGACAACATTAAGCTGGTTTACGCAGCCGACAACCTCTTTAACATTGTCCAGATGCTGTAAAGAGAGTACGGCATTGAATGCACCTTTTGCTTTACTGAGCTCCATGGTGCTTGGAACGAGGGGAATTTGACCACTCAAAGAGGCTGTTAAATTGTCATCAATCACTGTTTGAGAGTAAGGACCAATATTTGCGGGTGCCCAGTAGCTCCTTCCCTGCACATGGAGTCCAGTCCTCTTCGAAGCGTTTAATAGCCCAACTACAGATAACTGAAGTTCAACTGTGTTAGGTAATGGTGCTTGAACGCAGACCCTGGACGGAGGTAAAGGGTGTGTGAAATGGTTGTAGTAAATGGAGTTGACTATGCCGAAATTAGACATAGATCTAACCAGTAGAGTGCAGTGTTGGATATGACTTGTACTGATTTTGTATTCAGTTAAAATGTGGTTGAGCTTTTCGAAAACGCCTCTTACCTGTTCTTCCACGGTATATCCAGTGCTTGTAAGGTTAGATATGAAAATTTTGTTACCCAATACCTTTACGGAAATATCTATATCTGGAGGCGTCTGGTTCATGAGACTGCATTCATTCTTGAGAGAGTTATCCTGAAAGTATGGCAGCTGGTCGTAAATCTCCTTGAATTTTGGGTTCAGCAGTCCATTCCTCTTTGGGAGATATTTACTCCAATCTATTCCTTGTTCTTTGACACTATGATACTCTCCATCAGCTTCAGTCTTGTCAACCATCTCCACCACCGGCTTCATATATGCAACCTGATCATTCGAAACCACTTTCTCTGCGCTTATAATCTTCAATTTTTTGACAAAAAAGGGAGCATCGAGCACCAAAGTTTCAAACTCACCTCCCTCCCCACATATATGGACCTCATATCTTTGGTTTAGATTCAACAAAATGGGAAACATCTCTTTCAAGCTCTTACCCAAATGCGAATCATTCAATCCAATAGCTGCAACTTTGATCAAGCGGGCATCCATTGCAGATTCCACCATCTCGGTCATAAGATCCAGTTGATCTCTTTGCCATAGGAACGCAAGCGATGTAAGCCCTAGCCTTTGGCAGACATTTTCAACTCTGGTCCTCTGATAAGAAGACAGTATTGCACCGACAGACACGGCATCGATGTCTGGATGCTCATCTTTGACACGCTTTAAAAGACGATACAAATCTTCAATCTCATCCTCTGGCGTTTCCCTGTAGTCGAGCTGCTGGTTCATTGAGGTCCCTGTTATACCATATCTGTACATAGGAACGCCTATGCATTTTGAGTAGAAATCAAGAACGTCGTGCCCTACTGTCTGGAACATGAAGCTGTCTAGCTCCTGTACTTCTGGGTCTTGCGGTCTCAAATTGGCTAAAGCCACGAGCTCATGGCCCTCTGCGAGACAATGCAGTATATTGAAGCAAGAGTCCTTCCCACCGGAAACCAAGGCTACCACTTTCATCCTCTCCCACTATACTGGAGCCTTTCCCTGGGTGGATTATGTGACTAAGCGATGAGCTTCAAGAGCTCCGGGAAGTTCAGCTGTGATGTTGCCCACAAACCGAAAACCGGGAATCCACATCTCTTTGTTGTCATGGCAACAACAAAACAAAGAGGCGCCAACCAAAGCCAGATTTTGCAAGACCGAGGAGGGCACGACGACCAAACCGGCGATGAAGATGGGCTGCCATTCAGTTGGTGGGCGGGGCGCTCTGTTCGCTCGCTGCGTGTCTTCGAAGTACCGGAAACGAGTCCCGTTTCACACTCGTATCAATTGAGGCTTGAGCGGCTCTTGGCTCACCACGATGAGCAAATAAAAAAAAAAGAGAAACAGACGTTATATAAGGCGGTAGTGATCTGCCTGCGGTCCTCCTTCCATGGTCAGACTTGAACGCTGGGTCGGGAACAGATCGGTGATAGACCTCGCGTCGCAATGAGATCCGTCGCTTTTTTAATCGTACTGTTCTGCGTTACCGATGCTCTCGTTATCATCGACAGCATACTGGCAACCCAGTGTATATACTACATGAAGGATTTCGATTGGGGTTGTAACTCAACGAAGCAGAATGCAAAGGCATACTCGTGCCGGTGTCATAACGTTGATTGGATAGGATCTGTAACGAGCTGTTTCGAGAGCGAAGGTGTAGGCAAGAGCAGGGATCTCGTTGACCACGCTTATAGACATTTGAGAACAAGATGCATCCAAAAGGCATACATAGACTGGCCCGTGGATGTTCTCAAGGCGTACCAAAAGAACGCCACCGCTTACATCCGGGCGCCAACCCAAGAAGATTACAATGCACAGGTCTTTCAACCAATATCGGTGAATCAGACGTCGTTCGCCTATTACAAAAACTCTTTCAATCATATCTACGCCCAAGTGATACGATCTCAGGCATACCAATGGGGGTATATCTTCTTCTGGACATTCGTTATTGCTCTGAGTACGATACTCAACTTTTCAAGGCATTTTTTGCTGATATATACTGGTGATGGGAAGTCAAGATTCACATCGAGCTTCATTAGAGCATTCAGATCAAAGTTCACAGTACCAAACTTATTATCTAGATCATGCTATCGGATTGCCAATTTCTGGCCTGTTCATATCCCAAGGACATCTGATGCCATCATCATTTCCCTATTTATCATATACATGGTTTTAGCTTCTGCAACTGGCTATCGTGTTGAATTACCAAACGCATACATGAATGGCTACAAATGGCAAATTCTCGATTTAATTGGGTATAGAACGGCGTTGTGCTCATTTGCCCTTATTCCACCAACGTTTTTTTTCGGTATAAGAAACAACCCATTCATTAGACTTACCGGGTCATCGCTTTCAACTTTCTTGCACTATCACAAGTGGTGTGCAATCGGTATGTCCATCCAAGCATTGATACATAGTGCAGTATGGACGGATTATGCAATACGAGAAGGAGATTACAAGTCCTGGGCTATGGATGCATATTGGCAATGGGGTATAGCTGGGACGACAATTTGCTTTGTGATGATGTTTTTGGCGTGCAGTTTTTTCCGGGAGTTGGCCTATGAGTTATTTTTGGTGATGCATCAGTTGTTTGGAGTATTCCTTTTGGTTAGTATGTGGTATCATTGCAATACCTTGGGTTGGATGGGTTGGATTTATGCTTGCATTGTAATTTGGATCTACGATAGAATCGTGAGGTTCTTATCTGTTCTATTCAATGGCGGTGCTAAATCTGCAAAGATTCAAAAGCTCAGTGACGATCTTATTAGAGTTATTGTGGAAAAACCAAACAATGATCAATACTTCCCAGGTGCTTTCTATTACTACTATTTTCTCAATGCAAAGCTACGGTTTTATCAATCACACCCCTTTTCGATCATGAAATCCAAACGAAGTGGAGAGAGTAATTGTTATTCCATTGTCGTGAAAGTCCACAAGGGTATAACAAGAAAAATCATGACCCAACTGAACAAGAGCTTGAAAAGATCGATGATTGTGGATGTATTAACTGAAGGTCCTTATGGACGTCCAATTCCTTTGAGAACTCACGAGCAGTATGTATTTATATCTGCCGGTGTTGGATTCACAGCTTGCTACTCTCAAGCAGTCGACTTGATTGAAAAAAATTGCCTGAGTGGACGGCATACACGGATAAAATTTGTGTGGGTGGTTAGAAGTGTCGGTTATTATTCCTTGTTTGAAGAGGATATGAGATATCTGGTTGAGAATGGTGCTCAAGTAGAGATCATCGTGACTAGGGAGACTTCGTATAAACCCGACGAAGAAGTTGAGATTGCACGCGATGATAAAACGTCACTAATACTACTCGGCAAAAGACCTCTGGTGCAAGATATTGTTCAGCAAACACCTCTTAGTCGGTCAACCTGCTTCGTCTCTAGTGGACCCACGGAGTTTGTCGATGACATCAGAACCGCTGTCGGCAATCTCGTCAGGACAAATCAGGTGAGGATAGACCTCTACGATGAGTCCTTCTCTATGTAAGCAAGAGCAAACAATAGAGAGAAGATGGTGGAAATGAGGCCAAACTTCAAGAGCAAACCTTGTGACGTATAGAAGCGTGTGGTGTTCGGATGTCTCCGTGGAAGTTGCTTCGAATCTCCTCATCGAGCTTGGATAGATAATACTCAGCGGGGGGCTGTATATATATATATAAACCTTGGAAGATGTCGAATCCTCTGTTGCTGTGAGAAATTGTTTCCATCACATAGCAATTATGACACTCAAAGTTGAATCCGTTGTTCCAAAAGATTTTGCTTTCCAGTACATCGACACAGACACTGACCAACCAGTTCAGTTTGATCTCAGAGAATTGAATAAGGGAACGTACGTTTTGGTTGGAGTCCCAGCCGCGTTCTCCCCTCCATGTTCTGAACAGCATTTGCCAGCGTACATTGATCAATTGCAATCATTTGCAAAGAAGGGTGCCAAAGTTATTGTTGTGAGTCGTGATAATCTCTTTGCTCAAAGAGCCTGGGCCAAGCAGTTTGGTGTCGACAAACAACAGGACAAGATCATCTTTGCGAGCGATGTTGGATTGCAATTCATCAAGCACGTTGGATTGTCCACCACCGAAGTTGAGCCATTAGGGGAGGTTTCTAGTAGATTTGCCCTTGTAGTCAAGGATGGCAAAGTTTCCTATCTGGGCCATGAAAAGACCGTTGGAGAGGTCACAGGCTCCAGTGCTGACGCTGTTTTGAAGTCTTTATGATTGAATTGAATTTAAGCTAACATCAAATCCTCTCTTATTGTAGTTTGCGTATGGCTAAATGGCAGAAATCATAAGCATTCCAGATACAAAAAAAAAAAAAAAAAAATGATACAAAGACCCGCTTTCTTGCAAGATCGCTCTCCGGTTCAGTCGCCTCTGCCCATTGAAGTTGAGCGAGATGGAGGACGAACGCGAGAATCCCTGGGCAGACGTGTCCTCCAAGCCACAAAGCTCTTCGGACGCAGACTCACCGGCGCAGGCAAAGAGTCCGATACACACAAAGAAACTTCTACCGCCTCTCACAATGTCTCCAAAGACCAAGAGCTCTCACAAGAACCAACAGGTCCAGAGGACGCCCTCGAAGAAAGTCTCCTTGATCCACGGGTACACTAAAGACCTGATATATGGCGTGTGTATCGTCAATTTCCATCATTTGAGAGGTCCAGAGATTGAGTATTCGAAATCAGCTGATAACATAGAGCTTGATATAGTCAAAACATGGCCATATTTGCCCTTTCAGGCCCTCCCTGACGGTGCACACGCATTTGAAGAAACTTTCTCATATTTTACACTATTACATCCAGGCGATTCGAAAAAAAAACCAACAACGCTGTTTGGGATCTCCTGCGCACGTCAAATACGAAGCGATGAGCTACTAGAGAGAGACAAGGACGTGACGAGGTCCTCGGTACAAAAGGCAGTCGTCGTGATACTCAGACAACCGATATATGGGCAGATCAAGGAGAAACTAAGCATAGTAACTAAAGCATTCTTTGAGCAGAAAAACTTCAACGATAGAGTCATAGTGGATGTCCTCTTTCAAAATTTACAGGCCATGTATAGCACTGAGGAGGCTAATTCAGTTGATGAGAACGAATTTTATTCAGGCTTATCTTTAAGAGAATTGGTGAGAGATTTCAAGAAAGATGTATTGGTCATTCTGAAAGCCATGTTGCTAGAGAAAAAAATCGCCTTCTATGGGTCGAATCCGACAAAGCTTTGTTTAACAGAGTTTGCATTTATCAGTTTGATGCCAAATCTTATCAACAACTTGTTGGATTGTTCGTCGCCAACTTTAAACAGCTATGCAGAGTCACTCCGTCCAACGACAAGCTTTCAAACATCGGATAGAAACTCGGTCCTCTCATTTGCAGGGTTACCACTTCAAATTTTTGGCAAAGGGGGTATATTTAGCCCGTATTCTCCCTTACAACAGTTTGAGGAATTGAAAAAAGTAGACTACTATGTCATTGGTACTTCTAATGCTCTTTTGCTTAATCACAAAACGCAAATGTGTGATGTCTTGATTAATTTGGACTCTGCAACTGTGGAAATTCTTAATCATGATTTGATTCAACCATTACAACTCTCATCTCAAGATAAAAAATGGATGTCACAGTTAATCACTGCCGTGTCTACTTCTTGGACTGAATCTTACTCGGGATTCCTGGGTAGCGATGACTATATCAGATGGCAATTCGAGGATTATTTAACCAGCCTATTGGCCACGGTCAAGTATAACAACTTTGTCAGCAGGTTTGACGGGGCTCCTCCAAACGAACTGTTGACAAAAGATTACGACAACAGTCAACTCAAGCATTTCAATTCACATTTTATTAGCTTCTGGAAGAGAACGAGAAACTATGATTTGTTCAATAGAACCACAGATGATCATATCTTTGACGTGTTTGAACCTCGACATATCTACGTGGAGGAGGGGAAATCCTTGAGTGAAAAATTTCAAATGTTCAAGATTGAAAACACAAAGAAATTTGACGATTATAGAAAGAGTTTACTAAACAAAGAAGCCAAGGAGGGGCTGAGAGTTAAAACTGATATAGAGAAATCGAATGATAATGAGGTTGAGAGTGCCAAAAAGTCTCACTCTCCGGGGAAAATTTGGACTTGGTACACAAAGAAAAAAGATAAGGATTCATCTGTGGACACTGAATAGTTTAGACACGTTTACGAAATCATCACGAATAAACAATGAACTAATTTAAGTCTAGTAATATGATTTTAAATAGGAATTCCACCAAAGTCATGATCTGACGGCAGAACAGTAAGCGGAAGTCTGCAGTTAAACTCATCACCAACCAAGTTATCCTTGGCAAATATCATAGCCCCAGTGGGATCTTCATGCACTTTGTGCTCTGGAGACTCCCTAGCGAGGATGAATTTGAGGGAAAGAGTCCATTTGGACTCAAAGACATTTGTCTTGAACTGACTTGTTGCAGATAATGGAATTGGGATACTAACCGGTAGTAACTCGTGATAGAAAACAGTGTACGATTCTTTGAAATGATTCACCAATTTCGGTTGAGTCTTTGTCACTTGTTCATTGGCGGAATATGTTCCTCTGATAAGCTCTAAGTTTTCTAGAGAAACGAGAACTCCCGTTGTAGGTATTTCTTTGTCATTGAAATCAAAAGTGAGTTTAATGGATTCCCCGATTTTGTAAATTGGTTTGGAGAATGTTAGAGTGGTGATGGATTTCCCATTTCTGCTCACAATGTACTGGGTCTGTAATTTGGTAACTTGCTTCTCAAATGCATATCCATCTTCTTTCATAAGCCTTGGCTCATCCTCATTAATTTCACCTTTTGTGATAACAGATTCCGTATAGAAGGAGATGTTATCTCTCACTTTTGAAGTTTTGAACTCTTCTATTGTCGGTCCATCGTCCACAGAGTCATTCGTCAGTTGTTTCAATTTTGTTAAAAACTTGTCTCGCTTAGTGGATTGAGATAATTTGGGTTGGGTTAAAACAATATTCTTTATGCTTTTGAAACTAGAGCGTCTGCCGCCCTGCACATAGACTGTTTCATTGAAAACTTTCTCTGGTGATAGGAGGATAAACCTATCTAGGAATGCAATGGGTTGATAACCATTTTCATTGAAGTAACTCGATACTCGAAGAGGGAAGTGTAAATTGACAGGTTTCGGTATCTGTTCACCTAAGGCAGCACCAACGATGAGATTATAGTTGATCTTGATGGATTTCCCATCATAACTTGGAGGTAAAGTCTTGGGTAACTTACATTTGTAGTAGAAAATCTGGGTCTCGCCTGGTTGAAGTTTTATTTGACTGAAGAGCAAAGATTTGGGCGTGGAGAAGAAAGGAACAAAATTTTCCATGTCCTCAGTCTCTTTCTGGGTCTCCATGTTCATATTATTGATATCTGAACTCAATAGTCCTCCGAGACCGGATGTTAAACGACTCAGTATCCCATCATTTTTGTCTCTTGATAGCTCTAATCCATCCAGTCCACCAACTTTCCCAGACACAGAAGCCTTCTTCTTGAACTCTTCCACTTTCGTGTGGTCAATGACGTTGGGATCATAGGTCATGAAACCGGAAAGTTGAACAAAGCCTGTCAATAGATCTACAGGTTGGTTTCTCCAATCCGATTTCCTGTCAGATTCATCAATCTCCTCCCAAAGAAGGGATCTCGCCGTGTTCGTCAGCTGAAGTGAGATCCTCTTGCCAAACCAGTCACTCGTCTCCTTGCCAGCAGAGGCTTGCGGGTCCTCATCTTTGGGTAAGTCTGTCTCCGGTTTCGGGGCTTCGCCCAGATGACGGAACCTCACTATGGCAGATACTTCTTCGTCGGCAAATATGGGGCTCTCCTCGTAGACAATCTCTATTCGTACATTCTTCCAGAGTATTTGGTTATGTACCGAGTGCGTATACATCTCTGGAGTCGGCTCTCGTCAATTGCGTGGCTCTTGTAGTAGCACCGTTTGTTGATCTTTGGGGCAGAGCTCGGGGACGCGAATTGAGCCTATAACTAACTACATTTTAACCAGTTTAGAAAAAAGTTCATGGATATTCACTCCAGCTATAAATAGGTTCTACGTTTAGGGAGGTACGGCTCCTCAAGGAACTTGATCTCCTCCTCGGTCAATTCCAAGAAGGCTGCTGCGAGAGTATCATCAACCCTGCTCTCGGAGCCAATGCCGACAATAGGAAACGTACCTTTGTGGATAAGCCATGCCAGGGCCACTGTGGCCATCTTGGTGTTTTTCCTGTCAGCGAGTGTCTCAACTCTTTGGACAATGGCAATGTCTGCAGGTTTTTCATCCTTGTCGTTCATAGTGAGGCCCATATTCATGGCTGCTGCCACTTGACCTCTCATGGTCAATTCAGAGTCATCTTGGGGAACAGGTCTTGCCAAAATTCCGCCAGACAAGGGAGAGTATGGAGTAAGACCAATCCCATGTTTTTTGCTGTAATAATTGACCTCATGCTCGTCCTCTCGATCAAGTAGATTATACAAGCTTTGCATGTTGATAAACTTGTGCCAGTTGTTCCTGTCTGCTATGTGTTGCAATTCAAGAAACTCAACAGCCTTCATGGATGAGGCACCAATGTATCTAGCCAAGCCTTTCTCGACAACGTGGTTCAATGCTTTCATTGTCTCGTCCGGTGGGGTGGTCTCATCATATCGATGGATCTGATAGACATCGATATAGGTGCCAAGTCTCTTTACCGATGCCTCTGCTGCATCCAGGATATGTTTTCTACTCAACCCTTTAGAATTGTGAAGCTCCATTTTCTCATTCTCTGGAAGATTTTTAGCAAATACCCCTTTGAATCCTCGGCCCTTGTCCTCTTCCACGGGGAAGAAAACCTTGGAGAAGATGACAACTTTGTCTCTCTTGATATTGTATTTTTTCAAAAACTTCCCTAATAGGATCTCGGAAAGCCCATTGCTATAGACATCGGCAGTATCATATGCTCTGAGTCCAAGGTCATATGCCTTCTTCAAGATCTTCATGATCTTTTCCTCATCGTCTTCGACGGGTGGCATCCATTCTTTGGATCCATACTGCATGAAACCGATAATAATCTGAGGTACTTTGAGTCCAGACGAACCGAGCTGCTTCCATGGAACTGTTTTGGCGGTTTGTTGTGGCATCTTCAGAAGGAGAAAATTAAACTGGAGACAGAATAAGTTGTTCACTATGGTACTTCTCTCCTCTCTTTATAGAGCACACACACACACACACACACACACGCACACACACACAGAGTGGCGTGGAAAGCTTCAGCATTTACCAGATCCCATAGCCCCGCTGAGTCCCGTTAACAGCGCAGCTTGGCAAAAGGGCCTCGTTGTTGAATAGTGAACCCCTCAGTACGCATTCATCCATATAGCTTCGAGCTCCGAGAGGCCATGAGCAACTGATGCCTCGAGAATCCTCTTTGCAAGAACTTAAACCCGTTAAGTTCAGAGGCTCCGCTAAAGGCGCAAATGTTATCGAAAGAGTCACACTAGCAGTGAACTGAAATCGTGATCACTGGGGCTTTTCTTCCATCCAGCTCTCTCTTGAAGTCACTGGTATATATATATATATATATATAAGAAGAATTGAATACCGAAGCTCCCACGTAGTAGATAGACAATAGCAAATCAAAATCCGCGGAATTCCGTAGATGTGTCTTCTAATAGGGCCCAATCTTGGCGGAGCCACAACGCGGAGGGTCCGCCTCAGATCTCAAAAGAGCTCTGACTTAGCTCCGTGTTAGCCTCAGCCAACACTGATCCAAAGTACTACTAGCCCAGTTTTGAAGCTGTTAAACCCAGCAGTTATTACCCTTTTCCGGCTTTTGGCTCCAATTAGGAAATCAGCGCCTGTGGTAGAGCCACTTCAAGATCTCATCAGCAAATTTGTAATCTCGAGCCTCGACAAGGCAGATAAGTAACTCTTGTCGGTCACTTGGCTTTTCCTCAACCCAGATCTTGAGCTCAAAGAGACAGAAGAGCACGCCATGGGCTTCCGACTCATAGACCAAGGAGCACTGGCAGGCGTCAGAGGCGCGCTGTGGCGTGAAACCGAACTTGCGAATGCGACAAACTCTGGCTCTACACTGCTGATGGCTGCTAATGGCACTTGTGGTTTGTTTTGCCTGGATGATGAAGGCTGGGGTCCAGTTTCACCAGTTTTTGCGGATTTCACCCTTTGTTTCATCAATGGTGTGCTGTTTTCAATCCCAAATCTGGTCTTGCTGACATATGGGGTACGTGAAATCTTTGCAATCAAGAACTCTACCAGTCTGAGCTTCAGAAAGAACTGGGTATATTACTCTAGAATGATCCTAGTCTCTTTTCAGCTAATTCTTTCAGTAGCCACGGCCTTTATTGTGGCCAACTCGGGAGGTGTTAAGAATGTTGATTTTTTCCAGCCGGTATTGGAGGCCATCGCATTGGTCGTTGGTATCTACTTGCAGCATATTGATTACAGACACTCGAGGGTCACAAGCCCGATTGTTTTGATATACTGGTTTTTATCCTCATTTTTTGGCTTTTCAAGGGTCTTGAACTTGCTCTGGAGAAAGGAATACAATGACTATTTCACCTTGTCAGTGTTCACTTTTGTCAACTCGCTCTTTGCACTACTAGTGTCATGGCTTCCTTCAAAGCCAGCTACATATGAGCCTATAGAGAAGGAAAATCCATATGATTATTCCGATTTCTTTGCAAAATTGACATTTTCTTGGATGACTCCTTTAATGAAGCGCGGCTATTCACAGTTCTTGACTGAGGATGACCTTCCTCCATTACCACAAGAGTTCAAGTCCAGTTTCATTTCAGAGGTGTTCGCTAAGAACTGGAACAAAAGATTAAACAAAACCTCCAAGCCGTCCCTTGGCTGGACGCTTTTGGAGACGTTTGGGCCAGAGATTCTGGTAGGTGCCCTCTACAAAGCCATTCAGGATATTTTACAATTTGCCCAACCTCAGATGCTACGTTACTTGATAAAGTTTGTCAATATTTATAATTCGGAACACTCCGAACCTATTGCTAAAGGTGTTATGCTTGTTCTTTCGATGTTTGTCGTCTCTGTCGCGCAAACCGCCTTTCTACATCAATACTTTTGGAAGGTGTTCAATGTCGGAATGAACATAAAATCTTCCTTAACCGCCACTATCTATAAAAAGTCACTGAGGCTCTCTAATGAGGCTAGAGGTGAGAAGGGAACGGGTGATATCGTTAATTTAATGTCTGTGGATACTCAGAGATTGCAGGAGCTTGCCAATATGGGTTCAATCATCTGGTCTGGTCCATTCCAAATATTTCTTTGTCTTTACTCACTTCATGGCCTTTTGGGGAACAGTATGTGGGTTGGTGTCGCAATGATGATAGTGCTTATCCCACTTAACTCTTTTGTCATGAGATACATAAAGAAATTACAAAAATTGCAAATGAAGAACAAAGACGAGAGAACTCGAGTCATTGGGGAAATTTTGAACAACATCAAATCACTAAAACTATATGGATGGGAGAAACCTTACAAGGAGAAACTAAACTATGTGAGAAACGAAAAGGAACTGAAAAATTTGAGAAAAATGAGTGCTGTTCAATCGTTCATGAGTTTCCAATTTAACATGGCTCCCTTCTTAGTCACTTGCTCTACTTTTGGTGTATTTGTATGGAGAGAAAACAAACCACTCAGCACTGACCTAGTTTTCCCTGCTCTCGCTTTGTTCAACCTTTTGTCATTTCCTCTGGCAGTTTTACCAATGTCCATTTCGACTTTTGTCGAAGCACAAGTTGCTATTGGTAGACTAGCTTCTTTCTTGACTGCAGAGGAGTTACAACCTGGCGCTGTCACTTTTCTTGAAAAGGCGCAGAAAAAGGGTGATGTTGCAGTGGAGGTCAAAAATGGTAAATTCCTATGGCAACGCAAACCGGAATATAAAGTTGCCCTGGATAATGTCAATTTTGTTGCTAAAAAGGGCGAATTAACTTGTATCGTTGGTAAGGTTGGTTCTGGGAAATCTGCGCTGATTCAAAGTATTCTTGGAGAATTGAATAGGATTGAGGGATCTGTTGTTATTCATGGAAACGTGGCTTATGTTGGTCAAGTTCCATGGATTATGAATGGGACCGTCAAAGAGAATATTTTGTTTGGCCATAAGTATGATCCAGCTTTTTATGAAAAGACTGTCAAGGCATGCGCCTTGACTATTGACTTTGCTGTTTTGAAAGATGGTGATCAAACACTAGTTGGTGAAAAAGGAATTTCCCTTTCTGGTGGACAAAAGGCCAGAATATCATTGGCCAGGGCTGTATATGCCAGGGCTGATGTATACTTGATGGATGATCCTCTCGCTGCTGTCGACGAACATGTTGCCAAACATCTGGTAGATCACGTTTTGTGCCCTAATGGGTTGTTAGGATCGAAGGCTAAGGTTTTGACCACGAACAAGATATCCGTTCTTTCAATAGCTGATCACATCACCTTATTACAAGATGGTGCCATTGCTCAACAGGGGACCTACGAAGAAATCATGAGCTCCAAGACCTCGGTACTGAGCCAATTGATCTCTGATTACGGATCTAAAAAAGCCGAAGTACAAGAGGTGAAGGAGGAGGAAATCAACCTCGATGACCTTGACTCCAATGATACGAGCTCTGATGTACCATTTGACGCCCTCAGCTTGAGAAGGGCCAGTTTGCAGACACTGAAATCTGTCAGTTTCGGCGATGAAGAGGTCAAGGAAGGGCAAAGAGAACATCGTGAACAAGGGAAGGTTAAATGGGACATCTATTTGGAGTATGCAAAGGCATGTAACCCAAAATACGTTTGGATATTCCTTATTTTCGTTATTGTACCACAGTTGCTAAACGTTCTTGGTAGCGTGTGGTTGAAGCACTGGTCAGAAATCAATACTGAACTAGGTTCCAATCCACATGTTTTCAAGTATTTGGGAATCTACTTCTTGTTTGGGTTCTTTGCATCGGCAGCTGTCTTGGTTCAGTCGATTATCCTTTGGCAATTTTGTTCCATACAAGGTTCCACCGTCTTGCATTCAAATATGGTTGATAGTGTTTTACGAGCTCCGATGCAATTTTTCGAGACAACACCTATTGGTCGTATTCTAAACAGATTCTCCAACGATATCTACAAGATTGACGAAGTCCTTGCTAGAACATTCTCTCAATTTTTAGTCAATTGCTCCAAAGTGGGGTTCACCATCGTTGTTATCTGTTATTCAACGTGGGAGTTCATCCTTCTTATCATTCCTCTCATGTTCGTCTATGTTCTGTATCAACAATACTATTTGAGAACATCTAGGGAATTGAGAAGACTGGATTCTGTTACGAGATCTCCAATATTCGCACACTTCCAAGAGACGCTTGCCGGTACTTCTACGATCAGAGGTTTTGCTCAGCAGCGAAGATTTGAGCACATTAACCAATCTCGTGTTGATAACAATATGAGTGCCTACTTCCCAAGTGTCAATGCTAATCGTTGGTTGGCTGTGAGACTTGAGTTTCTAGGCTCCCTCATTATTCTTTTCGCCGCTGGGTTGACGATTTCCACTTTGAAGTTTGGACACATCACCGCTGGTCTTGTTGGGTTAAGTGTTAGTTATTCCCTACAGATTACTCAATCGCTGAACTGGATTGTAAGAATGACTGTGGAGGTTGAGACTAACATTGTTGCCGTTGAAAGGGTCAAAGAATATAGTGAATTGGAATCCGAGGCTGCAGAGATTTTGGAGCCTAGACCTCCTGCAACATGGCCGGAGCATGGTGAAATTGTATTCAAGAACTATTCCACGAGATACCGTAAAGGGCTTGACCTAGTATTGAAGAATATCAACTTGAAGATAAACCCTAAGGAAAAAGTTGGTATTGTGGGTAGAACAGGTGCAGGGAAATCCTCTTTGACATTGGCTCTGTATAGAATCATTGAAGCTGCAGAAGGTGAGATTGTTATTGATGGAATTCCAACGCACCTTATTGGACTAGAAGATCTGAGACATAGATTGTCCATTATACCTCAAGATTCCCAAGTGTTTGAAGGTACAATTCGTGAAAACATTGATCCAACTAATCGCTTCACCGATGAACAGATCTGGAAGGCACTTGAATTGTCACATTTGAAGGAGCATGTCATGGCTATGGGTGGTGCTAATGAAGGATTAAACGTTAAAGTGAGCGAAGGAGGATCCAATTTGTCGGTTGGTCAAAGGCAGCTCATGTGTTTAGCTAGAGCATTGCTTATCCCTTCCACAATCTTAGTATTGGATGAAGCCACTGCAGCTGTTGATGTGGAAACGGATGAAATCGTTCAGGAGACGATAAGAAAGGAGTTCAAAGATAGAACAATTCTAACCATTGCACATAGACTGAACACTATCATGGACAGTGATCGTATTATTGTTTTGGATAAAGGTGAAGTGAAGGAGTTTGACTCTCCTGAGAACCTGTTGAAAAAGAAGGATGGCCTATTTTATTCGTTAGTCAATGCAAATAGCGATCATGCGCCTCAAGATAGTCAGGTTTTATAATACACAGAGCATAGAATTATTAACATATAGATTGTATACATGGATGCGGACAAGGCTAAATACAAATCCATAAAATTGCCCATAGCTTCAAAAAAAAAAAAAAAAAACAGATAGACAAACAAAAAAATCAACCACATTCTTTTATTGGACATTGTTGTCAACTTGATGGAAATCTAAAATCTCAGAATACATCATAACTCTCCATGTATCAATTGGTAAGTCTGCATCATTGAAACTCCAGTCAAATTTCTCCTCAGCAACAGGCTCATCTGTAGGGTCATGATATGGAGCCAAATATGGGTGAGCCAGCACCTCGGATGCATCTGTCCTCTTTCTAGGGTCGAACACGAGCATCTTTTCCAATAAATCGACAGCTTCAGGTTCGACACCTTTGAACCTTTCGCTTAGTGGGATAGGGTCTCTCTTAGGTAAAGACTTAACAAACCTTAAAGTATTCTCTGATGCTATTGTGTCAATAACATCTTCCGGTGGAGTTCCTAAAAGTTCGGTAATGATAGAGAATTGGTGAACGTGGTCCTTCCCTGGGAACAGTGGTTTCCCTTCAATCATTTCAGCAAATATACAACCTGCGGACCAGATATCCACCTTGTAATCGTATTTTTGCCAGGTGAGCATGATCTCCGGGGCCCTATAGTATCTTGTGGAAACGTACCCTGTCATCTGTGGGTCTTGGACTCGAGCCAACCCAAAATCGCAAATCTTCAAGTCACAATTTTCGTTGATGAGGATATTGGAGGGTTTTAAATCACGATGTATAACCCCTGCACTGTGAACATACTTCAACCCTCTAAGAATCTGGTAGAGGAAATACTGGATGAATTGCTTTTCTAAAGGTCTCGAGGTGAGTAGTCTGTGAAGGTCGGTACCCTGTAACTCTGTGACAAAGTAAATATCCTCCAACGGCGATAAAAAGATGTCCTCCAAAGTGATCAAGTTTTCGTGTCTCAGATGCTTCAATAGTTTGAGCTCTCTGTAAGTTCGCTTTGCAAGCACTGGTGTTGAAAAGGGTTTCATTATCTTCTTTATGGCAACGTTCTGGTCCGTGAGCTTGTCCTTCGCGGAGCACACAAGCCCAAAGGCACCCATACCGACAGGGTTGAGGTCTGTATACCTGTTCGTGATCTCGAACACGGTACCGAATATCTGCGTTCTTTCCGGAGAGTTAGTATGGATTCCATTGGACAGTGTGAGCTGAACACCTACCTAACAAACTCCTCTTGTGACATGTTTGTAGACTAAGACGGCGAGTTGTGGGTTGGGTATTGGCCAAGCGATGCTAATTGAAGAGCAAGAGAGAGAAGTCGTAGCAATGTATGAGCGCTCAACTTCTGTGAATCAGAGCCTTTGTTCAGCCACTCTTCTCCTGCCTTGGTGAGTTTACCCAGTTCTGAGACAGACGGTGTTGATTATATTCCAGTTTTGAGCAGACATTTTATTTTTCCCTAAATTTGAATTTTTATCTGGCCTCGACAACAAAAGCCTTAAAATATGGGCCTTGACAACTGACTATGGGCCTGATCTCTGGTGAAGTGTGTTTATCTATGTAACTTGTAAGAGCGATGTGATTGGTGGATGCTCAT
This sequence comes from [Candida] freyschussii, assembly GCA_003707735.2. Lineage (NCBI taxonomy): Eukaryota > Fungi > Ascomycota > Saccharomycetes > Phaffomycetales > Wickerhamomycetaceae > [Candida] freyschussii. Next base: position 103,873 of record PPLE02000002.1, on the reverse strand, counting down.
GCTCAGGCTGCTGCGTAACTGCTCTTTTTTTTTTCCGAGCTTTTCCTTCTAATATATGGGAGCATCAGCTCAGTTTTAATGGCTGTTTATATTCCAACAGAGGAGCGTGTGTCCCTGTAGTGGCTCATGGGGTGTTGAACCTTGCTGCGGCCTGAGAATTTTGTTCTACAAGTAATTACCTCTCCTCACGGATTGAGCCCTAAACTGAAAGAAAGATCCTACACAGATGAAGCAGAGAATTAACATTAGATCTTACGCAAAGTTTTACTCTTCTTGTCCTAAAGGTGTATCGCTCTTTTTACTCTCTCTTTCCTTTGTGAACATTTGACAACATCGTTAACGTATATGTTAGGAATCTTTTGTTGATACTTTTTTCACGGAAAGGCCTCCGCGGGCCGCCGGGTGAACCGAGGCAGGTATGCTTTATATTCACCAAAATTCACTTACAAAGAATGGTTAGTTGAGCAAAAACGTATTGTTTGATGCTATTTGAGCATTCCGATACACAATAGTGTGCTTTATATAGGTGTAAGAAAATATTTGGGAAATTTCAACTTGATGCAAGTGGTACTTATAAATTATATTTTTTCATTTACTAGACGCTCTTTTGTCAAAACATAAAAATTTGACATTTTTTTTAAATTAGTGTCCAAATGTAACTAAAGTACTATCTACTTATAACTAGAGTCAAATATGAATATCCAGGCTTGTCCCTTTCCCTTTACCAGCTTCCTGAAATGAGTTCTGGATAAATACAGAACCCATCTTCATAGCTGTCTTGACACACCCGAACACCAAGACATATATCAAGATGAGTCATGCCAGCATCTCTTATCTACAGAGCTATACAACCATGACTAATGCCTTAGTCCTATTTGGTATCTATTCCAAATCTCGAAGGGAGGACTATGCTATGATTATTTGAGGTCTGTTGGTTATCTACGGGACATCAGGGATTTGAGGAGTAGACAGATGGCTATCCCGGCCCGTCATAGAATGCTGAAGAACAAGCGATACGACCTGTCAATTTGTTTGGTTTAGCTGGACATCTGCTTTGCATGTGTTATGTAAGTTGCTTTTTTTTTTTTCCTTTGCTAAAAAGAGGTGTTTCATCCAGCTGGAGCTTTGATAGCGCTTGATTCAATTTTGTAAGTACCCGCTTTGGGATTAAGGGCGGACCTGAGGGAATGTTTTGATTTTGCCAAATACGGAGTGCACGGTTCCCGCGTTTGTCCTGAGACGAATAATAAGGTTGGGACAAAATAAAACAAGCAAAAAAACGCTGGGCGCCACGCGGTGAAACACAGAAGCTTAATTTGAGGTTTAGGAATCAAAACAACCTCGAGAATAAATCGAATGCCTATGGTCTAAATGTAAGAGAGGGAATGTCGTATAGATAGATGCACCCTACAACTAAGGATATTTGGAGAAGTGAGCCAAGCGGGCTGAAGTTTTTGAGCCAACTTCTTTTAACTGTATGAATCCAATTGTTCCTGCGAGAAAAATCCGTTCTTTTGACTCTATAAAGATTAAAGCCAAGATCGCGTAAAAGTTTGAGTTTGAGCTTCCGAACTTTTTTGAAAGGTCCGTTGATTCTCGGTCAAAGGCTCAACTGTTCAGATCTGTGTGAGACTAGGATGTGATACGGTTTGAAGTTTGAAGCTTTCCATAAGCACGAGCAAAACCTGTAGTCTGTAGAACCCTTGTTTTGTATTACGAAGACTGGAGTGAAGAGGGTGTCCTCGGATGAGTCAAGGCCCAGCCTCACCAAAGGGTCAATTCCTTTTCTCAGATGTTAAAACTTAGCTTATTGACCTCGATAAGCGCGCTATAATACAGCTGAGTCCTAAAAAGGGAGACGTACGAATCGCCCGGGTATTTACAGTGAGTTCGTGTTACTTCAGTTACAAGACTGTGCTGGTTGAGAGAAAAAAACAGAGCGAAAAAAAGCCTTTCCAAATAAGCGCTTCTGCTTGCTGATTGTAGATATCCGATTTGATGGGCCCCCGCGATGACCTCAAGATACCCACAAGAGTCAAGACAAGAGATATCTCTCTCTCATCTAGGATTATCAGCAGACACTATGTCGATCGTCTCTTTCTAGCCTGGGGGACCATATTATCATATAGCTAGTAGTTTACTTGTAACTGGACGAGGTCTCCTCCATTTGCGGGAACTTGCGCTCACTACCCACTAATCACCTATAACCTATAACCATGGCCAACCTTGGTTTCCCGCGACGTAGTTGGTGCACTTGCTGATAAAAATTACACACAACCTTGCGTAGTCAAAAATAGAATCTTTGCTTTTGTTTACGAAAGGAAAATCTTTTCAAATGCATTTCAGGGAGGACATTCCCAGACAAAAGGGGGTATCAAAATGTGGTGTGAACCAGCGGTGCGGGTCACAGGGTGCCGCTTTAGTAAGTTTCTCATCCCATAAGGGTAATTGTCCTCGGTATCCATCACATAAGTATACATATGTCCCGCATACTTTTGCTTTTTTTATTCTTGAAACTTCCCACAAACGCAATGAGGCAAGATTTTGTAAACAAAAGGGAGCTGCCCGCCCAGCGCGGGAAAAAGTATAAAGGATTCCCGCCGCCCAATTTTTGAACTTCTTCTTTCTTCTTCCTTTTCTTCTTCTTCACTATACACAGTCCAACTTTTTACATTCGCTCAAACAAAATGCAATTCTCTCAAGTCATCGCTGCCGCTGCCGTCGCCTCTGTTGCTTCCGCTGCTTACGTTAACGTTACTTCTACTGCTGAAGTTTACTCTAACTCCACCACTGTCATCACTGTCACTTCATGTTCCGAGAACAAGTGCTCTGAAGTCCCAGTAACCACCGGTGTCACCGTTGTCACTGAGACCGTTGAGGGTGTTGTTACCGAGTACACCACTTACTGCCCATTGAGCACTGAGTCTGAGATCACCTCTACTGCCACTGCTCAAGTTACTTCTACCGTTTCTCCATCTAACGCTACCACCGCTCAAGTTTCTACTTTCGAAGGTGCTGCTGTTAAGGCTGTCCCAGCTATCGCTGCTGTTGCTGCTGGTGTCGCTTTGTTGTTCTAAGCGAATCAAACTGATACCATCTTTTATTTATGTAACATAAACACTTTTAATGGGGAAATAATTTCTTGTAGACTGCTTGTTCGTTCTTTCATTTTTGGGTTGTGTATTTAGTACCTCGAAAAAAGTTTTCGGAATAATTAAGGTTTTGAGTTAATTTCAAAGCTGTGATTGGACAGTGGGCTGGCTGAATTAGGAAATTGGTGCTAATTTAGGAACAACGCCTTGCATTGTCGCTAAAATCATCATAAGCACCTGACGACTCCCAATTAAGAAACTTACAAGAAGCTAGCTGTTGTTATTGTATTGTAGCAGGCATGCGGTAGGGAGCTTATACTATATTGTTCAATCAATTGTGAGTACTATTGCTGATTTAGGACTGAGTAAAAGATTGAATTCATGGCGAACCAATTTATTAGAAGCACCTTGACAACCGACGGTCTAGACCAGACACTAGGAAGCTTGATTTTACATGTTTTGGATCATCTCCCTGTAACAGTCACTTCTTTCATCGAAAAGTTGAATAAACTCGGCACAACAGATATATGTATCGCTACTTTTCCTCAAACTGATGACCGATGTTTTTAGCCAATGCAGACTAGAAGAATTTCGATAACCTTCGAGGGGAATTGCAATTCTCGTAGGATTAGGGCTTGTTATGTCAAACAGCTGGGAGAATTTGCGTGCTGAAGCCCCTGAAAACTCTAGCTTGTTCCCACATTCGTACGGAGGAGCAAAAACCTCTAAATCTGGTGTTTCTATTAGTAGCCTTACGTAACCATTGTAGACGTACTGCATTTTGTAACAGCATTGGCCATCTTCGTTAAATTTCAGACAATTCTTGTCAATGTACTCCAAAGCGATCAGGATTTCATACTGCTCAGTGTATGGAGAAAAAAAAAACTTATGCTTGGTAAGTTTCTGAGCAAGAGCGTTGAATCGATAAAATTTGGCCTCTTTGTAAAGCGATCGTCTGTGGGAATCTGATCTCACTTCAATCTCGGCGCCTTGTAAGAAATTGATAAGCTCTTTCAACAGAATCGGAGATCGATCCAAACTAGGTGCAGCTTGTGGAGGTGGACGGATCCATTTCATATCAACCACAATGTGTGAAATGTCCTTGTACAACGCCTCAGATGCAACACTGAAGAAATTTGGAGTGTTCCCTCGTGTTGAAAGGATCTTCTTGGAGATCTTGATGGATTCACCTCCAACGTTAGCATAGTAGTATTCGGAATTGAGAATCAATGAGCGTAACTTGGGGAGATTGTAGTACAAAGAGTCTTGAAAGAGCTTTGTGTAAGTATCAGAGTCTTTGATTTCAAGATAATACCCTTGCAAGTGGCTTTGGATGAGTTTGAAAACGTCTGAAGAGCGATCAATGGAGAGAACCTTGTCTGAGTTTTCACTGTTGGAGAAGTAATTGGTGAAATACGATGGTGCATCTGAAGATAGAGAGGCGCCACTGATAACTTGTGTTAGGTTATGTCAATCGAGAACAAGCGCTATAATTACCTCAGCACGAATTTCTCGTTGCCAATTTGAAGAGTATACATCTTCTCGTGAGGAAGATATTCCTTGATAGAGGGATCAAAGTCTGTCATCTTGATGAGTGAAGTCTCAACAGAGCAGAGAGAGAGAGAGAGAGAGAGAGAGAGAGAGAGAGAGAGAGAGAGCTGTAGATTTAAGATTTTTATTGATAAAAGGTGCGCCTGCGCTGGCCAAATTTTAGTGCCCAACAGCTTGTCGCTCTCTTTATAAGTAGTTCTGGTCGCAAATCTTTCGTTTAAGTTATGATACACAATATCAATTCAAAACAAGATGTAATTGGTTCTCTCATCTTCAATTGCTCTCTGCTGTTGGGAAGTGAAAAATCTGCCTTTTGTAGAGTATCTATAGATTAAACTTCAATCTCTGTGACTGAACTTGAGAGTCTTGCAAATCAGATTGCTCACCACTTCTCCTTTGCCAGAATTACAGCCTTAACTGTTACTGTATGGGCCTCACAGTCTTCTATAACTGAAATCTCTAGTCTGACCGGTGGCCCTGATTGAATGCCCATGGAGTCAGCACCCAATGCCTTCCAATCTTTTCGGATGTAGAAGCTCTTGATGAAAACGCTACTCTGGGATCAACATAGAGTAACGTCACAAATGACTACCTGATAACGAAGGTCTCAAGTAGCCCGATCCGTGCAAAGTCAGTACTAAGAGAACACGCTCAACTACGATGATACGTCATGTATGACATTCATCTAAAACCATGTAAAAAACTACTTACAATTTGGCAAGAGCAGCTTCTGCACTGGAAACGGTCACCTCTTTACCTGGTTCCTTCTCAGCGTAGACAACAACACCATCAACGACAATGATAGTGTATCTAGCAGTCAACGTCCCCATATCACCGGCATCAATTGACCAACCAATTGACTTGGAGAAGCTAGCGTTAGGATCGGAGCCAAACTCGAGCGGTGGTTTCTGGCCAAGGAGCTTGCCCCATGCCGCAGTGACAAAAGCGGTGTCTGCAGTGATGACGAAAACCTTGTCCACGCCCTTGGCTGCAAACTCGTCAGCTTTGGCAACGTACCCAGGGATGTGGCTCAGCGTGCAAGTTGGCGTGAAGGCGCCTGGTGCGCTGGTGATGACAATCTTCTTGCCCTTGAGGTTCTCCTGTGTCAGCTTGAACTGGATCGGGATCTTGCACGAGAGATGGTCCTTCTGGTCCTCCTCATCGTAAGGAACGTAGTTGAAATGGAAGCCCTCAGGGAACGGTTTGCCGACTAATTGAGACATTCTGGTGGTTGAAACTTGAAACTTTGGTGGCTTTGAAGGGGAAAAACCCAGGTGCGGTTATTGGCCCCTTTATATAGGCGCAAGTTTTGCTACAAGCATGATTAATAATACACCTTTTCTATTAAACCGCTCAGAATTTGCCAAATTAGAGGCAAAGAGAAAGTGCTGCCTATTTATAAGATTGACAGGTTCCAGGCTGTTCGGCCAAGATCAGAGATCCTCGTACTCCTTACTTTACTTGCCATTGGTTTATATTATATAAGCACGGACGCGTCCGTGTGCGACGTAAGCGCGTAAGGCTAAAAGCTAAGCTTCAGTCCAGTGGCCAAAGGCTCCTAAAGCCCATCGCCATAGATGGCCTCGCTAGGAAGTGAAGTGCCTGGCTCGTCACCGCAGGGGTCGGTGATTGAGATATCCACAGATGGACAACACGATGCATACTCCGTGTCTCTCACAAACACGCCATCAACGAAAAGGCCGAGTCAAGTGATATCGCTCGAGTCTGATGAAGAGAAAGTGCAGAGGGATGACAGCTCTGCGCTCTTCGAGGTGTCGTCCACCGAGTTTGCAAATTCACAAAGGCAACGGCAGCTGGCCACGCAGGATCACATTGCTGAACTTTCTCCTCCCTCTCAAGGCTATCAACTCAGGTCTGCCCAAACACCAATACCTTCCCCTCGTCGTAATGACATTGTCACGTCATCATCACCGGCTTTCACTCAGGATGTGTCTGCTCACCCATCGAAACTTGGCGCTACGGTGTCAAGTGCACAGCTCACAAGTTTTCGAATGCAATCTCCTATTAAAGTAGGAGCCACGAGGACTACTCCAAAAAAACGAAACATTCTAGTTACACAGGAATCCTTCACTATACCCAATCTGATATCACCTTCAACTTCTCCAACAAACACCCCCAAGACAGATACTCCTTCATCACCTAGCATATATTGCACTGCTAGACAAGAAGAAGAGTTGCACAGTCCTAGATATGAAACCAAGACATCCACAGTACAGTTTAAAGGTACAGTGGGGATGAATATTTCATCTCCATTCAATCGATATCAGGCCCGGGTGATACCTCTGGAACGAAAGGATGAAGTTGAGGAGATTCCAGACTCCTCGGAGGATGAAGACCAAAATAATATCAGTATCATTGAAATTACAAGAACTGTCAAGAAACAAAAGACGAGCGTTCTCCAGGTGCCTTCAAGCCAAGAGCTTTTTTTGAATCCTCTTCCTTCTAGCCCTACAACGAGTCCTCAAAGGGAGATCCATGACCCAGAAGATGATGAGACAAGGGAGGTTTTAGGAAATGACCAGGATCAATTTGACGAAATGTCCATGGATGAACTGAGGAAAACCATCATGCACTATGGACTGAAACCTGCCAAGAGTCGATACAAGATGATTCAATCCATCAAAGAAGTGTCCCATTTTTTGAAAGAAGATACAATTGTAAAACTCTCTCAATCTCAAAACATAAATCACTCTCAAAGTATTGTGAAAAGGGATGTCTTCCAAGCAATTAATGATGCTGTGCGAGAGAATCCAACCTTGCTTGAAAAAATTTACACGTTTGAGCCTATAACATCTACAGAGTTGATAAAATGCCTAGAGGAGAACAACATCAAAGTTAATCCTGATATGTTCAAAGAGTGGTGTGACAGTAATAGTATATGTACGATAGACGAAACTACGAAAAAGACAAATGAAGAGGACGATGGATTTGAATAAAATCACTATAATGACTTGACATCAAACCAAACTCACCAGAGCTTTTTTAACAGCTGTTCTGATTATGCCAATCCAGCGAGCAGTCTGCTCGAAATCATTGTCTTCAAGCGCTTCAGTCAGTCCTGGAAGAGTTTGTCCAGCATAACCCGTGTACCTTCCTGATGCAAACACAATATGCTTGAACCAGTCTCTCCCATTCAAACCGGGCTCGTACAAAAATTCCTTTTCCAAATCTTTTAGCTTGTTATTAGCCAGTTTGACCTTGCGGTTGAAAATAAATCTTTTGAATGGGTTTTTCGACTTTGAAACTTCAGTATCCCATTCATATTGGAGTGCTCTGAGGTAACGATCATGCCTGTGAGCAACTCTGATGAATCCATGCAGTTTACTATTTGTCGATTGTATGAGATTTGCCAAAGTGAAATTCCCATGTTTTTGAATATGATGACCTCTCTTCTCACACACGGAAGAATCATCTTCATCAAGCACAACTTTTTTATCTAGCCAATCCTTTGGCACTCTTTGTGAAAGTTCGTTAAAGTATTTCAAAACGGCCTCTGCATAGTCACCAGCTTGATAAGCTTGCAAAGTCTTTGGCTCAGACAAGTGAATGGCCAATAACCCAACGTATTGTGCCATGGCATTGTGATGAACAAACCCAGGGTCGCCAAACTCAGTCATCCAGTGATAAGAGTCATAGTTGGAGTGATAATGATAAACAGCATCCCCCTTACCAGGTGAGAATCCCATATCAACTGACGGTATACCCAAATGTTCAAAGAATGAGGTATAATCGGATCCAGAACCTAAAATAGCAATTTCACTCTCATTGACAAATTTTTCCTTTAGCGTAAGATTACTCTTTGGATCTTGAACATTGTCTGCGACATCCAATAGAAACTGATTTAACAAAGGTGAGGCTGCAAGTTTAAAATGGGACCCAGCGGCAACAGCATCGAGGTTTAAATATCCAATAGCTTGCTTTCCTAAATCCTTGGCATACTTCTCAGCAAATGCAGTGGAACCCAATAACCCATATTCTTCACCATCCCAAGAGGCGAGAAGAATCGAATATCTTGGTTTCCAGCCCAATTTGAACAACTCATTGAAACCTCTGGCAACCTCCAAAAGAACAGCGGATCCACTATTTGGATCAGCAGCACCACCTTTGATCCAGGCGTCTCTGTGATTACCTATAATGATCACTTTATCCGACTCTTCACCTTCAACAAGACCATGAACGTTCCAGATATCTGTGAAATTGTAAGTCACATTGTTATGAATGTTCACTTGAGATAACGAAGGTCCAGTGGTGTATTTGAATTTGGAAATACCACCCGAAAACCCAAGGTCCAATCCGAACCCGTTCAGTTGTTCCAAGATTGGTTCAGCCTCTTTGTAACTTATTGGTATGGAAGGAATGCTAGGAATTGTTGACAAATTAGCCAGTGCCTCTGGGGAACGATCTGTGAATCTAGAAGGATCACCAGGAAGTGAAGACAAGAACTGGACAGATCCTCTTTGAATACTTGAAGGGTTTCTTCCTGGTCCCTTTGGATAAGGCTTGACATCTTTTGGGACGTAGTCATCGGCAGGATCCGAATAGATAACAACACCAATAGCACCAGCCTCCTGGGCAAACTTGACTTTCAATCCTCTAAAAATAGCACCATAACGAACAATAACAACATTTCCTTTAACGTTTACTCCCTTTTCCTCCAATAGTTTAAAATCCTCCTTGGTACCATAATTCGCAAACACCAAAGGACCTGTCACGTTCCCATTAGCAGAGTAACCATGGAATGCAGGAACAAGGTCATCACCATTTGTTGTTGGATCCTCTTCGAGTTTATCCTCAACCAAAGTTGGTTCGTAAATGACAGTAAAGTTGTGTTTGTTAGGTTTTAGCACTTTCAAACTGATCTCGCCAGGGTAGTTGATATACACATTATGAGCTTCAATTGAAGATTTGAATCCAAACTCTTCAAATTTTGCAGCGGTAAATTCAGCGAGCTCATAATTTGTGTCAGTTCCAGCCAAATGAGGCTTTTCTGTATATCTTTTGAGCCAAGTTCCAGCCAAATTCGAATGTGTGAGAACATTAAGGTAGGCATCGCTAAGTTCCGTTACATTGAATTCTTGATCAAATGTAGCGGGAAATTGTAAATCATCATCAAGAACAATAACATGACCGAGATATAAGATGAAAACTCCACAAACAAGTAAGAATTTGGTGAATTTTTTAGACAACAAGTCTAGAGCTGTGCGATGTTCCTTGACATCTGTAACCACCTCTCCTTTCTCCATCATCTTTCCCCGATGAAATGTGTTCAATGGGGTATTTCTCAACTTGTAAAGAAACTTTTCAGAGCAAGAATGCATTTCGCTGACTCCTAAGTGTGCCGAAACCCTGTCAAGATTGCTCTGCTCAGCTCTTTATCGTATCACACACTGCATTCCCGGATAAGTTTCCCTAATAGGAAGTCTTCCTTGGGGTTTGTCCCCCACACAGTTGAGAACTTTGAATGGAAAAAAAAATGTGCCACCAAACGTGGCTGAGAATGGCTCAGCAGGGACTAAATTTCTGTAACAAGTCTCTCGGTTTAGCGCCTCTTCCACCGCTGGATCTCGTCTATACCCACCATGACCACACCCAGCAGCCGGACTGGAGAACTCTCTGCCAGTTCCAGACCACTCGCGAAAATTGCCAACTTGGGGATTCAAGCAGTTTTCTATTGGCCAAAAGGAGCCAGTGGTGTTTGGATGTAGTGCGTTTTTTCTGAAATTTCCCGAAGGTTTTCGATCACAGGGCAGAAAAAAAAAAAGTGGCCGTGGGCGGTTAAGGGGAGCCAGAGAGTGCAGCGGTTAAGAAAGAATGTTCCGTCAGGCGATTAGAAAGACGCTCAGCGGTGCTCGCCACCAGTCGACTGTGTCCAAGGCAAAGGACTCTGCGGCCAATCTGTTCGACAAGGCTTCGGGCTACTTTTCGAAAACGGTGTACTGGACCAAAGTCACCTCTGAGCTTGCCAAGCAGGTGTACCTGAAGGAGAAGCTCGCTCCGCCTTCGTGGTCCGAGTTCAAGGGCGTCTACGAGACGCTCTACACCCAGGGCGTCTATTACGCCACCAGACCGCAGGAGTTCCTCACCATCTTGAAGAGCGTTGATAAGAACACCGTGGTAAACTACGGCGCGTATGTGGTGCAATTCGCTGGGTTGTTCGCTTTAGGTGAAGCCATTGGCCGTCGTAAACTCGTTGGGTACCCAAGCTTTGAGTCCCACGAGCACTGAACTGTGGATTGACTCCATGTGGATGTCGGTTAAGGGTTGATATTCTTTCAAGTTAGAAGAAAAGTACATAAATGAATGTTAAAACAGGTTATGCTTATGAGTTTATAAATATGTAAGGAGCAAACAATACTCAACCTATTCGGATACCGTTATTTTCTCCTTTTCGATATGGTCAAGCAATTGCAACTGTTTCCTCTTTTTAGAAGCCTCAATCATTTCCCGTTTCTGTTTCCTCTTTTGTTTCACCACTTTAGGTACAGTGCTGATTTCCCTTCTTTTTATCTGGCCATTCTTTATCTTCTTTTTCTGTTCTTTAGATAACTTTGTTAGTTTATCCATCCACTCATCATAATCCGACCCGCTTTGCTTCATGACATTAACAATTGGCTTTATTGCATCAGCATCCTCTTTGGTATAGAAAGTAAGTGCCTTACCTTCACGGCCACCTCTCCCTGTTCTACCAATTCTGTGCACATATGCCTGTGCACTATTAGGAACATCGTAATTGATAACCATATTGACACCTTTGAAATCGATACCTCTAGCGAGAACATCCGTACAGATCAACACCCAAATCTCACCCTTTTTGAATTTCTCAATGATAGTTTGTCTTTGTATTTGAGTTCTCTCTGCATGTATAACATCAACGTTAAGTCTGTCGTAGATCAACTCATGAAAAAGCGCCTTGGCTCTTGTAATGGATTGTAAGAAAATGAGTACCGGAGGCTTAAACTCTCCTTGTTGTATCAATTGTCTTATCGCCACAAGTTTACCTTGTTCGTTACCGCAAAAGATAAGTTTCTGTTCAATTTGTTCGTTGGCTGCCTCTTTGTGCCCAATGATAACTCTTACTGGATGAATCATTATCGATTGTGCCAACTCTTCGACACTGGATGGAATTGTAGCTGAATACATAGATCTTTTCAACTTCGGATTCGAACATTTCGACAAGATGTCGTCAGTTTGTTCAACAAAATTTTTATCAAAGAGTTTATCAGCTTCATCAAAGATTAAATGCTCCACGGTGGAAAGGTCAAGAGCCTCATTCTTGACAAGATCTATCAGTCTCAATGGCGTTGATATTATAAGATCAAACTTATCCTTCTTTACAACATTGTTTTTCAATTTGGAACTTAGTGATTTGGAGAGAATAGCCACTTTAAGATCAGTCTTCTTGACAAGTTTCTGACATTCTTCAAAAATCTGTTGTGATAATTCCTTTGTAGGTGAGATAATGAGTCCCTTGAGTCCCGATGTTTCACTATTCTTGATCTGTTGGATAAGAGGCACCAAAAATGCCAACGTTTTACCAGAACCAGTTGGAGCGCATGCCACAATGTCCCTACCGAATAGTGTTATCGGTATAGCTTCGCTTTGAATAGGCGTAGGTTCTGTGAATCCAGAATCAATCAAGTTATCTAAAACTTTAGCGTCTAGTTGGAATCTCGTGATGAGATCCTCGAAAGAGCCTATAGGAAGTGGGATATCGTCACCGGTAACATTGGCTCTGTATGATTTTCTTAGCAACTTGGCCTCGGCTTCAGTGGTGATCTTTGGTGGGGGAGGGTTAACTGAGTTCTCCTCCATGATTTCCTCATGTCTTTGTGATTCTTCGTCCTCATCTTGTTTCAACTCTTGCGATTTAGCCAAATCTTTGAACTTGTTGGTCTTAAAGAAATCAATCTCCTTCTCCACTTCCTTTTCCACTTGTATGTCTCTTTTCTTCTGGGAAAGATTTTTGTGCTCCTTGGGCAAAGCGTAGTCTGTTATGACACCACCGGACTTCTTCAAAGAAGCGCCTCTGCTCAGTACCCTAAAGATATCCATTAACTCGACTTTATTAGACGGGCCAAGATTTGATATTTGAGCTCATCGCTAAAAAAAAATTTGTTATAGCAAAACAGCCGAAATTCTAATCAAACGAGTTCGCGGACTGTTTTTGATACGCACCACACATTTTTTTTTGTCGAAAGTTTTTTCTTGTTTTAACCAAAACTTGAAGCAATTTCTCTTTGAACTGGTGGATCTTTCCGATCGTTGTTGATATATCTCATTCAATCAGGAGTCGTCAATGTATGCCATAAGGAGACTAATAGCACCGGGGCTCTCAGCCGTCTCGCGCACACGGCTCGGTCTCCAAACACGCAGCGTGGGATATCTCCATAGAGGTGCCCGAGTACGTGGTCTTGTACGAGATGAGGCTGACTATTTGGTGAGTCCAAAAGGTGCACCATATGCACTCGATGAGTCGTCTATTGGGAGCTTGAAGAAGTTTCTCGGGTCAGAGTTTCAATTGCCTGATGAATTGCTATTACAGATTTTAACACACAAGTCATTTGCTCATGGACAGAAACCCTATAATGAGAAACTCGCAGTGTATGGATCACATTTTTTAAAGTACAAGGCAACTTTATACACGATAGAGAATGAAGGTATCGAATCTCTGGGATCGTTGCACGCTAAAGGCTTGATCTCTGTGAATGTTTTGGCACAGTTTATAAGGGTGAATCAACTAGGTGATGCAGTTTTTTGGAAGAAAAGGGATCCATTACAAACAGATCCTAACATTAATGGTGAGAATTCCGTATTTGCAAGAAGCTGTGAGGCTCTTATTGGTGGGTTATTGCTACATCGTGGTAAGAGTGTCGCGGAGAAATTTGTTGATGAGGTCATGTTGAAGGGCGATAAGTCGCTAGCAAGTATCTCAAAGCATTGACGTATATATATTTATATAGATGGATATCGGGGGTTATGTAAATACAATCAGCAACGGAGAAAATTTCCATATGCGTAGCGGGGCCTACGAAAGTGTTGACCCAAAGGCTAAGGTTGTATACTCTCTAGCTATAAGCCCAGTTTTCTATAAAACAGAAGAACAAGGCCAGCATCTACAAGATTATCTGCCTGGAATCTATCTGATCGTACATTCCACCCACTTTATCCTCGTAGTTATAATCCGCGTTTATGCTAGTTCGATGCCAATCTATTCATGTCTTGAAACGGCATGTTTGCCTTGGGTTCTCCCCTTTTGTCGGCTGAAGTTAAACAAGCAATTTTCAGCTAAGTCTACGACTTCCTAAGGGTGATCAGTCTTGATACTCACAATGGAAGGTCTTACTTGAGCCACTTGTCAAATCTACATTATGAAAAGGGACAAAAAAATAGTTTGTTTGAACATTTAGTTCCTGTAGTTATAGAAAGAATCCCATGAGGGAGTTGACTTTCAGGTTGTTGAAAGAATCCAATGAAGGATTTGACTTTCATGTTTGTTCGAACATTGAGTTCCTTTAGTTGTACGAGAAAGAATCCGAGTAAGGTATTAACTTTCAAGTTGTTTCTTAGAACATATGAGTTCCTTTAGTTTTACGAGAAAGAACCATCCAATTAAGGAGTTAACTTTCAAGTTGTTTGAACAATTAAGTTCCCTGTAGTTGTACGAGGAAAAGTTTTTCCAAGTCACCTCAAGAAAGTAAAAACTTTCAAGTTGTTTGAAAACTGATGATCCATTTGATCATAGTTCAACCGCCTATTCAACGGTCGTATGTTGTATCCACTTCACTGAATGGAGAGGTACCAAAGCTCCATTCCCGTTACAGTAGTAACAAGGTTCAACACTGCTATAGGGTGCTCCTGCTCCTCACGAACAAAAAAACAGCACCACCCTGCAATGAATTACCAAAGTTCCACTGTTCTGACGTTGAAGGAGAAGACCTCAAAAAACTCCTCAACTCGTCAGAACAGAGGTAGGGGGACCTTAGCCACCAGAAAACAGAAAAACAATTTTGAGATTTGGGGGGAAAGTGTCCCTTATATAGTTTTATTTTTTCTCCGCGGCACCTGAATAAGAATTCTTTTCAAAGAGGGAGGCCCAAATCAGTAAGCGCACACTTTGACCAGATTTTAACGCGTCGCGGAAACGCGACTAGACGCGTTGACGCGTAGGGCTAAGTTTAGTTGGATAACTACAATCAGAACTCTTCAAAGTGTTATCACGGGATTGAAGCACAAGTAATCATTAACGTTATCACTAGTTGTATATAACCTTTTGTTTTTATTGGTAGTTGGACGTTGTCAATGGCTGCTGGCTAGCGTACCTTTGAACAATGTGCAGATGGCATTACTAATCTGGAACACCATCAGTAGTGAAGTTTAATGTCTTCGAACAGAGTGATTGCCTTTGGTTCCCAACCAAGCTTCTCCCTTGTTATTTGTGTTTTAACAGGCGAATTGAGTGTAAGTAAAGGAGTAATAAAGCCCAGTAAATCCTGCGCCTCTTCAAGAGTTATAGATTTTGTTTCTACCCCACACTTCTCAGCAACAGCTTCTGCAAGGTCCTTCACTTTGATGTTTTCAGCTGAAGGATGGAATATGTCACCAGACTTTCCCTTCTCCATAGCCAATTTGTACAACTCGACAACATCATCAACGTGTACAGTGGTCCAGTAATTTTCACCAGATCCCACGTATCCAGAAAACCCATTCTTCCGCGCACATGTGATCAAGTATGGCACAAACCCTTTATCATTCTTACCATGTACAACAGGTGGGATTCTAATTGCAATGACTCGAACCCCTTTCTCCTGGAACGATAGCGCAAATTGTTCATTAACAACCCTTCCGCCCCACACAGGGCCAAGTGTATTTCCAGTGAATGTCTCATCAAGAAATTCAGCTCCCAAGGGCACTTGGCATCCCACATTACCCCCTGTAAAGATGAATGGGTTTCCTGTTCCTTCGAGGGCCGTGCACATCGCCTCAATAGCATCGTGATCAATGGCACAGGAGCCGGAGTAGTCTGCGAAATTGGCATCGAATCCCAAATGGAACACACCTTCAGATTCCTTAGCGGCCTTACGTAAAATATCAAGGTCTTTCAAATCACCCCTGAGAGGTTCACCACCAGCTCGTCTAACCTTTTCCATAGAAGCTTCCGATCTGGCAAGTACAACAACTTGATGGCCATCATCAACTAGTGATTTTACAAGCTTTGGACCAATGAAACCGGTGCCACCAGTGAGAAAGTACTTAGTCATGATTGAAGTATTAAATGAGCTGTGAATGAGAAACAAGAGTCTTCCCCTCCCGCTTTTATAGTTCGACAACCAAGACAGTAGTCGGGGTTAAAAGTGTCATGTTGACTCGATTGGGTAGTTGATAGCAGTATGACATCAAAACCCATATAGAACAGCGCTCAGAAAACAATTATATCCAACAGTCTCAGAAATCGATCGTCGAGTCGGTGGGAGAGTGTATATCAGCCTAGTCGCATCGATAGTGTGTGTTTCGCTCTAATGTTCCCTACCACAGGAATGGACACATAGAACTTGATGAGGGGGGTTTAAGCTTTGAGGAGTGGAGCAACAAGGAGCTAACGGCTATAAGAATACGCCCAGTTATTCTCAGGCAATTGGCAATCAAGCTTAGTAATACAGCTTCCATCACCCCTAGATCTCATAGCACTAGAAACACAATTGCAAACAAGTATCAGAATCTCATTGGAAGCGGGATCTCCTGAAGCATAGTCGTTATGTGGGGCCAGTAAATGTTAAACCCACAGCAATTTATATGAGCGATTGATGTAAGAGACTGGGAATTCAACAATAAATACAAGAACCTCAACTGTGGAAACTTGCCATCATGGTTAAACGGTCGATACATAACAAGTTATGCTGGTGAGGAAAATATGGGTCAAGCTAGCCAGGGAATTTAGAATCTAGACTCTAGAACTCTAGAGCCTCAAGCGCTGTTCAACCCGCATGCGGCTAATGCCCACGGATTCCGCTAATTATAGATTAAACTATTAGAGTAGTTCCGGTTTTCGCTTCTTTCGGGTGGGTTGAGCTTGAGTTTGAGCTTTCAGATCTCGATTCTCGATTGGTATCTGGGTATGACTGCCAAGTACTTGACGCATGTACTGAACCTCACACTTCACACCCTAAATTTTTGAGATGAAAGATTAAGAATATCTGAGTGGGGTGAGGGGGAGAGCCTTTTGCGTTTCAAAGTTGTGGAGTTGCTTCAACCTGCACCGTGCTATTGACTACTGCCCCTCTTACAATTGTGATGCCCCTCCATGAGTCCCGCCCGCATTTGCAGTTTTAATAAGCTTACGATCTTAGTTTTGGCAAAATTTTCCTCCCCAGCCAAAGCACATGTCTTACTCTGCACTGCTCGGCAGGGAAAAAAAGAAACCACACGTTGACCCAGATTGATGAGGAACCCACATCAGATAGTTGTGAGTCATTTCAATATGGCAGACCGATGCCCATATGGCAAAACGATTGTGTACGTATAGACAACGCTGAGCGTATATACAGGACTCCACGAGCCCCCCGAGGCCCCGCTCTCGGATAAACCCCACTGGCCCCGCACTCAACGGCCGTCATTGTCGGTTCAAGAGCTGTTGACTTGCCGCTGCATAGAGATATGGCTATGATCAGACTCACGTTGCATAAGACGCTATAGGGGGAGCGCCCCCCTTTTTAGCGATCTTTCCACCGATAGTTATTGCACTTATAAATGTTCAGGAGTATCCTTCGTCTTCAATGTTCAGCATCTTTGTTCCCCCCCTCCGCCCCCGTCCGGATTTTTGCTACAGCCTTATTGCGTTCAGCCTCACCATAGAGGAACTTTATTCGGCCGATACAGCTCCTAGCCCAAATTAGCACTCGAAATCAATATGAATAACAGGAACCGGTATAACGACAACGATCTTGAAGCTCAGATATCACATCTATCTGATGATTCAGAGAATCAGCCATTCGAAGGTCACTATGAAAGAAACAGACCTGTACCTATGGAGTCCAAGCTTTCTTCTAATGATCTTATACACAGTATCACAACCTCAGGCACAGCAAACGAGTTCATTCACCTTGACAACAAGAAATTCTTAAAAAGTGATTTACTCAAGGCTTTTGGTGGTAGCTTGAATCCAGGTTACGCGGAACCCCCAGCCTACAAGTTTGCCAATCCGGCACCTCTTGGGCTTAGCGCTTTTGCACTGACAACGTTCGTCTTATCGCTTATCAACTGTCAAGCTAGAAGCGTGACGACTCCTAACATTGTGGTAGCACTGGCTATCTTCTATGGTGGGTTCGTTCAATTACTTGCCGGTATGTGGGAGATTGCCTTACAAAATGCATTTGGTGGTACGGCGCTTAGTTCATTTGGCGGATTTTGGATGAGTTTTGGAGCTATTTATATTGATTTTTTTGGAGTAATCAAGGCCTATGATGACCCTATCGAGCTCGATAACGCAGTAGGGTTTTATCTTCTTGGTTGGGCAATATTTACTGCTGGGCTAACGCTATTGACAATGAAATCTACTCTTGCGTTTTTTGCCACTTTTTTCACTCTTACAATCACATTCATACTTCTGGCTATCGGTAAAATGATACAGAGTACCGGTGTAACACAAGCTGGTGGCGTTTTTGGCCTCATTTGCGCGTTTCTTGCCTGGTACTGTGCCTTTGCAGGTTTGGCCAATAGAGAGAACTCATATATTGTGGCTAGAGCTATTCAACTACCAGAAAACATATTCGCCATGAAGAAGAAGCATAAATGAAGTTAGGAGTTTTGATAACATTATAGACATATGGTTTTGGAATTAACGATACAGCATTAAATAGATTCATAGAAGATTCAATCTTCTGTTAACGTAGAAGCGTTAATGAGTTTCGCGAATAAGCTTTTTGCTTCCCATCGCGGTACGCCTAACTTGATGCTAATTAGGAACATAAAGAGTGGGGCTCAAGACTAGATTACATCTCAAGAGCTCGAGAAGGAACTGGAGCGCTGTACTTTTGATTCTCGTGTATTATATCATTCTCGTTCTTTCCATTTTTCTATCCCATTGTTTCAACAACTGTGCCCTTGTCTCCACAACAGATTATACACCGAATGCTAGATCTCGACAGAGCCATCGAGCTTCTCAAAGAATGCAAACAGATCCCCGAAAGAGATGTGTATGAACTTTGCTGCAAGGCACAAGAGCTACTGATCAAGGAGGCAAACGTTCAAATTGTCGATACGCCCGTAACGATATGTGGGGACATCCACGGTCAGCTACATGACCTGTTGACGCTTTTCAAAGCCGGAGGAGAATGCCCAGATACGAGGTATCTGTTTCTTGGTGACTTTGTTGACCGTGGGTTTTATTCCGTCGAGAGCTTTCTCTTATTGTTATGCCTCAAGGTGAGATATCCAGATAGGGTCACGTTAATCCATGGGAATCACGAGTCGAGGCAAATTACTACAGTCTATGGGTTTTACGACGAATGTTTGAGAAAATATGGGAGTGCCAATGTATGGAGATATTGCTGTGAAGTTTTTGACTATTTGGCATTGGGCGCATTGGTTGGAGGACCTGGTGGGGTCTTTTGTGTTCATGGTGGATTGTCACCAGATATAGATACCATCAATCAAATAAGCTTGATCGATAGAAAGCAAGAGGTGCCTCACGAAGGAGCCATGTGCGATTTGTTATGGTCTGACCCTGATGATGTTCCAGGTTGGGGGATAAGTCCTCGGGGTGCTGGTTTCCTTTTCGGTAAAAACGAGGTGGATAAGTTTCTTCATAAGAATAACATCTCGCTGATAGCTCGGGCACACCAGCTTGTAATGGAGGGGTATAAAGAGGTGTTTGATGGGAGATTGGTGACAGTATGGAGTGCTCCGAATTACTGTTATAGATGTGGTAACGTTGCTGCAGTGCTCTCTATCGATGATGATTTGAACAGAGACTATAAGATCTTTGATGCAGTGGTACAAGACGTTTCAACACTCCCGTCGAAAAAACCTGCCACGGATTACTTCCTATGACCAACCCCTCCAACTTTTAACGACTTTGCAATCCTCCCGTATCAAATTGTTCTATACATCAACTACATTCGCGAACTTACGCGTAGGAACACGCTTTTTTGTTTTCGAAACTATAGCGACCCCGAAACGTAAACAACACGCTCTTCACGTTTAGCAAGGAGGTTTAGCCGCATTTGTGGACAATCTCATAGTCACTTCATCTTCATTTAACATTCATTTCAAATCATTCTCGTCACCAACTGATAATGCTTCAGATATAGCATATAATGTCAGAAATTCACAGGACACCTTCGCAGCCGCTATCGCAACTTCTCACTCAGCGACCGCTCAAAGCCATATCTACCTCAGTCCCTTCATTTGACCAGTGCTTGAATGGAGGTATTGTTCCTGGTCAGATGTATGAGGTTTACGGCCTCAATAACACTGGGAAAGCGACTTTGGCGGCTGAAATATGCATCAGCGCCCTCGAGATGAGGAAAACTGTGCTTTGGATCACCATGATGCAAAGTATGCCGTGGAATACGTTGCTGAACTTGAAAGAAGATCTCGATACGAGTGCAGTGAGGCACATAAGGGTTCCTACTATTGGTATGCTGTATTTGGTCTTGCAAACGCTGAAGCCCAATTATGGTTTAATCATATGTGACGATTTCGCCCAGGCTTTGAATAGATCGATTGGTGAACTGGATAATATGATCGAAAAGCCGAGAGTGGCGATTGAAACGAGAAGAAACAAAACTATAAAGGAATTCATGAGACTGATTGGTCTTTATTGTGCGAAGAATAAGGCTGCATGCGTAATGTTCAATCCTATGAATACGTTAAGCATGTCGTTTGTGGAGGTCAATTCTCACTCAAACCCACCTTCATCTTCAGGATCCTATCACACCTCTTTGTCACAACATCGTCAGCCATCGCAGTCTTCGAAACTTAAAAAACACTATCAACAGATATTGGTTTCTGCATTGGGTGAACATCCATCATGGTCGTGCTTCTTTAGAGCAAGGATAATGCTCTACAAAGATTGGACAATAGGAATGAAGACAGCCGTTTTTGTCCACATAAAACATCAACCTGCAATGAAAAGGATTCTGGAAGCTAAGGGCATCAAGCCCAAGGCGATCAACTTTCAGGTTACATCTAAAGGATTGCGTGAAGTGACCAATGACACTACTGACTACGACAGACACTCTTTTTCGCTGGGTGAAGAGGAACTGGCTTCAGAGGAAGAATCAGAAGAAGAATATGGAGGGAAAGAGACAACACTTCTGCCATCATCTCCATGTAAAGATATACAAAACGCTAGGGAGATGCTTTCTTCACAGCTACAACACGATGCTGACGATAACAATCAAGATGAAAGTGCACCTTTCGCACCAAATAACGAGAGCCTTATGACTGAGAATAATAGAGAGTCAACTCAGACAGAAAACAATAGAGATACCGACGCAGATGAAGCCGGCAATATTAACACATTAGAATCTGGGAAACTAGCAAAAGAGGCAGAAACCAACCCAAAGGAAGTACAACTAAGGCTGGAGATAGATATGCCCGCAGCTCTCTGTAAGGACAGGACCAAAGCACTTGAGAATAGCTCTCCGAATGATCCCGAATTAGCAACCAACAGTAACACTGGTACAAGAACTCTTGTATATGAGGATATGGGAGAGGAGGTCACAAATGAGAGACGTGCCACCTCAATGATCGAAGACACATCCACTGAAGTTCTGGAGATAGAGGATGAGCTCGAAGAGCTGTATCCAACACAACCGGAAGCGATTAGCATAGTTAAACTGTCACAACTAGAAGAGCAGGAGAACTGGAGTCATAAGAGAGTCAAGACTGTGCCTCAGAGTCAGTCTAAGAGACCGAGAGTCGCACTGCGAGACCTTTCGAACACTCCACATAAACTGAATGATCCACAGTCGAATAGTCAGTTCGACGAATGTGTTCCAGCTACTTTCCCATATTTCTAATATACGGTTTTCAACTGATTCTGAGGAGTAAATACTGCGTGTTCATCTCTGAATTGTGTCTAATTGAGCAAAAGTCCAGAAGGATTCTCGGGATGCGATTTGTCCGAATCGGGAATATTACCGGGTTGGTATTTTATCTTAATAGTCTGCTATTTCCGGCCTTCTAGAATGTCCGCGTCAAGTTTCAACAGCTCTCATGTGACGGTTTCCACTGAGAGCAGCAATATATCAAAGGCAGAGGACACCATCGCTAGCTACAACTTTGACGAAGTAGAGATTGCCGTCACAGAAATCTCATTAGACAAGCTTGTATTCACATCTGCTCTCGTTCCAGTTGACAATCATCACTTGCAAAGTCAATCAATAGCAACCATAATCAATTGCTGCACCTTGGACGAGACAGTTTATCGACATAGGCGACAATTGCTAACTTTAGATCATAACTATCAGCTAGTGGGCTTTTTATAACTCAGGTGGGATCATGACCGCTCAATCAACCACGTTTGCGGACCCAGCGATAAAGGACTTCATTAAGCCGTCGGACTTCAAGAACAAGAAACTGAGCGGAAGAATCTTGAATGCATTCACCAACCTTCCATACCAGATTTACAAAGAGGACGCTGACAGTGAATGGGTAAGTCACTCTGATATAAGGATCCCATCCTTTCTCCGTCTTTGCTCATTTCAAAACTAACAACAACAGAACCTCAAGCATATTCCAGGGAATTCTGCCCTCCTTTCTGCCTTTCAGTGTCTGGACACTCAATCTGAGTGGGAAAACCACTTGATTGCCTGGACTGGAGAGCTCACCATTGAAAACAAGAATAGTTCCACCACTGATGAAGCCTACTACTTGGACGCGGAAGATAAGGAACATATCGAAAATCTCATCAAAAAGGAACACAAGACACAGAATGTTCATCCAATTTGGCTCTTGAGAAGAGATCAACAGAGATGGAGAAGATACGCTGAAAATGCACTCTGGCCTGCATTCCACTATATCATGAGTACCCCATCAGATGGACGCGAAGAGTCACAATGGTGGTATGATTACGTCAAATTCAACGAAGCATATGCATCGAAAATTGTCCAGCAATACAAAGATGGTGATATAATCTGGATCCATGATTACTACCTTCTTCTCCTCCCACAACTGGTGAGAATGCAATTACCAAACGCTATTATTGGATTTTTCATGCATTGTCCCTTCCCTTCAAGTGAATACTTTAGAGCGTTACCAAAAAGACAACAACTTTTGGATGGTATGTTAGGTGCGAACAAAATCACTTTCCAGACTTATTCATTTGCAAGACATTTTTTGAGTTCCTGTAAAAGAATATTGGGATCTGAAACTACTCCAAACTCGATCAGCATGTACGGTTCCACAATCCAAGTGGATTCATTACCAATTGGTATTGACGTGGCCAGAATCGAGCATGATACGTTCAACAAAGTCATTGATGAAAAAGTCAGACTCATCAGAGAGATGTATCAAGGTAAGAAAATCATTGTTGGAAGGGACCGTCTTGATACAGTCAGAGGTGTTCTGCAAAAACTACAAGCATTTGAAACATTTCTAGAGATGTATCCAGAATGGAGAGAGAAAGTGATTTTGATTCAAGTTTCCTCCCCAAATTGGTTGCACTCCACTAGAGTTGAAAATCAGGTTGCAGAGCTCATTGCCAGTATTAACGGGAAATATGGCTCTTTGAACTCTCTCCCAATACAGCATTATCAAATGCGAATCGCAAAAGAAGAATACTTTGCCTTGCTAAGAGTAGCAGACTTGGGACTAATCACTTCCGTCAGAGATGGCATGAACACTACTGCGTTGGAGTATGTTGTTGCCCAACAATATCACAACTCACCGCTGATCTTGTCTGAGTTCAGTGGAACGGCCAGCGTGTTGAAAGATGCCATCATTGTTAACCCATGGGACTCGGTTGCTGTAGCCAAGGCAATCCAGGACTGCCTCACGCTTGATGAGGAAAAAAAAGTACACCTAGAGTCCAAACTGATCAAATCCGTGGTCCCTATCCAGAAATGGACAAGTACCTATTTGAAAGATTTGCTTCAAGGTTCAACTGACGGTAACCCTCGGAAATTGACGCCATCTTTGAATCGTCCGTTATTATTAGAACATTATAAAAAATCCAAGAGAAGGCTTTTCCTGTTTGATTACGACGGCACGTTGACTCCTATCGTCAATGATCCTGCAGCTGCTATTCCGTCCGCTCGATTAATTGACATACTCAAAAAGCTTTCAGATGACCCTAAAAACCAGATTTGGATCATTAGTGGTCGTGATCAGGCATTTCTGGAAAGATGGCTCGGATCAAACAGGAAACTTGGGTTGTCCGCTGAACATGGTTGCTTCATGAAGGATATCGGATCTGATTGGGTCAACTTGGCTGCGACGTACGACATGTCCTGGCAGGCAAAAGTGGAGGAAATTTTTGCTAGATATACAGACAAGACGCCAGGATCTAACATTGAAAAGAAAAAGGTTGCATTGACATGGCATTATAGAAGAACGGATCCAGAGTTGGGTGAGTTTCAATCGAAGAAATTGATGGATGAGCTAAATGCGACAGTGGCTAAAGAATATGATGTCGAGGTGATGAGCGGCAAGGCCAATGTTGAGGTGCGTCCTAGATTTTTGAACAAGGGGGAGATTGTCAAGAGACTAGTGTTGACTAGACACGGTGCCCCACAGGAAAATGTCAACGTGGAGGACTTGAAGCATAACCACGAAGAGTTGCCTGATTTTATTGTGTGCCTGGGTGATGATTCTACGGATGAGGATATGTTCAAGCAACTTTTGGAAATTGAATCCGATTGGGAACATGATGAGCACGCTTTAAAGAACTCTGAGTTCAACAATTACGGTATCTATCCTATCAAAGTTGGTCCAGCGTCAAAAGAAACGTTGGCCACAGCTCATTTGAACGACCCGGCCCAGGTCTTGGACACACTGGGGCTGTTGGTGGGATCCGTTTCCCTGTTTGAGACCGCTGGTACCATCCAACTAGATGATAGAGGCCACGTCAAGAACAGTGAATCTAGTCAAAGATCTGAAGCTGTAATTGCCGCCCTCAAGTTGAAGAAGACAACATCCAACAATCAATGAAGTATCTGATAGTATGGTAACACTTACGTTAGAATTAGATGAGATAAAAAAAATTGAGCTTCATGAAACTACTTGTAGCTGAGACTGGAGTCATTGATGACTAACTGCGTTCAATAATCAAACAGCCCACTGTATTTCTGTTCGATATTAGGGTAAAGCTTTTCCAACTTCTGCCTCTGGATCTCAGCTTGTTGGGCGTTTCTTGCAATGGTCGAGTTTCGACCATTAAGGACCCCTGAAATGTATCGTATCAAAGGGGAATACCCCATCTTAGCCAGATTGAATGAAATCTGTGAGGATTTTTGCTTTTGGTCGGAGTTTTCGTTCAATGTGCTTGATTTCAAATACAACAGAAGGGAAGCTAACAAAGGAACTTTCTTCAAGTTTTCAAAATTCTCCAGTATCTTAGTTACTCGATCGTTGATATCAAATATTGAAAGATTGTCATAGTTGTACAGAAGATTGAGGAAAACGAGGGTAGTGTTGATGAGGTAATTTTGATGCACTGATGAGTTTGGCGCATTTGTAATCTTTTGAATTTTTTGCAATACTTGGTCCCTCTTCTTGGATAGTTCTGATAACCTACTGATGTTTTGTGTTCGTGAATAGTAGGAGATGGTGCCTTGAATTATTGCCAAATAATTTAGACATGCGAGAGTGTATAGTTCGTCGTACCTGCAATTCTCTGAATTTTCCAGCAGATTCAAAAAATTCTCGTACTCTTTGATTGATTGGTGAACATTTCCACTCAAATGTGCTTTCAAAGCTGATAGATAAGATTTCTTCTTAGCGTCCTGCCCTGCAATAGATGTTGACAGATTTTCGAAAAGATCTTCCTTGATTGGTTCTGTTATAGTGTTCTCGATCAAAATGTAGAATTCGGTGATTGACTTCAGCTCTGATAAGAACTTGAATTGTTGGGAACCTTGTTTAAGCGACTGTTGGAAGGAAGTATACTTCCCAAGTTCTTGTTTAATTAAGCCCTGCGCCTGCTGCAGAAGCCTTAGAGATTTCCTTTTCTCGAAAGAGGAACTCATCACAGCAACAGCGAAAATGATACAAAAGATTATGTATAACGTTTGGTAGTTGCACCATTCAACTTTAAGTGGAATTGCCTGAGATCCGAACGGGAAAGATATTATAGAGTGGCTAGACATGAGTGACACTTTGTTATCCGTTAAAAAACTAGCAAGATTTTTCAATTCTAAATCTAGAGCATCTTCTTTGGAGCCTGGTGCAAGGTCCACCCTATGTGCAATGATCTGTAAAAGATTCACAATTTTTACATAGCAGGTGATATGTATATCAGTTGGTTGCAACTCCCTTATATTGGAAATTGGACTGAGCCCGTGCTGAAGACAAAATACAATCTCGACTAGTTGTAAGTAGGCCCTGGTGTCTCTATCCATGATTCCGTATTGAGGATCCCTGAGAATTTGGCAAATCTGCTGGTGGGCTTGCACAGGGTCTGTAAGCTGGTGAATCTGAAACTTGAGGAATCTGAATAAATTAGTGTCTTTCGAAGGGTTCCTTGATATGAAGCGCATTGCCTGCTTGTAGTCGCCATTATCCACCATCAATTGGAGCCACATATAAAGAGCCTGGTGTTTATAGTGTTGATATTCTGGTATATCTTTGCAAAGAGTGATAGCCTCAGCAAGAAAGGCATCTGGAGGGTCATTCAAGCTCGACACATCTGCTTCATTGATAAGAATCTGGGCAATTCGTAGGTTCGATTTGATTCGAAGCTTCAAGGATGCTCTTTGTTTCTTCGACAAGATCTGGTGTAGAGACACGATTGATAACTTGATCAAAGTATGGTATTCCAAAAGATTGGTCCTCGTCTTGATGTTAAGGACCTGTGATAACGCGTGGTTGTAGAACGTTTCAGATAAGTCGAAGCATACTTGGTCAGTCACATGGTTGTCATTACCGAATTGGTTGGATTCAATGGAAGGAAGCGCTGACCCTGATCGCTGAGCCTTTTGCTGACCCTGTTCATTCAGCCCGTATGATTGGCTAGTGAGATTACTCTGTGAGGCGAGCGACGCGGTTCGATCCTGCGACGGGAAAGAAGAGTCCATGAGGATGGCGAAAGGCGAGTTGAGATTTCTTCTACGTGGGAGTTTATAAAGATGGAGTCGTTCGCGCTTACATATAATAAATCATCATCACGTGAGTCGTTAAACATTGTCCAATAAGATAAATAAGAACTCATCAATTGACACCAATAGACTTCAAGTACTGCTGTCTGTAAGTGTTGTCCTGCACCGGGTAGTTCAACGGCGTCCATTTTGGTTCGTCTTTGAACAATCTCATAGCTCTGATGAAATTTGATGGAGTGACGGTGAATCTGTGATAAATCCCAGCTGGCACTATCAACAGGTCATTCGGCTCCACTCTGATTCTGATCCATTTGTTTGCAAGCTCGCTGAACAAGTCAAAGAACCCTTCACCTTCACGGATGTATCTAATTTCCTCGTCTTCATGAATATGAGTTGTGTAAAAGGCATCCAGCTTCTGCTTCAACGCCTCTGGAGATCCAAATGAGGTTGGGGAGATGACAATCTCGTCACGATTCTTGTAATTCCTCTCTTTGGCAAGAGCGTCCACTTGTTCGACAGAGTCACAATAGTAATAAGCAGCACCTAAGGCCTTGAGGTCGTCAAGAGAGACAGAGACCCCGGAGTCGTGGTCTTCCCTGTAATCAACGGTGGTATCATCATCCATATAATAAGCCTTCATTTTGCCCCTGTTGATAGCGCAAAATCAACGTGGAAGCCAACTCTCCACACTTATATAAAAAATTACGGTGGAAGAATCTAGTTTACCTCAACTGTGGCGCCTAGCAAAAATTATTTCAGCTCAAGAATTGCACGTGACTGAGTGTAAAGGGAGGTTTACCACTTTGGGTATATTTACGAGGTTTTTTTTTCCGTATCAGACCCAGACTATCTATGCTCTTCCCCATTGCTTAGAAGAACTGTATATATAGACTTGTAGAGAGGACTCAGCTCAGGCCGGGGAGGCGAGAAAAACAAAAAAAAAAAACAGTTGTGTTATGCAGTATGCTATGAATGTTGAAGACTGTGGGACGCTGGATAAAGGTAAGCTGTTGATGTCATTTCAGTATCTGTGACAAGTATCGCGAGATGTACTCAAAGCTCACGAGCGTCACAGCACTAGCCGGTAGTGTTCTCGCTAGATTTGTCGTAAATCCAGAATAAAATCCAATGATCCCTTCCTTTTTGTAAATGTTGACCATAGTTTTGATCATACTATGATTTGCATCCTCCGTGTTGATAGATCTTATTTGCATTCTAGTTCTGAGGATTTCATGAGGATACGTTAGTGACGAGGCACACATCTTGGATAAGGCACTAGCTGCTATAAGTCTTAGAAGTTTTGAGGACTTGTTGTCATACTCCGCATCACAATGGAATGCTTTCTTCAATTGTTCGTAAACTGGGAAATGTATAGCGACATGAAATAACCCTAATAGAGAGGGTACCAGCCCTGAATAAAACACCGCTGCTCCTTCATTCTTGTACATTTTCCTAAAAGCATCTGCGGTGCTCTTGTAATACTGCGTCGACGAGTTATGTATCGTACTCTTTCCATCTCCCGTCTGAAGCATAAGCCTCGTCTTAACAACCCATATTGGATTTGTGACAGTTGTGGATACCGACCCAGCAGATAGTGCTGACATTGAATGTGTAATGAAATCTGAATGGATGCCAACGTTACTAAGAAGCTGTGGATACCACTTCTTAGCCTTCTCATAAACGCTGAAATATATCATCCAAGTGGGGAAATAACCCAGTACTATGGGGACAAGTCCTCTATAAAGCCCTCTAACACCTTCCTCTCTAAATATCGTTGATAATGTGCCTGAGATCCCATTATATCTCTGTATTCCGGAACTTGTCGCACCTTGAGCTTGGAGCCTCGTTTTCGCCACATCGAGGGGACATACTGATACCCCTGCCAGAAAGCCTGCCAATGCGCCACTTAGTGCTATGATCTGAGTATCTGAGAACATGGAATGTGATGCTGTGGTCATGATCATTGAGCCTGTTGTTTTATCTCTAAGTGGGCCGTTTACCTTCTTCGAGTCGCTCATTGGCGACTTTTGCTCCATCCGACAGCTGAGAGCGTGTTATAAGTGCCCTCTGTTGGGATTGTGTCTATTGGGATGGATTGCAACGATCAGAGGTTAGGTAGCTCTCTGTCTTAGTAGTTCTGTATCGTTTCCTGTTTCTTTGGTTCCGAAAACCAAAACGTAAACTCCGGACTCGCTTTACAGCTAAGATTTGGCAGATTATCAACAAATCTCGGTTCCAAGAGTCCAGTAGGGATCGATGGTGTATGTGTTGTTGTAGAATAGAAGGTGTAAGTCTATATTCCAGAAGGTGGAGTTGCTATGTGGTATTCGTAATAAGGAGTTGGGTAATAAGTTAAGTGACTGTTTCGCTCTCCGACGATATCCTGGAGGGGAAAAAGAGCTTGCCCATTCACTCAAGACGTGAGGAAGATAGAATCAAAACTAATATTATGGCTTGGGCTTGTATATTTACGCAGGGAGATAGTACGAGCCGTAGTCCTAAAGGTGGACGAGCTCCATTACACTAGCTTGACTCAAGATTCAACGGTGCATCCACCAGTGATGGAATATGTGCTGTCCCAGTTGAAAACGACAGCCGCTTCGACAAACATTGAAACATACGCTGTTAACCGTTCTTACTGTCTCTACATCGATTCCATCACAGACAACATCTCATTCTCCATGATTCGAATCTTCAATCAATTGCATACGACCATACAAATACAGAATGCGGGGGTATACATGGGTCGAATGCCGAGATGTATTATATAATAGCTCACTAATCAATGCACACATAACCGTAATCCATTTGGATAAATTCTTCCTTAGCGATATTCTACTACCAGGCACCAATCCATATCTCACTTCCAAATGAAGATGTCCAAAATGGCCCTCATAATATCACCCTAATGAAGAAGGCTGACGAAAATTGAGCACTGAAAAGATATGACAACCCAACCATTCATCGTATAATGAGCTGGCTCTGGAGTTAATCACCTTTTTTGCTGGGGTGACAACAAGAGATCTGGTATGAGCTTAATTCTCATTAGATCACTCCCACGAGAGATGCCAACTCAGTATATGGCGTTGTGATTGTTTCGTCAAATTTTAGGCGCACCTTGAAAGTGTGTACGTGTTTATCACTCTTGAGTCGCCTTGTATTAGTACGTTAGCATAAGCCCTTGACCATAATGTCAGGTGCTATAGATCTGAAATATAACACACCTAGCAAGCAGAGAAAAAAAAAACCGTTGGATGAAATCAAATGACTACTGCGAGGCATAACGAGGCTCAACCTCGCGTCCCAAAGGAAATAAGGGGAACAAGAATAGAGCCCTCCGTTTTTTTTTTTTTTTTTTTTTTTAGTTAGGCATGCAGTGTCAAAAGACTTTCCTCATTGTGGGTGGCCATACTGTGGAAATCCAACCCCAACATATCCTTGAGAATTATCTTCATAATTATACCATCTACCAGGTGCAGGTGCAGGTGCAGGTGCAGTGGGGGCTGAAGGATTTGTCGGTTGTATCACATTTGAGACGGATGGAGTACCAACTGAATGAGGATCCAAAGTGTTGCGGGGTAGCTGATTACTCATAGTAGTGCTAAAACTTGGTTGACCAGCAACGTTATAGTTTTGTGGTGTAGATAAAGATGTGTTGGAGACATTGTTAAATTCAGACTTGATTTTGGAAGGGGAATTTGGCGATGAGGGACGCGGTACCCGCTGTTGTTGTTGTGATTGCTGATGTGGTTGAAAATTAAAAGTTGGTGGAATGTATTGCTGATTTGAAGGTGGAACAAAAGTTTGTGTAGGTGAGTAGCGAGTTTGATATACAGGTAGGCTCAGGTCGTTGATATAGGGATTGCTCTCACCATTATTACCAATGCTGTTGGAATGGTGATGTGACAGTGGATGAGGTAAAGAGAGTGAAGAGCTTTGATGATGCTGAATTGGGTGGCTCTGGTGCGTTTGAGGATGGCTTTGGTGTTGTTGTCCTGGGGCAAACTGACCACCTCCAGATGGTAAAAGTGACATATTAGCAAAAGACCCAAGGTGAATTCCAGACTGAGAGCCTCCTGTTGTGGCAACCGTCTGAAATGGCTGTTGCTGCTGTTGTTGCTGGTACTGACCACTTTGATACTGTTGATACTGCGGCTGCATATGAATTGCAGGATTAAATCCCAGGGCAACAGCATTTGGATTTGATTGGTCCATGAAATAGTAAGCCTCATCCTCAATAGGTATTTTACCACCAAGTGAACTCTCTTTGACAGCCGCCCAGAGTTCATTCGACAACTGAGTTTCTTTGAGCCTTGGAGAGTCAACAGGTCTTACAAGCTTCCCAGCTAGTACGTCTTCGGCAGAGTAATAAGAAACTAGATGTATAGTCTCAGTAGATGGCTGCTGTGAGTCAAGCTTATTGACTGTGAGCGATAATGTTTTCTTGATTAAACCATATTCTTTAAAGGCATACGATGCAACTAAAGACCCAACAAGAGACCTGTTTGGCTGTACGGAAGATGTTGATGCCATGCTTGAGCTCGCAGAGCCAGCAGAGTTGGGTAGTGAGCCAGTACCGAGGCCAAATTGTAGAGGTGCAGTTGGGGAGGATGAAGGAACCAAAGTCGATGCTCCAAACTGATCCAAGGCATCATTAGAACCTTTGCGCTTTTTCTTGCCCTTATCACCAGCCTTGCTCTTACTATCTTTGGAACTGATTGCCTGGCGGTCCAACTCACGATACACTAGGAAGCGCCCCAATATTCTAGACGGTGACCAAGCAATCCCATCTGTCCAACGCTTTATGCCTGAACGTTCTTCAATGAAAACAAACACGTTTCCGCTCTGGATCAACTCTGATCGCTCACGGTCGTGTGGCCTATGTGGCACAGCCTGTAGTTGATTATTAAGCACTGCCTGAACGACAAGTAGGGCATCCTTGGTTGAACCAATATAACCGACATAAGTCGGAGTCATGGTGGACGCCGCAGGCATGGTTCTTCTGTCGATATTCACACTGCCTGTTTGGTTGCTGCTGACGTGGGGCGAGAACTAAAATGAAAAACACAACTGATAGCAAGTGATTGAAGACAATGAAGAAAGCTGGAGAACCGTTGCGAGATACCGCTACTGATATTTTGGTCCTTTTCTAAGGGTTATTATGAGAATATTTTGCTGATTTGGTGGTATTTTGATTAGTTTTGCGGTTTGTTGATGGGGAGGGAGAGAAAGTTCAGCTAGAACAATAGCCAACGTCAGGCTTCTTTGGAGGAGTGAGGAGCAAATTTGAACTATGTGCTGCACCTTTGCGCAACTATCTGCAGATTGACAGATGACAGGATAGCATTAGTCCCTCCTCGTGCCGATTCCTTTCTGTACTACTTGGCCGTCTCCCCAGAAGCGAAGAGACTACAAGGGCTCTGATGCTCTGATGCTGTCTGTGTACGAGAGTCCTTGATCCATAACTGTAAGTGAGACACTCCTTTCATTAGTCGTATAGGCAAGAGCAAGTTACATATCAGCAATGTGAGGTGCAGGAAACGACTTTTCTGGTCGGCTCCACTCGCGAATCATGCCTCTAGTTTCACGAAACGTCCTTCGCTTATATTGATTTTCCTGATGAGGACCTGAGGCCCGAAGGTGGAAAACTAGATGTTTTCTGAGTCCGATTTTGGCAACTTATATACGAGCATAAACATGGAAAGCTAGACAGGGGAACAGATCGAAATTTAATTTTGCGACCCGCATCATTGATTGGGAGTGCACCGTCATATATATCGTAGTATCATAATACATTAGGGGGGAGTGCGTGTACTGTTGGATATATATATCGAGATTAATGACAGACGAAGACTTGGTTGACCTTCTTATTTTTTGCCAGTCATCAATTGATTAGTACTTACTTATATTTACCGAAAAACACAGCGGTTCAAGGCGCCAAGGTTTGTCAGATTCTGTGAGTGATCCCACCTTTCAAGTACTGGTTCGGTGAAAGACAGACCGTTTCTCGAATCCTTCGCAAGATAGGGTACAGCTGAGACGCTGATTCGCTACTGATTGACAGATAGACGCTGATTTGCGCCGAGAGCTTGGAGGTTGATAGGCAAATTTCTAGTGGCAGCCTAAGAAGTAGAAAGGGAAGCCTAATCGCGAGATAGCCCGTTCAATAAGAACAGTTGAGGGCCTGAGGCGAAACTTGCAAGCTAAAAGAACTCAATCGGCACTGTAATAAGTTGTGATCAATAGTGCAATTAGGCCTAGCATATATAGAAGCGAAATTACGGTGCTATTTCCGAGCCCGACGTCAAATCCGCAGGTTCTTGGCTGGCCAAGTAAACGCCAAAGTTCAAACGCCAACAAGCGGCTGTGAGCACTGAGGAGTTTTAATTCGAGTTTCGTAGCAATTAGCGTCCCGACAGCGAAGATGATGTCGATATTTTTATATTGGGTAGTACGGGCATGCTTGTAATCGTATAGTTTGTTGGCTGTACAATATCATAAGCTGGCAACCCTGAATATGAGCGAGTTTTACGATTTATATAAAAAAGAGGTTTAGGCCTACCGCAGCCACAGCTTTGAACAACGCTGGAAAATGCTTGAAGGCTCAGAGAGCAGACAGCTTGCATTGGTTGCAAAAAAAATTCGTGTTTTGGTATACATAATACACAATACAGTGCTCGGTAGAACGTCAACTTTCAAGTTATATAAGCCGGGCCCCAGCCATGGCGCAGCTCAACGCCACTCGACTGTACGCAAACAATTGTCATGCGCGTCGGCTTTAACGTTTGACGTCCCAAGGACCAAACTTACATGGAACGTCACATAAACGCTATAAAGTGTACACGCTAATTGTGCCTTCCTACCTCGACAAGAGTGTTTCTTCAATCTGATAGTCTCAGATTTATGATCCTGAGTAAATATATAGTTGCACAGCTATAGGGCTGGATATTAAAATCTATCTCAGACTTAAGAGAGAGCGTTTCGATCTATTGTTTCCCCTATAATTAGCTTACTGCAAGTTACGCAACAGGTTTTGCGCTCAGTCAGTCACCATGGATATCTACGAACTCGCACCTGACTCCCATTCAGGATTCTGCGACATGGATCAATAGTCTGGTTGCTTTGACCATCAAGGAGGATATCGGAATGCTTTATGGCTGCCTTCTCGATGCTTCAAATTTACGATGTGTGCTGCACTAGGTGGAACCCCAAATTATTTTTTTTCAGAAATCCAGACCCTCCCGCTGTTTGAATACAACCATCGTCACCGCACCATCGTCACGAATATTTCTTGGCCGTTCGTGAATCGTGGGTACCCCAAGTCAACAGTTGGGCCAATTTTAATGCAGCGTCATATGTTTTTGAGTAATGAAACAGCAGCTGTAAATATGGGTGTGCCTGCGAGTGACTGAACTCCTAGTATTGATCTTGTTGCCGAACTGAACATATTGTAACAAAAGTGCTCTCTTTCTCAATCAGACATGGCCCGTGTGACTCGTGTGACTCGTGAGTGAAGCCATAGCTATCTTCCCTAGCTTTAGAACCATCTCATGACAGCTGTAGCGAAAGTCATCGATTGCTGCATGTATCGGATTAATGTAGAAAGATGTCAGCGCTTCACAACTTAAATTGGGGTCGTTTGTTTGTTGTCTCTAGAGAAGCTAGGAGCTCCGTACTCCGTACTTCAACCCGATTAATGCGGCAGCGTGTTAGATTTTGCGAAGTCTCTAGTTCTCAAGATCTGAACCGACAGAATATTCACAATACGTGATGCTGAATGAAAGAATCATCACATCGTATCCCATAGACAGTTGATCTGGCCGCACCAGCCCGACTTGTTGGTAGTTTGAATGAGAGGATCTTGGTCACTGGGACGAGATTGATTTTGAAAGAAGAGGACGATTCATGACGTCAAGTTAAGCTTCAGCTGCTGCGTCAGCTTGCCTCAAGAGAGAAGAATAATAGAGAGACCATCAATTATGCTTCGGTCTATCTACGTTGGTATACTTGGATCTTCAGTCCATCAATGGTGCGACAACTTACAAGAAGAGCTCAGGACTAGGCCAAGAGACTTAAGGGGCTCGCTAGCGGAGTAAGAGACTCAATTGTCCAGACCCACGAGTCGCTGCTAAAATAACATCAATACATCACAACACCACTGTTTACGTACAGGAATTACATCGTGATTGAAACGTGTCTCTTCATAGCTAAAGTGGCCTTCTTCGGACTCTAGATTTATATACACTTCATGAGCCATGTTGCTCTATTACTACCTACCGGCTCTGCTACTTGGGCTGGCTCTAGCAGATGAGTTTCCGGAACCCTTGACGATGGAAAACTTCAACCAGAAGTTACAGCATGGTTTGCATCTCGTTGAATTCTTCAGTCCCTATTGCTCACATTGTAAGCATCTGGCGCCAACGTGGGAGAAGACATGGGTTGATTTCCACGAAGAAGGTAGAGAATTAGGGATTGATATGGTACAAGTGGACTGTGTGACTAGTGGCGACCTGTGCAATCAAGAGAAGATTACTGCTTATCCTAGCATAAAGCTATATGGTCCCAATGGATTTATAAAGAATTATCCCAAGAGTTGGAAAAGAAAAGAGGAAAAGTTCATTGAGTTCATGAGGAGTGCAGTGATGGATGCAGGTGATCCGAATTTCAAAGTGGCTCCCAAATCTGAACTGATCACCACAGATAAGATGGTCAAGCTACTTGGTGAGGAATTAGACAAGCCTTATTTAATCTCTTTTTGGCCAAGTTATACATTGGAAGATTTAAACAATTATGATATAGATAAGTTTGACACTCAGGATGACGAAGACTGTCTTGACTTCCAAAGAACCTGGTCCATCGTTTCGAACCAACTGCAATCCCTAAGTGTTACTTCGGGTCATTTCAATTGTTTATCCAATAAGAAGATATGTCAAGGGCTAGGACTCAAAATAGATAGGCCCCATGTTGCCTTGTTGCTGCCACATATGAGAGTGGCCAAAGTAATTTTTTTTGATGAAGCTTATTTGGAAATGGATGTCAAGGGGATTGTAGATTTCACTAAGAGGACCATTGAGATTGCTAATCCACCTTCTATGGATATTGTTCAATTTATGGAAGACATAAACCTCTCTTTGAGATTTAGTGAGCCAGGGAGCTTCCCTTTGGTATCGGAAACCAGTTTTGTTTATCTGTATGATGAGGAAACCACCTCAAAAGAGGATTTTGAGATTCTACCGTACTTGATAGAACCTCTCTCGAAGATTTCACATACCCGCTTATTCAAGTCTAATGATACAAAGTTTCTTAATCTGGTTGACTTACAAAAGCAAAACATTTACAAAATGATCAATTACAACGAATCAGAACCACAAAGAGAGTTCAATCCTCAGAGGAACACGATAGAAACGATGACAAGTCTACCTACAATCATCTGTTTTAAAGAAAATTCACAATTCCCGATTCTTTATCAGAATTTCGGGCCCAATGAAATCAGAGACCAATACCGAATCATTGACTGGCTCAGAGAAATGGGTTCTCCAGGTTATGGAGATTTCAACACAAAGACTTACGAAAAATACCTGAGCGAAGGCAACGCAAACTCAAAGCTTGCACTTCTTTTAATTGACCCTACTGATGAGAAACTGGCGTTGAATTATCAGTATAATTTCTTAGTGGGTATCCACGATTACAATGACTTGAGAGAGCAACATAGGTTCGAGAAGATCTTGGAGCATCGTAAACTGAAGGCTGAAGAGGCAGAATTGTTGAAAGAGAGAAGTGCAGCTTCTAAGGAGATTGTTCGGGTGCTCAAGGAGGAAATTCCCTATGATAACTCTGGAGTTGTTAGTGATGCATACCTGGATTTAACGACGAATGCAGGTTTATTGGACAGACTCGGGTTAAATGTCGATACCAGAAACTTTACGAGTGGTGATGTGCTCATAATCGATAAAGGAGACAAATATTATTTCGAGAAAGATAGTCAAAACCAAATTCTTTCTGTGAGGGAGTCTCCATATGCCCTACGTGAGACTTTGGCCATAGTCCATGGTATCAGAGAGGGAAAAGTCAAAAAGAATCTCAGACATTCCTTGTTCTCTGCGCACTGGAGATGGATGGATAACCTTTCCAACGGGGTTTGGGGATACCTATTGGTCATCTGCGCCCTTGGAGCGATTGTGAAAAAAGGCCCAGGATTACTGCGTCTCAAAAACCGCCGAACACGTGACACTATGGGGATCTTGGGCAACCCCCTCGCAAAGGCCGACTAAATACCAAAGACCTGAGGTCTGAAGGCAATTTGACACGTAAAGTTCTCTTTTGGTTACTTCAGCTTAGTACAAAGCCTTGTTATTTGAACATCCGAACATCACACACGTACGTTAATTACCACTAATGCTTCAGCCCCGAAAGTTGTAGGAACTTTTCCAAATGTAATTGCTTCGAGTTCTTGATTACTGTAAAGCTTCGAGCGCTAGTATGGCAACCGTTTCAGCTCTATCGCAGATTGCAGTGAAGGAATGGTTGGCGATTCTTGGACTCATTTTTGGCGGATGTTGCTCTAATGTGTTCACTCTCGAGAAGATCATCACACATAATCCCCAGAGTGGGAATGTAGTGACTTTCTTTCAATTTCTATTCATCGCCATCGAGGGTTATATCCATTTCTTTGATAGATCTAGGCCACCATTTTTCGTTAAACAGAACCAGGTGCCGTTGAAAAGATGGTCCTTGACCATCATCATGTTTTTCCTCATCTCGGTACTCAACAACAGTGTCTTTATATTCAATATATCCATTCCGGTCCATATAATTTTCAGAAGCTCAGGTACAGCAGTGGTCATGCTGGTTGGTTGGCTTGTGGCGAAGAAAACATATAATTGGACCCAAATATTCAGTGCAGTCTTGTTAAGTGGAGGTGCAGCTTTAACAACGTTGTACAAGGACAAAGAAATTTTTGCGAAACGAGATGAGGTGAGCCCTAAGACTTGGTTCAGTTTTGACAATTTGTCTCAAGATTTCATGTTCCTTATAGGAATTGCGGTACTGTTGATCGGTGCTGTCCTTATGGCTCTAATGGGGCTCTATAACGAGGCTACATACAAAAAATACGGCAAGCATTGGCAGGAGAATATCTTCTACTCTCATCTTTTTGGACTCCCAATCTTCCTCTTCATGTCCAAGAGAATATACAGAGAATTCATGACTCTATGGGAATACCCTGAACACTTTGACATTCTAGGGGTTCTCCTTCCCAAGCCTGTCGGATACCTATTCCTCAATGTTGTGACGCAATTTGTATGCGTTAGAGGTGCCAACATGCTTGCAAGCAACACCACGGCCCTGACTGTGAGCGTGGTGCTACTGCTTAGAAAGTTCACCAGTCTTCTTCTCAGTCTCTATCTGTTCAACAACAGATTGAGCATGACTGGCTCATTCGGGGCCTTTCTGGTGTTCTTCGGGGCCTTTCTATACAGCTACGGTTCCGCTTCCGGAAAGAAAGAGCCGCAAAAGTCTCTGCCCATAGACAAGAACGACCAGGTGGAGCTCGACACGGCAAAGGAGATTCTAGAGGAGCCAAAACAGGAGGATAAAGAGGCATAGGCAGCTTAAAATATAGTAAACTTGTAAAAACTATCCCAATTAGGCAATTAGCTAGTAGAGCACTTGACAAAAAAAAAACACAAAGGCCCCAGTGGAAAACGCCAAAACTATCAACATATATATATGAACCACCGGTTTGGGCGGACCGGGATTCAGGAGCTGGTGGCTTGGCAGTATGGACACACAGGAGACGGTACCGCAGAAGGTCAACCAGTTCTATTTACCTGAGTGGCTTACGGTGGAACTCATAGCGAGCAATTTCATCACGTTCACACCACTATTCTCATATGGTACCACTATTCTCAGTATATATCGGAAGCAAAGCTCGATAGGGTTCTCCTTAGACATATGTGCCACTATGTTGATAGCGAGCATATTGAGAATTGCATATTTTTTCATTATACCCTATGAGCTTGCGCTTCTGAGACAAAGCATTGTTATGATTTTCATTCAATCCATTTTACTCAAGGTATCACTAAGGTTCAGACCACGAAATTACGATGTCAATGACTTGCAAATGAACGACGCGCTGCTGGATGATATCAAAGGCGTATGGGTTGATTACGTTGAGAAAAGAGAGTTTGAAGCAGCCACGATACCCATTGCGCTCAAAGAGTTGATTGTGCTCCTCTTTGTTCATTTCGTCAGATTCTTTGATCCCAAATATAAAAGGGTTGGACAGTTTTGGCAATGGAATTCTGAAAAGTACTATTGGAGGTTTTTGGCACAATTCGCTATAATAATAGCTATTTGCACCGTGTTCTTTCAAGACTACACTAGATTTGGAGAGTTTTTGGGCACTGTTGGACTGTTTGTTGAGTCCTTGTTGCCACTGCCACAGATCCTTTTATTGAATGAACTCAAATCCATTGAGGGATTCAAACTTTTGCTTTTATTAAGCTGGCTTGGTGGTGATTTTACGAAGATCAGCTATTTGGTATTTGGAGCCAAGAATATCAGTGGTATATTTCTCTTCTTTGCAACGTTCCAAATGTCATTGGATTTTTACATTGCATTCCAGTACATTTATTTTAAGCACTACTATGTTCCTGAACCACAAACCGTGGAGCTTCACGAGATCAGCGTATAAATTTATGACGACATTTGATATATAAAACATACACGGAAGTTATGATGCGCGCGAATCATGAAGCCATTGTAAGCTTTGTATGTACAGGTGCCGAGTCATTCGTCATTCCAAACAACGTTCTCTTCGGCTTTGTTGATTCTTTCTTGTTTTCCCTTCTTTCCAAATGCTCTGAGCACTTGAATGAAAGAATCAACCTCCTCGTCTTCTTTGACACTAGCGTTCATAGCTAGCATATCAATCTTGGCTTTGAAGCACTGATCATAGAATGAAGAGGCATCATCCTTCGAGATCTTATTGATTTTCACTGCAACCCTCCATTCACTATCCAAGTCTTTGAGTACTGGATGCCTCTCAACAGAAGGCTTTTTGTTGATGAGGTTCTTGACAAAGATGTCAAAACCAACAGGGTCATGACGAACTTGATCATTCATCTTCTTCAAAGATTCTATATGTGATTGTAAAATGCCATGATGTTGCTCTTCCTCAGCTGTGATCAACAGCGCCTGTAATCGTTCACCTGATTTTTGAACATGCTGTATCTCAACTTCGTCGATTCTTGTAGCTACAACCCTCAGTTTGGTCTCAAAATCATTAAGAGGAATAGCCAAAACGGTGAACCTGAAGGAGTCATGAGGTATGTGATTCTCTATAATCTCTTCTAGGATCATGTTCCAAAGTTTTACAGACATGCGAAACTCTTGATCAGCCATTTTTGATGCCGTTTGAGATGAGATCTCATAAGCATGAAGAATCTCTGGATCCTTATCAAGATTTTTAGCGTTGATATTGGCCTCTGGTGTTCCGAAAGAGTGCAATATTTCGTCCATCTTTGTCAAGGGTAAATATTGAAATCCAAACATTTGAGCAATGTTATGGTATGCAATGAATATACCATCCATATTGCCGATTCTGGCCTGTAGTGAATATTTCAACATTGTGGACTTTGCCAGTTCAAGAAGCTCTCTTTCAAATGATTCATATCTTCCTTGCGTTCTAATTAGCTGATATCCAGAAGAATCTCTTTCTGCTCTTGCCAGATCATATCTAACACCGGCCACAGCCCTAGTTTTAAGATCAAAAGTACCTGTTCCTGGTAATCTCTCATCTATACAGTCCAGCTGTGATCTCATCAAAAAATTCCCAAGTTTAGCATAGTGGTAAGT
Organism: [Candida] freyschussii; assembly: GCA_003707735.2. NCBI lineage: Eukaryota > Fungi > Ascomycota > Saccharomycetes > Phaffomycetales > Wickerhamomycetaceae > [Candida] freyschussii. The sequence goes on along the minus strand of PPLE02000002.1, from coordinate 63,096 downwards.
ATTTGATTCTTGAATTTTCTCCTCTTTCTTCACCGTCTTCTTGTATTGATCATATTCCTCGGGCGTCTTTGTGATGAAGCGTTCTAAGGAATGACCCAGAAGCGAAAGGATCATCTCGCGATCTGTCGACTTATCTGAGTCAATGGCATAACAACCATCTCTCTTTCTGACAATAACAGCTGCAGGGAGCTTCGCACCACTAGTGAATTTGCCAAATGATTCAGGGTGTTGCCTAGAGAAATCCAACAAGCTAGCTGGTCTGAAATTGGAAAAGAGATAATGCATATGTGACAGCACACCGGTCATAGACGACGTTGATGCGTAAAACTGTGAACCATGTTCCTTTGCAAGCGTTGAGAGAGTAACATCTTTTGAAGCGGTGACAAATGTTGAAATAGCATCAAAATCAAAATTTTCAATGGGCATGATGTGCTTTAGGTAAGGATTGAAGTTGTATACTTTTGTCCTTGGATCTTGAAGATAATGTACACCGGGAGAGAAAAGTACCCTTGAGAGTTTGTGCTGTAGTCTAGGCACTTCGTCCTGGTTGGGCACAGATATCGGAATGTACTCGATATCTGCACCTATCACGCCTTCATAAGTTGTGTTTGCGATGGTATCATAGACTAGACTGTTCGTTTCTGGTCTTTGAAAGCGATATGTTTGGAATCTTGGCCGTACTAAGTCTCGTGGTAAAGGAGTTCTCGGATTAGACTTGGGTTTCGACTTGTCCGGAGCAGAATGTGATCCAGATCTCTTGGAGGCAGAAGAACGTTTCGGGCGTGCTATCTTCTGAGGCGTCCTTTTCCTCTTCTTCAACTTGTGGATGGCTACATCCACCCGCTTCATCAAAGTATCTGGGATCTCTTTTCCAGCAACATGAGTATGTGCAGACCTTACGAAAGACAACGAGCGTACTCTCAACATCACTGGGATCACAGCTGATTCAAGCGATAGTTCAGGACTCATCTGAGCTCATCGTGGGCTAAAAATTTACCAAGGTTTTGATAGATCACGTGACTCTCATATGTATACACAGAAACTATTGATCACGTGACTGTTATTAGTGTGTGACTTTCCATCTTCAGGTTGAAGACTCAAGGAAGCAAACAATCCACTCTTGCATTCTGAAGCGGTAGAGTCATCAGTTTGGAGATACGTTTAAGCCCCTTTCTCCACGAATGGTTGGTTTCGTGTCAGTAGAGCAAGCTCATCCATTACCCGGCGTTAAGCCTTTGAGCGAATCGGCGGCGCGGCCTTTTTGACACTTTTTCCCGCGCTGATCGAATTGATAAAAACTTTCAAAACACCAACTTTCACCTGAATTCAAATAGCAAAAAGTCCAGAGAAGTAATAACAAGGTGGTTTCCTCAACTGCCATTTCAAGCTCTCAACTCACTGCGCAATAAGATCTCATAATCTCATTTGTTTCTTGTTCCAATCATATTATTTTCAGTTTTTTTTCGATTACACCCAATTTTGAGCCCCATCAAAGTTGCTGGGGACGGGAACAGAATTAGAGGCACAAGACCTATCTGCAAAACATCAAATCACTGAATAAAGGCGATGAGCTCTTCAAGCACGCCATCTGCTGTTACTCCTGCTTCCAACGGCACCTCCCCAAATACGGCCACAGGACCCTCGCCTATGGGGATCGCTCCGAAACCGGTCGGGAAAGTCACAAAGATCGTCACATCAAAAGAATGGGTTCTACCTCCACGACCTAAACCTGGGAGAAAGCCAAGTGCAGACACACCGGCGACTAAAAGAAAGGCACAGAACAGAGCTGCTCAAAGAGCTTTCAGGGAACGAAGGGCTACTAGGGTGGCTGAACTCGAGGATAAATTAAGTGAGCTCGAAAAGGAGAAAGAGGTTGGTGAGGCTAATCTCAAGAATATCATCAGTAAAGTTCAATCTGAAAACGCATTTTTAAAGAAAGCTTTGAATGATATCAAGGCAGATTATGCCAAGTTTAAACAGTCGGTACTTTCACATCAGAATATCATTGGGTCTAATTCCCCTTCGCAAGCTGTATATTCTAACGGCACTGTGAATGCCCCAAGCCCTCTCAATTACTTCAAACCATCACCACAAAGCATACCATCTGCCAATGTGAACCAAAACTACAATTTTGCTCAACAGTCTCACAAACACTTGCAACATCCACAGATCCTAAGGCAGCCGCCACAAGAGCACACCCATTCAGTTTCACCTGGACAAGGCAACTCCAGTTCTCCAAATAAGCTGCAGGAGAACTCATCCATAATGCAAACGTCTTCCTCGGCAAATGATAACATGGATTGTGGTGTTTGTGAAAAGGATGACTGTATTTGTGCTCAGGTTGGTATCAGACCTAACCCACCAATAACAGCGCAAAAACTGGAGACTTTTAAGCCTTTACCAGCAGTTTCCCTAAAGAGGAAAACAGAAGAGCTGGAAATTGATTACACTTCTAAGTTTGGAAAGTCCAAAACTGTCTCGAAGCCTTTACCAAAATTCAAGAAATCGAGACCAGAAGTGCCAACAGAGGTGAAAGAACTTACCTCTGTATTTGATAGATTTACCGATAAGGATTTCGAATCCCCAATCGAACAATGTGGATTCTGTTCTGACGATTCCCCTTGCGTTTGTCGTGAGGCTGCTAAAGAGGCAGCCAATGCCATCACTGAGCTACAGAAGCATTCTAGAAAGGAATCGCTTGTGCAATCACAAGAAACTTCCTCGCTCCCACCGATATCTAGACATTCCTCTGTCACGACTTTAAACAAACTACCTGTGCTTCACCCAGGACCGACTGTGGAGATCCCTGAGATCCACAGATCCAGTATTTCTACGCCAAGGGACTCAACAGTTGTTGAACAACCACCACTTCGCACACAAACTCAAACCAACGGTGGTTGTAACGGTAATCCAGGGACCTGTCCACAGTGTCAAATGGATCCTCTCTCTACTCTTTTCTGTACATCAATTGCCTCAAAGGCAGAGGAAGAAGGTTCGAACTCGACTTCAAGAACGTCTGCTTCTGGCCCAGTCTCATCCGCGTCTACTGCACCTTCAACGGTGGGATCAAAACAAGAGGATAAGAAGTCACCGGTGAGTCCTCCTCTTTCAAATACACCATCAAAAGTGTCTTCACCTATTGTTGTGAACTCAGAAGAGGAACTCAATTCATTGATCAAATCCGGATCACTCACTGCTGCAAGCGCTAGTGGATCTATAGGATCTGCAAAGGGGATATACATACCGTGCGCCGATGCTTACAAGACGCTAAGTCGTCATAAGGGGTTTCAATCTGTGGATTTCAGTACGCTGGTTGGTAAATTGACTACAAGAGGGATGCAGGTGGAGGTTCAAAGTGTTGCCAATGTGTTGAGGGAGTTAGATAGAAGGATCTATAACTGATGCTCTATAGTCATGTGGGGCTGAACCAATGTAATTTTTTCCGCAGAGCTTGGTATGCTGTACTCAATTTCACTTTTTTTTTTTTTTTGTTTCTGTGACGATCAGGGAGGCTTTGATTGTTGAGATACGAGACTGTAATTCTATGTTGAGTTTAATGGAAACCATAGATATATTTAAAGCTCGAATAATTTATGTACAGTCTTAAGCAAGTACTGCAACTCCGGTCGCAATGAAAAACCCAAGGGCAATTGCGTTTAGTGAACCTTCAGATAAATTGTAAACAAAGTTGTAAAAAGTTGGGACACTAAGGGCGTTTGCCGCACCTTTTGATGAGGAAGAGGACGACGATGAAGCCGTTGCAGAATCACTAGACGAGGTCGAGCTAGAGGATTTCACAGCTGACGATGACGCTGATGATTTGGAGGAAGATTTCGACGACGAAGACGAAGAAGAAGAACTTGAATCAATGTCTTCATCATCATAACAACCCCATTGAGTGTTGCCGATATCGGTACCGAGCGGTTCACCAGCACCGCTACTGAACATGGCAGATGCTGCGGATGGAGTATCAGGAATACTTGTGTCAGCTTCCCAAACACCAGGTTCCTGAGTTGGACATTCAGATATGGAAGCAGAAGATGAGTAGCCACCATCACCATCTGGGTTAGAAGTCTTGTTGAGTTCAGCTTTCAAGTTGTCAAAGTCGGGGAGTGTTGTCACATCACCATTCTCGTCAATTTCAACCAAACCGTAAGAGTTGGACTCTTCAGAGTACTCGTATACTAGCCCACCAGAGAAGACCGAAGACATCTTTGTAGAGTAAATAGCTTCAACTTCAGTAAAAGGTCTGGAATCCCCAACAGTATTACAACCATACTCAGAAAGGAAGATTGGAATGGAGTAACCTGTGTATTTCTCAACTTTTTTATCATACCCGGATACGGTGAATGACGAATGACCACACCACGAGTAATCATTGACACCAAGCATATCGATTCTAGCTTCGTCGTCATCTCCACAGTTGAAATATTGAGCAGTTTGAAAAATGACACTAGAAACATCAGCGGCTGAGTACCCTACTGGTATCTGTCTATAGTCTCTAGCTTTCAAATATTTTTTGATGTCACGGACAACGGCTTTGACATATGGCGCAGCAGCTGTGGTGTTCCCAGAGTCGTTGATGACTTCATTAGCGGCAAAAAACCCCAAAACGTTATCATACTGGGCAAACTCATCAATGGTGGAAAACACAGCCTGCAAGTAGTTCGCATTGTATGAACATTTTGGCTCACTTCTCGAAATGGAAGCCTCAGGAGTGTTCACATCTAGAATCAGATAAATACCAGCATCGTCAAGAGCCTTCATACAAGCGCTGTGATCTTGAGAGTTATCAACCGTGTACACACGAATTGTGTTTAAACCGAGCTCTTGGAAATACTCAATGTCTCTCTTGCAAATTTCCTCGTCAGCCAAATTGTCAACGATGGTACCATTGTTGGAAGGTTGATAGTCAACACCACGAATGTAGAAACGTTCACCGGTATCAGAGTTCCAAAAGGCGTTACCCTTGATCTCTATGGCAGGAAGTGCTGCTGCTGCCACAGATGCAGTAGCTAAAAGAGATAGAAGTTTCATCGATATGAGATCAAGCAGATAATCAACAAAGGGATGAGTAAACAACGAAAACTAGTTGATGAGAATGAGGGAGGGAGAAGAGAAAATTTTAGTTTTCTCAAGTTTGTTTGTAGCGAGTGACTGGAACAAAAAGGCCTCCAAATGATATTCCTCCTGGACAAAGAGTAGCTTTCTGAGAAGGCCTTGGACTTGTTTCAAAGAGCTGAAGGGAAAAGCACAAAGAAAAAAAAAAAAAACAGTGGAAGTTTTCTGATCTTCCATAGCTTGTTTACCAAACGGTATGCGCCGCAACGTAAACACAGATCGTCGGTTAGGCGCAGCCGATAAACACGCCATGACAGCCGAGGAATCAACGTTGTTAGCAGTGTTTGCAGAGCTTGAACGGTATCATTGGATAGAGAGACTTGCCTTTTAGCGATTGCTCGAAGACTGGATGTTTAGCTGCGGTGTCGGTAGCTTTCTCAGAGTGTCCAAATTCGGTCGATCAGAGCAGTGGCCCCTAAAAATACATGACATCGCATATTTGATAAATTTGACATGTCACATTCTTCGAATCAAAAGGACCTTGCAGCCATCTCTCTGATTATATCCAGCTCTACATGACCATTCAATCCATATATCATCAATTCTCAGACGCGAAATAATGTTTTGCTCAAGTACACTACAGCGTCAAACTAAAAACTTTGGTGGAATTCACAAAAGTCGAAACAGGATCGTCCCCAGCCTTTTGATAGATTCAGGCATTTTCCGTAGTCTCACCTTCTAGTGCTGGCACAGAGCTCGCATCTTTAAATTCGTCGTCACCGGTCTGAGCGTGCCCCGATTCTCTGTCCTGTTCATTGTCATCTATTTAGACACTCTCAGAAAATCCAGCCTCCTGTTCTTCGGTATCGGAGGCAGCTTGCTCGTCTGCAGTTTCTCCTTGGACCTTTTGTAACGTAGCCTGCGGAGCACTTTCAACTTCTGCATCTTGGGATTTGACAGAGTCAATATCACTTTCATCAAGTTTCAATGTAACCTCATGACCCTGGCCATCGCCATCGTCTGAAACATCCTGATTTTTTTCAACAGCCTCATGGTTGGATCCTGGATCAGAAGGAGATTCATCCGAGATTTCACCCGTGCCCTCCTCAACAGCATCCTCATCTTTTAAAACGAAACCTTCACAGGGAATGCCAGCGGACCAAACATCAAACACAGATATCACTCTCTTGTCAGTGATCTCAAGCTTTTCTTTTGCACTTTTTGGTAATCTTTTACCCCTTGGACCTCTAGCCCTAGCCTTTCTCATATCGCCTTCCGGTTCTATTGGCTCTTGAGACTCCTGCTGAGCTTCATCTTCCCTTTGCTGCATCATTTGAGGCACAGTAGCGCCTGGCATAGCCATACCTGGAAGAGCGAAAAGTCCATTAAGATTATGCTTGATGTTTGATCTAGGTCCCGATGATGGCAAAGGCGCACTGCGTTCCTGTTTCTCCTGTTGCTCGCGTTCTTGATTCTTACGTAGCATCTCTTGAAATGCGGCGATTCTGCTTGAAGGTTTCTTTGGAACAGGAGGTGGACCCTTTGCCTTATTATTGGGCTCTGTAGTATCTGATTTATGTTCCAAAGGAATGTCCAATTCCTGCTCGCTGTCAGTTTTAGTAGCAGTGCTGGTAACACTTTCCTGCATGTCCGTCTCCGTGATACTAGATGTATACATGTCCATCACTTCCCGCTTAAGTTCCTGTGTAGAAGTGCGAGCGAGGGGTTTCGATTTCGGGCGTGGTGGGATGGAAGGGGTTGATGACCGTGAGCTAGAGGATGATTTTGTGAGTTCCTCTAATTCTTTGAGTTCTTCATTCGTTTTAGAGATGAAGGCATCGGTTGGGGAATCAATTGATCTCTCAGAAGAGAATGACCCAGTGCTCGTAAGTTTCTTTGGTCGTTCTGGACGTTTAGGGACAACTGGGATAGATTTGGAAGGACGTGGTGGTACAGAGGGTATTCCTTCATATGGTTTATCAGATTCTTTTGGTTCAGAAGATTCTTGAGCCGACTGATCACTGGCATCACCTACAGATGAGCTTTTGACATCGGTTTGTAAGTCATCAATTGGTTCTGTTTGCTCATTGCCAGAGTCATCTGCAGACTCGAGATAAGAATCCAGAAGGTCATCTGTAGACACGACATTGTTTGGTGTTGCCTGATCCCCCAACTCGTCATTTTCATCTGCAGTTGATCTCACCTCGGACCCGATTGTACCCTCTTGTGGCTTTTCCTCACTAGCAACATGGTCTATCTTAGTTTCAAGCTTAGGGCGTTCAGGAACCTCCGGGGTTGCATCCTCCTGTTTAGTCTCAGTTGTCTTTCTTGGACGTTCTGGGACAATTGGGATCTGAGAGGCCGGATCCTTCTTCTTAGAAGGTCTCTCTGGAATGGCTGGCACTGGGGAGATTTCCTTATTTTTCCTTGGACGTTGTGGAATCACAGGTTTTACATCCACTTTGTCCTTCTCTTCGTGGGCAGGACTTGTTAAGTCTTCATCGAAGGATTCCGTGCTTGGCTCTTGTTCAGTCCCGATCTTGTTTTCTATGATATCGCTTGATTCCATTGGTCAGTGGATCCGGAGGCTATATATTCCACAGTTGAATTTGATTGACGGGGTTGGCGTTTTGGCGTTTTGGCGTGACAAAATTTCCCGAACTTGACCGTACAGCTTCTTCATACAAGGCCGTGTTCTAAAAAAACTACAAAAAAATGGGAGTAGAGTTAGCCAAAAGGAGTCAGCCACAAGCTCAGTATATTATTATTTAGGAGCCGTAGTTAAGACGGAAGATATCGTTAAAGACATAGTAAGAGGCACCATCTGGGATCAAATGGAACACTTGGGAGTAACGTTGCGGATTCTGTTCGTCGTCAATCAGTAATTCACCAGTGACCATGACCAAGACATCGCCATTTGGAGAAGCAGGCTGAGCGTCTAATGTGGTGATTTTATGAGCAACTTTTTGGAAAGGAAGAGAGATTAGCTTCTCAACGATATCCTTGGCACCTTGAACTTGCGAAGTTTCAAATGTCAACATGGATTGATCTCTCTAGCACGGCTTAGTTAGTTTGCGGCATTTCGAATAAGCTTTAATGAGACATACGTAAAGGTTACCCAATTGAGTTCTGTCGGAGTCGAACTGATTGTAGTAGAACTCAGTGAACTGTTCTGAAATTGCATGTTAGTTTGGGCTTCTTCAGTAGGCTTGTGCAAAGGCAACGTACGAGCAAGGGTGTTGAAGTCGACTATGGCGTTGGTTAGTATACAAGGATCATGATGTAGGGATGAGTATTGGTGGTCTCTGGTATAAACTCGGCTTCACATAAACACAATCGCCAAAAAGAGCATCCCGAAGATAGTGTCATGTGAATGTGATTATATTTTGACACACTACAATGTGTATTTGCAGCACAACATACCGGACATGGCTAGACAAACTTGATTAAACCTTCGTTTGATGACATATAAGTGTGTTTTCTTTTTTTTTCCTCTATATTTTGTTGTTTTCCCGTCTCAATGGAAGATTCCAGCGTGGTGTTCAGGTGTGTATTATTAAGATATTACATAATCCTAAAAATTCCCATTTTAGGGGAAAAAGAAAAGTACGCATTATCGGTTCGGGCAGCAACAGGCAACACGACTCTATAGATGAAATGACAATTTTTCGGTGTTTAATTGTATTCAGAGTATGGAAAGATAACAAGTGGGTTGTGGTGATGGATCATGGACAGCGACGTGATGTTCCTCCACCGTTAACTTCCACTTCAGCGTCTGCCTGGAGACTGGACGTTGAAGTCCCACTAGGCGAGTAGCATCCCGTTGCAGAAATATCTGCATCCCAAAACGGTCGCATAAGAACGCTCAGGTACCAGGGAATCTTGGACGCCGGACAGAGTTGGATATGGACCCTTGTAAACGGTTTGATCGACAACGCTTTGGATGTCTAACTTTTTCCTTAAGGTCCTGGGCATGCTTTTAGTATATGGAGCACTTTAATTCGTGATTCAGTGGGAAGTCCCGAAGTGCTGCTCCATGTAACAAATGCATGCGGACCAATAATTGGCCAATCCGTACTCCACCCTATATTTATTAAGAGTGCGTAGAAGTAGCGTGGAACGGCTCAGACAATTATGTCAATTGCTGTATAGCTGTTTGCACCGTTGTGCCCGATTGAAGCACTTCACAGCAACCTGGAGTAGGAGACCCATGCTAATTAAAGCAGTATGCATAGCAGGAGACTCAAACCTGGCCAACATTCTCGGTATATATATATATAAACGTTGTCAAGTATCTCACTGATCCGCCCCCCCCCCCCCCTTGAATAGCGGCTTTCAATTACCTTTATTATATGTACAGCTTACAGCAGGAAAAGTAGAAGCAATATATAAGTAGATGATTCGATTACTACAAGCTCGTTCTTCAAACTCTCATCTATTCAAGCTTTTCCACAAACAGAAATATGAGCAAGCGGCTTTACTCATTGGAACTGAAGGATCTGGAAAGAAAAGTATGTATCATTGCTGTCAATGTAACACGAGCTAAAAAGCTAATATATTGAAGCGGTACTGAATCAGATCGAGAAGCTTAATCTTCCTCTCAATATCATTTGCTTGTCAAAAGAGGTACCCGAGAGCACATACCATAACTTTCTCTATGACGTTCCATATGTCATTTTTGTTTTCGATTCCACAATGTTCTCATTGGAATACGTTGAAAAAGTGAGTCAAATCTTGTCAAACCTATTACAACAAAGAAGCTGTTGTCAGAAACTAGTAATTTTTTTGAACAAACAAGACCTGGTGACAATTGACAAGATCCAAGTGATTGAGAAGAAACTTCGACTAGAAGAGTTTCAAATCGATTTCTTGATAATACCTACGAATGGTATTGAAGGCTATGGTATCTCAGAGGGGATGAACTGGCTGTTAACGTAGCTGAGCTTGCTTGCTATTTCGATCAACTTTTTATAAGACTCTGGCAAAGATTCGATGCACAACGCGCCATCTTTAGTGGAAACCAAACTGAAAGGCGGCACGTTAAAACTCTCTGGGATGACGGTATTCGCTTTTATAATGACACAATCATGAATCACAGATAAGTCTCGTAGTGTGCACTTTTCACCAATGATGACTCGATTCCCAATATTTGAAGAGCTCACCATTGATCCCTCGCCAATCATGGTGTAAGAGCCCAGTTTGCACGGTTTACGCAAAGCCGTCTTGCCTGATAACAGAGGTGGAACCAACTTGACCTCTTCACCGAGAAAGCAGAATCTCCCAATCTGAAGGGAACTAGTGCCTTCTGCTAGTTTGACATCGCCCTTGAGCTCGACACGGGCACTGATCGTGGAGTTGCCGGCTATCAAGATGTGGTCGGGACCCTCGATCCTGGCACTCTTGGATATTCTGTTACCGGACGCCGTCTCTATCCAGTCCGCCATTGGCTGGTATTCAGGGCTCAATGGCCGACGGGTCTAAGCATAGGCTTATAAGCGTTGTGGTGTTTGGATGACCTTTTGGTGTATTAGTTGTGGGCGCAAAATGTAAGTAAACACGGTGGTTTCTTGTGTTTTTTGCAATTCACTGGCTGAAAAGTTATTGCATAATGGTTGCTCAAGTGTTCAGATTAGATTCAGGTGAGTAATATCATGGAGCTGCGAATGACTGCTCTGGTCTGTTTCTTTCCTCTTGAGAACAGCGCTACTCCCAGCAACCGACGCGTTGGTCAATGGACGAGATTCACTAACTGGAAGCCCAAGGCTATCAAAACTACGATTGGGGTAAAATCGGCTCCTCGTCCGCTGTGGCACAGTTTGCCCACCACTCAAACCCGGAAAAGGTCACCATCGACGAATCAAAGCCTTACGCTGAGTTGTGGATGGGTACCCACCCAAAGATTCCCTCCAAGACTCTTGATGGTGTAAGCTTGAGAGATGTCATCGCTGCAAACCCGGAGGGACTCCTTGGCAAGGATATCATTGCAAAATTCGGCTCCACCAATGAGCTTCCCTTTTTGTTCAAAGTGTTGAGCATTGGGAAAGTTTTAAGTATTCAAGCTCATCCAGATAAGGCTCTTGGGAAAAAATTGCATATAGCTGACCCAAAGAACTACCCTGATGATAACCATAAGCCAGAAATGGCGATCGCTGTGACCTCATTCGAAGGGTTTTGTGGATTCAAGCCCTTGGAAGAGATTGCCGATGAGTTGCAAAAAATCCCAGAGTTGATTAACATTGTTGGTAAGGATGTTGCTGATGAGTTTATCAAAGGGATCAAATCTAATGTTGAGATCGGATCCCCGGAGGACAAGTCTAATAGAAAATTATTACAATTGGTTTTTGGCAAAGTGATGAACGCTTCAGAAAAAGTTATTGAGAAAGAGGCCAAATCACTTGTTGAGACTGCAAAGACTCACCCAGAAATTTTCAACAAGTCGGATTTACCAGAATTGATTCTCAGATTGAACGAACAATTCCCATATGATATTGGTCTTTTTTGTGGATGCTTGTTGTTGAACCATTGTAAATTGAAAGCTGGAGAGGCCATGTTTTTACAGGCCAAGGATCCTCATGCCTACATCTCTGGTGATATCATTGAGTGTATGGCTGCCTCTGATAACGTTGTCAGAGCTGGCTTCACACCAAAGTTCAAAGATGTGAAGAATTTGGTTGAGATGTTGACTTATTCATATGAAAGTGTGGAAAAGCAAAAAATGGTCCCAGAAAATTTCCCAAGAAGTTCAGGTGATGGTGAATCAATTTTATTCAATCCGCCGATTGAGGAGTTTGCAGTTTTGCAAACAACCTTTCAGAAGTCAACAGGCGTTAGAAGTTTCACTGGGGTTGAAGGTCCAAGTATATTAATAGTCACTAAAGGTGAGGGTTATATCAAGTTTGGTGATGAGAAGTTGAAAGCTGAACCTGGATACAATTTCTTTATTGCTCCACATACCAAAGTTGAATTAATCACTGATGATTCAACTTTTACTTCATACAGAGCCTTTGCAGAGGCTTAATATCGAAGCTCCACAGTATCTGAGGTATTTATTCTAATATAGAGCGCACATTTTGTTATAACCCCTTTCGAATTAGTATACAAAAATTAACCCTGTTATATATAACTTCCCTATACAATATTATGTTTCTTCTTCCATTTGGTGATTCTTCTTTTCAAATCACCCGCACTCTGCTGATAAATGTTAAGTTTCTTATCCCATTTCATCTTTTCATAGTCATCACCATGCTTCTCATACAGAGCTTGAATCCAAGCCTCTTCCCTTGTACTTTGTACTCTTTCAGTTTTTATTCCAGATTTTGCATATTCTTCTAATTTTTTAACAACTTCAGTTTTAGCCTCAGCTTTTGGAGGTTCCACAAGCTCGAGATCTTCATTCAAAGGTTTCTTTTTACCGTATAAGATCTTAATCACTTCACCCTTGTCGTCTCTTATGATTCTAGCTTCACCTTCTGGGATTTTATTCTCATCCAATTCTTCTTCATCAGGCTGATTATTTTCACTAGGTCCCTGCGGTATTTTCAATACTGGGGTATCCAGCGATTTCTCTTCACCACCAGCTGGGGTCCCTAATCTTGCCGTCAGTCCGAGCCTTTTATAATTTTGTTGTAGAGTTAGACTGTAGTCCCAATTAGCAGCAATGAGTGGGTTTGATGCGATGTTGATTTTACGTTGTTTGTCCTTGTTCCTTCTGGTGGCTTTCTTGAGGGAGCGACGAGCTCTTTTCTTTCTTACTGTACCCATATTCTCGTTATTGGCCTTGGATTCAATGACTAGAAGCGTGGGAAGAGTTGATGCCTATAAATTTTTCCCTCTTGGCGATGAGAACCGGGTAATCACAGATGCAGCTCAACTTTATAAAACATGTTCGCGATTGTTTTTTTTTTTTTTTTTTTTTTTTTTTTTTTTTTTTTTTTTTTTTTTTTTTTTTTTTTTTTGTTTTTTGTTTTTGTTTTTGTTTTTGTTTTTGCCAGTAAAACCCCGCCGTGCTGACTAAGCCCATGTTAAAAATCGCTAAGCAGCCATATACATAACAATGATCCATCTCTTTGTTTGAACATAATTTGATCCATCAATCGGCAATGGCTAGTGAATTGGAGCAAGAACAGCATGAACAGATAGAACAGCAAGTTGCCCAAGAAAAAGCAGAAGCGTTCGATGAGAATCGGACCCCCGAGATTGATGCGAAACAAAGATCAGGTCCAAGGATTAAAACACCAGAGGAGTTGGCCAAACAACAGGAAATTGATTCAAGATCTGTATACGTTGGAAATGTCGATTACACAACGACTCCTGATGAATTGGAGGCTTTGTTCCATTCGGTCGGTGCCATAAATAGAGTGACGATTCTGTTTAATCGGTTCACTGGGTACCCTGAAGGATACGCGTACGTTGAATTTGAAAAAAAAGAGAGTGCTTCTAGAGCTGTGGAAGAATTGGGGAACAAAGAATTCAAAGGTCGTGTCATAAGCGTTGTGGCCAAAAGAACTAATCTTCCAGGATTTAGGAAAAGAGGCGGGTTCAGAGGCGGTAGAGGCAGAGGCAGAGGCAGGGGAAGAGGTAGGGGTGGATTCAGGGGAGCAAGAAGTGGTACAAATGTTGAAACTAGTTTCCATGATCAGAGCGAAGCAGCTCCCAATTGAACCAAAGAACAGGAAATACGTATAGTTTTTTTTCAGGTAGCTTAAAAAAAGTTTGGGTTGAAGAGTTTCTTATTTATGATCTCATCCCTGTAATTGTTAGTTTGACCACCACCACCATGAAAGAGTTATAGTGTGCATTAATTGGAGGGAATGTAATCTGTTCATGTTAAGCATACACCTTGTGCGGAATTTCCCATAGTAAATTTCGCGAGCCCATAGTAAAGCCGAAAAATCCACACTTGAAATTAGAGGTGCTCCAAGTTTAGAAGACTTTTGTAATTTGACTTTTCATGTGTTTAAGATATGAATACCACCACTAGACTCGCAATTGGTAGGAGTTTCTAATGATGTATTTTTTAGAAATTAAATCATTCATTTTTAAAATTTCGTTCTTCTGGATGGTTAATAAATTACACTTGTCCCATAGTTAAGAAACTAGAAAAATTAAAAAAAACGCGTTTGAGCAAACTGCTCTTTTAAAAAACGTATATCTCTCGCTACAACGCAGTAAAACGTAATCTAATACTAGATTCATGACCCAAATTGGCAGGAGATTCTAATGGTGCCTTCTTCAAAGTTACCACTACAAATTTGAGATTTTTCAATTTTTGACTTGATTCCTTCTCATAGTTAAGCAAAAATGTTAGGTTTTTTTTTTTTCTCAAAGACATTTTCGGCAGGAGTGCTCCGCCTAGCTCCGCCTAGATCCGCCTAGCCTTCTCCGCCTAAGTCCCCACTAGAAAAGGAAAAAAAGTCTGCCGAAAATGTCTTAGAGAAAAAAAAAAAAAAACTTAAAGTCTTAAAACACAAACTTTGAATCCGGGTAACTCTCAGATCTTGATTCCCAGAAAATCAAAATGTAAACAACAAAAATAAAAGTAAACAAACAATCCCTCCTGAAAGCCTTCAAGATTCAAAGCTGTCGAAACCAGGATGGTCCGGAAAGCACATAGATCTGGATTGGTAAAGTTTCAAAGAATCCAAAAGATTACTGAGCTGTTTCCACTAGGCTCTTTAGAAGCTGAATCATCCGTTCTCATCTGTTCTGAACACCCGATTCTTACACTCGCAAGATTCGAGAAACTTATAGAAGATGTTACTACACCGATACAGCTTTCCAACCTTAAAAGAGACTATAAAATCAGAAGCTACGATAGAAAGCACAGGAGATCGGTGCTGAAGTATATTTTACAGGATGGTCGTGCAATTGCAGCTAGCAAAGCAAATTTACTGTTTGAGGATTTTGATGTTTTAGATATCTATTTGAGTCAGAGGGCATTTTCACGCACGGTTAATAAAGTTGACATTGAGGCAGTCCAAAAGTCTGAAAGAGAGTGTCTTTTGTCTTATCATTCAACCAACACATCTGAAAGAATGAATGTCCGGAGTATCAGAGTTACCATAACAAGATATGAGAAATTCATCATTGAATGTTTATCTCAACAAAACTTTTTCCATTGCAAGACAGCTTTCGACTTCGTCTTCATCCACTCAATCATTAGAGGCTTATCTAAAAGAATTTACATCTTTTCAATTCTTAAGTTACTTAACATGGATGGAAGAATCGATCGATTGTTTTCTGACGCCAAAGATTTCATAGTGACACACCTTACAGCTACAGAGCTTGAACCAAAGTCACTTCACATCTACAGCCTGATAATGGATTGCTTGCTCATACAATACAACTTGAAAACAAACCACAGAGCATTTAATTTAGCAAGGGAGAGGATGGAAACAAATCTGAAAAGCGATGCTCCTAATCTAGATTACTCAGAAAGCTGGAAAACTAAGTTAAGTGAATTGGATCTAGTACTCAGTGACAACTATGAAACTAACGATCAGTCAGATCCTGAAAAGATCATACTTGGAATTACTGCAAGGTGATTATGCTGGTAGTATCAAGAGAGAGGTAACTCACCTGAAACCTGAAATCAAAATTAGGATACGTGGGCTAAACGTGATGAGAGGGATGCGTCTCAAGACGTATCCTTCTGCTGAACCGACTTACACTGTAAAAAGCAGGAAAAGATCAGGAGTTGAAAGAGATCTGAGTGATTCAGAGGATAATAATCTTGAGGTGTTTCATGCTCAATTCAGCTACAGAAAAAAGCCATTGAAGCAGTATGCTCGCTTACATAGCTTAACAAATTCAAGCCCACCAATGATTATCAAAATTTTGGAGAGTTATGTTCTGAAAGCAGAGAGGGATGGTGAGATCAAGGGAAGAGTATTGATTTACCAAAAAATGAATCAGCCTGAGTACAATTATTGGGATTGGGGAGACGAGACTTATAAGGTTCTTTTATCAGAGACTTTTAGGGAAAATATCCAGGCAGCCAATCAGAACGAGATTCGTTGTGTCAGCTTAGACACAAAGACCATAACACCACTTGATGTCTTTTCATTAGAGGAGGAACCGATGAATGACTCAAACGGTATCACAAAGCTTCAATACCTTGACGATGAGTTTAGACCATGTTCAAAGTATTTCACCAGAATAAACCAAATGGAGGACTAAATACACGTGTGAGCACTTGATGACAGGTGGCATCAACTATAGTTTTGATTTCAATCGAATCAGTAAATTTGTAGGATTTTGCAACCCAAAAAACAAAAAAAAACAAAATCGAATCCGAATTCTGCTACAAGAATTTCTTCCCAAACCCCAAATCGCCTGGAGTACACGACTTTTTAACTATGGGCTTAACTATGGGAAAATCGAAAAATCGGTTCAGAGTTTTGGTGGGAAAAACAAAATTTATTTTTCGCTAAGAAAATTTCGGAATTTCCGCACAAGGTGTATATATTTATTTTTTTCCGATCACGTGACCACCAATGCGCGAAACGAGATTATATACAGGCCGTTAAACGTCGTCGGAGGCTAACAAACACTGAGAAAACGTGAGTAAACACCAAATCTTGATAGTCTTATACTCGAGAATGGCCTCTTCCATCCATTTTTGTGATCTTAAGGGGAAGTCTCTTTTGTCTCGTGATTATAAAGGAGACGTCCCAGCGGCGGCCATTGAGCAATTCCCCTTCCTCTTAGTGGAAGCGGACGAGGACCCTGCTAAGGCAACCCCAGTGGCCACTTATAACGATGTCAACTATTGTTATATCACCCATAGCAACTTGTTTCTTGTGGCCTTGACGAAGAATAACACCAATGTTGCTCAGATTTTTTTGTTTCTTCATAAGCTCGTTGCAGTGCTTACAGATTATCTGAAAGAACTCGAAGAAGAGTCTATAAGGGACAATTTTGTAATAATTTATGAGTTACTCGACGAGATGATGGATTATGGCTCACCGCAGATTACAGAGACAAAGATGCTCAAGGAATATATCACTCAATCTTCTCATCAATTGGAAAAACGAATGAAACAACAACAACAACTTGGACCACCGAGCGCCATAACCAATGCTGTATCCTGGCGTAAAGAAGGGATCGTGTACAAGAAAAATGAAGCCTTCTTGGACGTTATCGAAAGTATCAATATGCTTATCAATGCTCAAGGTAAAGTGCTGAGATCTGAGATTCTAGGGAAAATACAAGTGAAATCACATCTTTCAGGGATGCCAGATCTACGGCTAGGGCTTAACGACAAGGGGATTGAAATGGAAGATATTAAATTCCATCAATGCGTTAGACTCAGTAAGTTTGAGAATGACAAGATTATCACTTTCATCCCGCCGGATGGTGAATTTGAACTCATGAGTTACAGATTGGCAACACCTCTAAAACCTTTGATCTGGGTTGATTGTACCATCACTAGACACGGTAACAGTCGTGTTGAGATCCATGCCAAGGCTAAGGCTCAAATCAAGAAAAAATCCACCGCAAATAACGTCGAGATTCAAATTCCTATCCCTGATGATGCAGATAGTCCAAAGTTTAGATATTCACATGGTTCTTTGAAATGGGTTCCAGAGAAATCTGTTATTGTTTGGAAACTGAAACAATTCCAAGGCGGTAAAGAGTATGCAATGTCTGCTGAACTAGGGTTGCCATCTGTAGCAATGGAGGAGCCTGTTCATCAAGTGAAGAGACCTATTCAAGTGAAATTTCAGATTCCGTATTTTACCACCAGTGGGATCCAAGTGCGTTACTTGAGAATCAATGAGCCGAAAATGCAATATCAAAGTTATCCATGGGTGAGATACATTACTCAGAGTGGTGATGACTATACTATTAGACTAAATTGAACAAAGGCAACACATATCGAAAATTTATTTTGACTAGAGTAAAATCTCAACGGAAAAGGCGTAGACTGAGCTCTGTGGTAATTCTGATTATAGTCGATAGCCATTAATAGAAATCAGTTGTAATTAACGGCCGACCTACGTCCAATGACAAATGTCATCACAAATCGGCTGCTACGCGAGCTCTTTACTGGGGATCCTCCAACATTGGTTGATAATCACGCTGTCGCATTAAGCTTCATATTCCCGACTATATGGCTCAAGACATTTGAATTGTTTGATAATGGAGCTCTGACTATATACACATATGGGGATCCACAGGAAGTTCCGGATGGAAACAAAAGTGTCATGATTGGACCCTCCAATGTTGTTATCGACGTTGACGAATGGTTTTGCTCGTGTTCCGCATTCATACGGCAATGGAAAGAAACCAAAGTGACAACGTCCACACACACACTTCGACAAGGGGATTACGGTTATAGAAGTACACCAGAGTCTATACAATTCGAATTGTGGAGCGATCAAGGCCCTCCTCCACACGGTGGTGGTCCACAATCAAAAGTGCCAATATGCGAGCATTTACTTGCCGCTTTTCTCCTCAAATTGCACCCAACCGCACTACTTCCAGCCGTGTCAACCCACCCTTTGAACAGACAAGAATGGCTACGACTCCACGCCAATCTGTTATAATAGTAGCCCACACTTAATATACCTTTGATGCATTATTGTAATGTCCCCGTTTAGGCATATTGCCACTTGCGGCTATTTCGCCCACATTTCCGCAGGTTTTCTCCTCGTGGATCAACGAGAAAACTTTTTTTGACCGTCCAGCTCACAGCGGTTGTTGGGCCTTCGAAAATCCTCTCAAAAGCAGCCAGAACGGTGTTCGATCAAGGCCACCAAACGCCCTCATCGTTTCAATTGGCTTACCGCTTTGGTCATTGCTATCTCTTTCCTCTCCCGATTTAGCATCTCTTGTTGTTCCCCTTCTGTGATTTGGCAAAACCCACAAGAAGCGCATTGAAAAAAGGTCTCAAAACCGAAGAGATAATACTCCTTAGAAGCTGGCCTATATAAGCTCTCTTCTGCTCCTCCCTCGCCGCCACCAGATTCGCCCCCCACCCTCCATGCAATCATGAGTGACCGACCAAACAAGTTGTCTCCAGTCCCTCCAGCACCGCCGTTTTCTCCACCGTATAACATGCCACATGTCCAACCCCCTTTCTTCCAACAGCCAGCTCCTTACTACCAATACCCACCACAGTTCAACTACGACCCGAACGCTAGATACTACTACCCGAACATGATACCGCAGATGGCCCCGGTAATGATGAGCCCGCAGATGTCACAGATGCATATACCTCTACATCTCCAACCTCATCCTCACCAGTACATGCCACACCCACAACCACCAGCCACGACACCGGCCCCAAGGAAGAAATTCAGCGTGAAGAGTCAGGCTTTCGTTCCGGAGAAGAATCACGAGGAGTATTTAAAACTCACCAAAGTTTCAGAAAATCATCAATCAATACCAAATGGAGAAACTCATAGCATAGAACAGACACCATCTGCATCTACACCTTCATCTCCAACATCTTTGTCCACCGAGACACCATCAACAAAGGAGCAAGACGTTACACTTTCAACATCAACACCTACACCAACACCAACAACAGAATATGTACATAAGCAGGATGAGGAAAGATCTTTAAAATTCGAGCTCAGTTATAATGGAGTTAACTTGCCATTGGTATTTGGCACTACGGAGGATGAGTTCGCTTCTCAAAAGAGAAAATATGATGAATTGAAAGATTCCAAAAGGGAACCTCCGATTATTAATGGCGGTTCTAGTACACCATCATCTGTCAAGGAACTTGAAAGAGCATTATCATCATCAATATCAATCACCACTACAGAAACAACCCCAGTATCACCACCAAAGCAAGCTGTAGTCACAGGATGGGCTGCTATTGCTCAACAGGCTGCCAAAAAAATACCTTCAGTTTCTTCAAAAACGACAAATACTTCGTCATCATCACCATCATCATCATCATCATCATCATCAACAACAACAACAACAGCAACAACAACGATAACGTTGAAAAAAGAGGATCGGTTCATCCCCGTGGTGTCCAATGTTCTCGAACCATTAGGCGTTGTCACATTGAGATATATGTTTGACAAGAATTTTGCTAAACAATCATCATCAAAATTACCTAACATCGTACCAAGAGGTTTGGTAAACACTGGGAATATTTGCTTTATGAGTTCAATCATGCAATTGCTTTTGTATTGTCAACCTTTTTACAGAACCTTATACGTTATTTCCACCAAAACTATTCATTCATTACAAGGTGAAAATTCCAAAACTCCGCTTTTTGATGCCACTGTGGAGTTGTATCATCATTTCAACGTAAAGCTTACAGACACCGATGCAGAATTCGGTGAACCAATTGCCCCAACAGAATTTTATAAGGCAATTTCTTTAAATGAAAGGTTCAAACATTTAAAATGGGGTCAACAAGAAGATGCAGAGGAATTTCTTGGTTATTTGCTTGATGGACTACATGAAGAATTCACTTCAAGTGTACGGAGACTTAACGAGCATGAAGTGAAGACGTTATTCAACTCTACTAGTGATGAGGCAAGATTAGTGATAAAATCTTCTTTGAAAAAATTCCAAGAGGGTGAATTCAATTCATCAGAAACTTCTCATAAAAACGATTCCGTAAACGATGATGGATGGCAAGAAGTTTCTGCAACAAATAAAAAAACTGCCAAAAGAACCGTTGAAGTGAAACCTTCCCCAATAAGACAACTATTTGGTGGTCAATTCAGATCTGTCCTTACAATACCAAAGTCCAAAGAATCTCAAAGCATTACACTTGATCCCTTCCAACAGATCCAACTTGATATTTCTGACGAATCAATCAATACTTTGGAAGATGCATTCAAGAAAATATCCGAAATTGAAGAACTTCCATATAAGGCAACAAATGGATCGGATGTTTTAGCTAAAAAGCAAACATTTATTGATAGACTTCCGAACGTGTTAGTGGTTCATCTTAAAAGATTTTCATTCGTTAATAATCGTCGGATTGAAAAACTTCGCAAAAAAATTGCATACCCATTAGATTTAACAATCCCACAAGAGTGTATCTCACCAAGTTCAAGAAAATTTATTACAGAGGATGTTCATTATAGACTCACAGGTGTCGTTTATCATCATGGGATGAGTTCTGATGGGGGTCATTATACTGTCGATGTTCTTCGTGGGGATGAAGACAAATGGATCAGAATTGACGATATCAGTATTACAAATGTTAAACCTGAAGACGTTATCAGTGGGGAAAACGATGATGTCAAAACTGCATATATCTTGATGTATCAAAAAGTGATTTGATTTTAGTTGTTGGTTGGTTGCGGGGAGTTTTTATACTATGACTGAAATTTTTGATATCTGATATTGTGTTGTATAGAGATAATGATAATGATGGATTTTGATATCAGCACGCCATGTATTTTATTGCTTTATATATAGGTCGTAGCGTATATATGGACCCTCAACATTAACCTTGCCAAGCTAAGAATAATAGAAACTCGAAAGCTTCTTCTCTCAACATTCTCAGCTTTATAGTAATTTACATATACACTCCAATAGATAAGACACATAAAACCAGAAAATAAAACTCCAAAATGGAATAAATGAAAACCAGGTATATAAAAAAAAAAAAAAAAAAGAAAACCATAGCGTTAATAAATCAAACTTAAGCTCACAAATACGAAAGCTCATGCAAAAGTGTTCATAACTTTCTAAATTCATTCAATACGGGATATATAGCTTCGAATGCTTGATATATCTCCTCTCTTTGTTTGGCACCCGTCAGGACAATCTTGCCACTGACAAAGATTAACAAAACAATTTTTGGTTTCACCATTCTATAGATCAAACCAGGGAAAAGTTCCGGTTCATAACTCGAAAAGGGACCATGACTAAAAGCCAACCCTTCTAATCTAATTGGGAATTTGACATCACATGAACCGACAATGTTCTGAATCTTGAAATCGGTAAACTTGGCATTGAAACCTAGTTTTTGAATAATTCTGGCATATTTTCTAGATGCCAATTTCGAGTCATCTTCCGACTTTGCACCGGTAACCACCATTTTACCAGAGGCGAAAATCAAAGCCGTTGTTTTCGGTTCTCTAATACGCATAATGACAGCTGCAAATCTCTTTGGATTATACTCTGCATTTCTGGCGTGTAGTGCAATTGTTTTCAAATCTAAACGACAGTCCAAATTCACCGTGGCGACGATATTTTGTAACGTTGGCACGATACCTGATGTTGTAGAGTCTTCATTTGCATTTAAAGAACTTGGTTCTTGGATCCCGCTATTTTCTTGTTTCAAATCAGCCAAATCCTGAGTCGCTGTTGGGTACCCGAGCGAGTTTGAGGAAGTGAAGAGTTTGGCATCCTCCACTGTTTGTGGAGCTTTGAAAGTGTCCATGATGAAGAATATATAAAGAGGGACAATCAAATGTCTCCTTATATACAAAACAAGGGAGAGTGCGGGGGGTGTTCCTCCTGTTTTGAAATCACGTCAGGGTCTTCAGTTTTGATGAAGAAGCCGCTGTTTTGAGTCGTTTTTTACGCTGATGTTTGCCTTTTATAGCCGTCAGCCTCAAAGTTTCGCGGCTTTCCGTTTTTACAAAAAGTGCGAGAACGCGTCCTTTTATACTTTTCCCGGTGGCGGCTATTTGCGGTTCGGGCAGGACTCGTTGATCCAGTTGATCCGCAATCCCGTTTCTCAGCCGCGTTTGTGCGTAAGATTTGGGTAGTTTAACATGTTCATGAGCAGCCATTGATAGATCTATATAACAATGGATTCATGGCTCTAATTAGGGTGAGTTCAAACACGCCAAATAACCCACTAATTCTCTCTTCTGTCAACTTTTAGCGTGAACCGCAAAAATTGATTATTTCCTAATCGGGAACACAAATGCGTATGCTGCGCGAACCAGGTTTCCTCCACTATGCAAAGACTTCCAAGGCTTCTTCTTATAAGCTCTTCTCTTATTAAGCTCTTCAAGAAGGTGATACAATGGCTCAAAGAGGGACAGAAGGTATGTCATGGTGTCCTGTTCTGCCTCCAATGGACTAATCTAACACAAAACTTACAAGCACTACAGCAGAAGTATAATAATTATCAACAAACCATCAATGATATTACCACCAAGATCAGCGAACTCAGAGCCGATGAGGAAGAACACAAGATAGTATTGAACACATTGCGGAACACTCCAGAAGATAGAAGATGCTTCAGAATGGTTGGCGGTGCCTTGATAGAGAAGAATGTTGGTGAGACTGTACCAGTCCTGGATTTAAAGCTCTCAAATATCTCGAAAACCGTTGAGACGTTAACGCATGAGCTAAAGAAACTCACAGAGGAGTTTCAAAAATGGCAGGTACGTTTGAATTATCACTCATCTCAATATAATAATTATACTGACTCCGCATTTAGAAAGATAACCACATCAAGGTCATTAAACAATAAATATATTTGCATCAAGTTTCCAGCATTAACGAATATTTCTACAGGTTTTCACGTATTCTACTCATTCCCATGCGAGCGCATACAGTCCAACTACCAGTATAAACGTGTAGTTACTCTTATAGTTACGTTCGGTGTTCATTTGCCCTCTTTTTTGTCTTTTAATCATCTCTCCTTTTTATCAGTGACACTCGTCTCATCCTTGGAGTATAAAAACCCTAGCACAAATATAAACCATCCCACAACCACTGTAACGCTCGACACTATGTACACCCAAGAGTTTGTAATTTCCCAAGATCTTGGATATTCATCGTTGGCCAAGTGACGAATCGATAGAATATTTTTCTCATCGACAAAGCTCCAACCAGGGCGTTTATAATCAACGTGGAATGAGAAAACACCGTGCTTGTCAGGGAGTTTGAACTCCGTACGGTAAATAGCAACTTCATCATGAGCTCTAACAAGGGAAAGATTCAATCTATGGTATGGATCCAGTAGTTTGATTTCGAGTTGAACGTCTTCAGATTTGAATGGTACCCATTTGGAACCATCCCATTCCTGAAGACCAATCTCATAGATGATTTCATCTTTGATTTTATATGGCTTTGCTTCATATGTTGTACCATCAATATGTGTATGTACAACTTCAGTGGCTTTTATAACGTTCTTCATTTGGAAAGTCCATTTGGAAACCTCCTCTGCAAACTCATGGTTCCTGGAGTATAATGCATCAGTTAGCAGCTTATCACTACCAATCCAGAATGCTCTTGCATTGTTCAACCCTTGGAAGGCAACGGCAACATATCCTTGTTTCCCTACAGTCCAATTCTTTTCCGATGCGTCGTCCTCCTTGATGTTTCTTGTAAATGATGTTGTTGGAGCTTGTACAACCGGTATCAATAATGGGTTGTTATTCAAAAGAGCTGCAGAGCCATGATAAATCAATTCACTAGGCTTCACGATATCATTCTCGACAACGTTTCCACTATTCAACTTCAATACATCGTGTGACTGTGCACCTAGTTGAGCATCATATGTGAAGTGATCAATCAATTCATGCTGCTTTGGGGATGGATAGATTCCCAATTCATTGAGAAAAGTTCTCGCAGTCTCACTAACCCCTTCTGGTGATGTCACAACAAAGACATCACCACCATCATTGAAAAATTTTAAGAGGTTAGCACCATTGATATCTTTGCCGAGAGTTCTGGCTTTTATAGGGAGTAACACCACATTCTGGTATTGTCTGATACCATTTTGGAATAAGGAGACCTCACTTGACGACTCGGCGGTGTCAATCTCAAGCTCTTGAGACTTGAGAGAGTCGATGAATTGTGAATATTTGGACAAATCACCCACTTTTGGATCAAAAATGACCAAAGTCTTTGGAGGGAGCACCGACTTGGCCAAAGCAAATGCCAATTGGCAAAGCAACAGGGCAAAACTCAGTTGCATTAGTGTGGATTTCTAATGCGAGAGACAATATTTAGTAAAGTGTGAAGGAACACGTTGAGATTTACCCGTCGTCCGTGCTCTCGAGCCCTTTTCATTTGGAGAACGAGTTCGCGAAACCATATTACATACTATACAGTGACAAGAATCAAAACTGAACTTGTCAATTTGCACCAATCTGCTCCACGTGATGATGACACTTGAGACGGATCTTACTGCTGCTGATTTGGCAGAGGCTTTAAAGCAACTCGATGCTGGTGAGAAAACTGCTGAGCAGCTGGAAAAAATGCTCGACGACCTTGAGGCGAAGATGGATGCTATTCTAGAGGAGGCTGTTGAGATCAACGAGAAGGAAAGTGCCAAGGAGAAGTCTACATGAATGGATAAAATCAATGGAATCCCTAATCATCAAAATATACAAGCTCTGGTTCCTGACTTGCAGCGAACGGGTTGACTTCCCTAAAGGGATTCACCACTGCATTTGGTGGAATATCGAGAGTGACCCTTGCTGGGAGTCCACCATCCAACCACCACTTGTGCTTATCTGAACTTGGTGGTGGGAGCCCATGTCCTGTTATTTTGCTTTCATTATCAAGCCTGTTTGCCCATAACTCAAGATTATGCAATGCTCCTGTGCTCTCGAGTTCTGTTTTACGCTTCTCGTATAATTCCTTTGTTAATCTATTCTTCATGGCGTCATCAATGACAACAACTTGGGCATCGAAAGTAGCATAGACGGGTCTATGGTCAGAAAATGTGACATCTGGCGCACTGCCGTATGATAATTGTTGTATAGCACCACCTCGGATCAATATTCTATCTGTCCAAGCTGGAATTCTAAATTTCTCAGAAGTATCATAATCCTTTGTACCTTTATCGAATTTATAAGTTGGAGGGAATTTGATCTCCATTTCATTGAAATAAGGGAAAGACTCACCGGCAATCATTTGATTACTCAATTGGTCATGTTCGAAAAGTTTGGCGTAATCATGGTTAGCAACGGCTTCTCGTACTTCTTCATTCGATAAGGGGATACGATAATTGAAATCGCCAAGCCATATTACAGCATCGTGATCCTTCATAAGTCTGTTACCACCAAACCGCATATTTTTCGCAATTGTTTTGTAATCACTGTGTCGTTGCTCAACGTTTTCCAACCCTGCAGCCAAATGCGCTGCGATAAAACAAAATCGGGTTGACGAATATAGGAAACTTACTCCAACACCTCCCTTATTAGCTGACATTCCTCCAAATCCAGTTTTCTTCTCTGTCGTTTCAATCTCTTTGATTTCTCCCATTTCATCCTCTTTGACGAAAAAAAAAAGAACTATACCACCCAATTGATTGGATGATACAAGAGAGTATTTAGCTCGTCTATTTAGTGTTCTTTTAATCTTTGATTCCCAAGCCCTTTTCTTCGCATCATCTGTAACTAGCATTTGACTGGTTGTCAACTCAACCACTTCCTCAAGGCCAATAACAGCGATATCATAAACCTCGTCCTCATGCGGATATATCCATGAAGAGATGTCCTGTTCGTTAATCTCACCGTTGACATTAAAAGTACCTGCAAAGATCCTGATTGTTCGAGTAGATGTGTACTCATCCCTCCTTCTTTCAAGCTCGGCAGATATATAATCATGAACTGGATCGTGAAGTTTCACTAAATTCTTTGAGATTCCTTCAAAGACCTTTTTGTCCTTTCTCCTTATGGATTTTTCATATATTTTGAGCAAGGTAGCATTGTTTTCATCCCATAGAAGGTTATGCTTTACCGCCAAATCACTGGAGAAATCATATCCCATTTCTGACAATGATAGATGCAACACTTCACTGCTAATAATCTTCTCAATTAGTCCCGGTTTCTCCATCGAATTCAATGTGTTGATTCTGAATATCCCAAGTTGTTTACCGATATAAACTTTTTTTTTCAGATCGTAACAAAAGGCGCCAATCTCCAGGATGGCATCTTTCAAAAGATAAGTCAACTTGTGTGGAGAATGCTTAAGCGTCTCTCGTGATAAATCAATAGTAATAAGTGGGAATTTGCGTTTGGCGACAAGGTACCTGTACCTATTACTAAGCTCTTCTTCAACGGTTTTAGACTTTAAGCCATTAATGACGTACACGTTGCCATGTTTGCTCATTAGTGACTCGAAATGCTTATCAAAAGCAACCTCATTCATCTCTTTACTCTTGGTGAAAACGATCTTCTTGTTAGACAAAAAGGGATTCTCGATTTCATAAAAAATGGGCACGTTTCCTCTGACCTGTGTATAAGAAAAGTAGAAATTCTTGTTATAGAAGAGAACTTCACTTTCGACATAGTTAGAGACATATCCGTCTTCATCCACCCCGGTAAGGCCAAATGGTCCGGTAGATTTAGCACAAGATATTCTTGAGATGACCGTCATCAAAGATTCTTCCCCGTTTATTGATACATTAGCAGTCTTTGCAAAGCCCCTGACCAAAAACGTTAAGAGTTCACTTGCGTCCAAGTGTTCCCGTTCATTTTGCATGATCCTGTCTCTAAAGTTTAACAGTTCCTGTATCATGAAATGGTTCCACAAGAATTTCTTGTCATACTGACTAAACATCTGTTGATAGTCTCTAGGTTGAAGACTTCGTCCATGAAGCACAGTGGTCAGGTCAAAATCACGAGAGTAGTAAAATCCGTTGGTTAACAGCTTCCTCACCCTTGAGCAAGGGTGCTCATTCTCATACTTGTCCCTCAAAGAGTCCGATTTGAACCTATTACTCACCATCTGGTCAAAGTCTGGAGAGTTAAGGCAGTAGAACTCCACATCCTTGACTTTGTAGATGATCTCGGAGGGTCTTGGACTCCCTATCTGCGTGTGGTCCGTTATCACGCAGAAGAAGATGTTCCCCTTCATACTGAGCATACCGACAACACCGTGAAACAACTGGGAGACGATCTCCACATAGTCTGTGAGGTCCGCCTGGCTTGCCGGTTGGTAGTGGATGAAGCACTGTCCGGCGGCCGGGTGGAGCGTGAGCGCGTAGTCATTAGAGACGAGCAGAAAGGAGCGAGGATTGCGCCTGAAGAAGATCCGCATGGCGTCGCTGCCTGTTTGGCTGTGTGGCGGTACGCTTGGATTGTAAACAAACAAACAAAGCAGCAAAGAGATCCCGCGATGTTGTCTTATATATCACAACGACCCGAAGACGATGGACAAGGGGTTCCGTGAGCTGTGCATGGCATGTCGCCTCGGTGACATAGCCAGCGTCGACAAGCTGCTCTCCACTGGGGTCAACGTGAGTTTTGTTGAGGCCAACCCACTCGGATAACTGCTAATAAGTATACAACAGGTGAACGCCGTTGATGAGTTCGACTACACGCCGTTGTACCTCGCGAGTCTTTGCGGCCACGAGGATATCGTAAGGCTGCTGCTCCAAAGAGGCGCCGTCTGCGATACGGACAAATATGAAGGCGCTCGGTGCGTTTATGGAGCTCTCACAGACTCCATAAGGAATCTTTTGATCTCATATGACATCTCTAAAGCCGTTGATACAAATCTTCCATTCGCAGCCAATATGCGTTCGCTTCGAGCAGCTCCAGGCGTGGAGGGGAATCTGCTCTCTGAGGACATTGTGCTCCGGGCTAAAGGGGTAGAGATGAGGTTACATAGATTCATACTGAGTTGTCGAAGTGATTATTTCAAAAGGAAATTGACTCAAGGTAGTTGGAAAGATCAAGATGTGGTACAACTAGGTGATTATGAACCGGAGGTGCTATCATCTGCCATTGACTACATTTATCTTGTTCATAATGCTCATAGGTTTGAAGAAGTGGACAAACTTATGCTTCTGCGGTATGCTAAAAGGTTTGGATTATCTCAACTTGCTGAAGGACTGGAAAAATATATCTCTATCGTCGATCCAAAGGAAAGGGCAAAGTTGATAAATGTGATTCAAATGAAGTTGGCTGAAGATGCTAGGGCTGACTTTAAAAAACTCGTGGAGGATGAGATCTTGCGTACAAAACTGGTATTGAAAGATGGGGAGATCACAAATGAGCAAATTGAGAATTTTCAAAGGTCCAATATATTCCCGGATATTGTTTTGGCGATTGAGGAAGACCACTGTGTCACATATTATGCAGCTCATCGCTCCGTCCTGATAAGGGACGATTACTTCAAAGTGATGTTTAGTTCATCTTTTTACGAGGCCCAAGAGTATGTGATCAACGAGTCATTGCAAATCATGGATAGATCTAACCCTATTCCGGTAATAAAGCTACCGGTCGCAACATCAGCGGTGGCGGAGATCATAATCAAATTCTTGTATTATGACCATGCTGATATCCCACTAGAGCATGCAATTGATGTGCTTTTTGCTGGAGATTTACTACTAAACGATCGTTTGAAAACCATGGCAGCTGTGACGCTCACTGCATCTCAACAACCACCAGAAGGTTATGATATCTATGACATTTTAAGAGCAGCGTGGGAGACAAGAGTGGAAAGATTAGAACAGCACGTTGCACGTGTTGTGGCCAATAACCTTGACAACTTTTTACAGGACCCAAAGTTTGCCGAAATCGTTATTGAGAGTTCTCGAAGGATTCAAGAGCGTCAAGAAACAGACACAATTGAACTTATCGATGACATCAGATTCTACTTGGCGAAAAAATGGAGAATTGATTTTGATGGGTTGTTTGAAGGTGAGTCGAACGATATTGTTGAGCAATTACCAGGGTTTTCAGCCTATCAGAATGAGTTGGATAAGATTGAGAATCTATTGGCAGACCTACAATTAGACGCCTAAATACCTCTGGGTTTACGATGGCAAATCCAAAAAAAAAAAATAAAATATACGTGTGTCAGAAACCTTTGGACACGGAAATCAAAGACCTATATGCACATATACACAACACATACCCCCCTGAAATAGAAATCTTTTTTCTCATGATTGACCATTTCATTTGGACTTTTTCTTGTTGGTCTTCTTCAAGTGGTCTGGCAACCATGACTCGTCAATGGTCTTTTGGTCAGTAGGTGTGGTCTTTGTAGTGACTTTCTTAGCCTTAGGAGCAGCAGTCTTGGCAGCAGTCTTGAAGTAAGTCGCGCCGTAATTGATGTAAACAAAGTAAACCCCAAGGCCTAAAGTTGCCACCAGCAAAAACTCAAGGATAAGCAATTGAGGGCTGAACAAGGAGATTGGTTTTTCAGACACAATGGTCAAGGTTGTTTGTGCGCCCAACAAAGCTAAAGAGGAGCCCTTGACAACGTATAACCCTGGTGTTAGCAGATAATTGTTTTCCGGTAAATTGACCCCAATTCTTTGATTGAAAGATTGCGATGCACCCGGAGCAATGGCAATTGGCCCAACTTTAGCATCGGTAACGTTAGCAATCAGTTGGCCGTTAATTGGATCAGAAAATTGACCGCCAACACCAACGATATGAACTTCTTCTTCCTCGTTGTTTGTGAATGTGTAGTTCAGAGTGATCTCGTCACCGTTGTAGATCTCAAGGATGGACCCGGCAGGCTTGCCAGCCACTTCATAGTTGATGTCATAGAGGAAGGGAACCTGTGTATTTGGATCAACGTATTCGCCCTTCACGCCACTGTCGATGGGGTTGGCAAGATCGATCTGGGCAGAGACGAGGCCGAGCGACGCAATTGTAAGAAGAGCACCAAACTTCATTGCGCTAATGTTGATTGTTCAGTTGGGATTCAGGTTGGTTTTGGTGTTCGCTGTCGTTTTCCGGCGCTCGATCAAAACTTCTCTTCTCCACGATCTGAAAGGAAACATCGCGTTTTGAGAAACAAAGGGTTACCCGAATTAGACTATACACGTAGTACGTAAGAAGCCAAGAACACAGCCAGTTATTTGATCCCAATCTCGTAGTCTCCAGGTGCCTTGAGCCTTATGTATCTGTCTGTATCAGGAACCTCAGAGTCCAAGTGGCCGATAGCGAGAACCGTGCCGGGATAGTGTCTCAGAAGCTCTTTACATTTCTCAATCATAGCGTCATCCATCACTGAGAGGGCTTCGTCTAGGATTACAAGCTCTGGATTCTTGATAAGTGCTCTGATGAAGAGCACCAGTTTTTGATCACTGATGGTCAGATCCCCGAATCGCGTGTCTCTTTTGTCTTCAAGGAGAAACTCTCTAAGGTAGATGTTGATGCGGTCGATTTGTTCCGATGAAAGATTCTTTGGTGGGATCATAGTCCCCACATCGTATCCCGTAGCAATTGCCTGGAACACAGTATGATGCGATGGATAGATACTGTGTAGCTCTGGCGAAGTGAACCCAATTTGTTCGTTAATGTCAAAGAAGCTCTGTACTCCAGTTTTTCTAGGCACACCATGCATTATGATGTTAGAGTTCCAGGATTGAGGATGTTCAGCTGTGATCAGCGACAGTAGGGTAGATTTCCCTGTACCGTTGTCACCCCTTATGTGCCATCTTTCCCCAGGGTATACTTTCCAATTCAAGTCTTTCAAGACAGGTTGTCCCCTATAAGAAACCGATACATTTTTAAACTCCAACAAAGGTTGGGATCTATCAATTTTGGCACTGGAGAATAATTCTTTCATATTCTTTATACTCTCAGCTTGTGATTCAAGCTGTTTCAATTGCCATTCATGATTTTCGAGCCTCAGGGTTGTTAGCGTATTCTCTAAGGAGCTTTTCGTTCCTTGGTCCACTATCCCGTCGTTGTTCACAATAGCAACATGTGTGATCCAATCCGGCATCTCATCCTGG
Source organism: [Candida] freyschussii (assembly GCA_003707735.2). Classification (NCBI taxonomy): domain Eukaryota; kingdom Fungi; phylum Ascomycota; class Saccharomycetes; order Phaffomycetales; family Wickerhamomycetaceae; species [Candida] freyschussii. Next base: position 31,430 of record PPLE02000002.1, on the reverse strand, counting down.
AAGCGTAAGCCAAGAATGACATGTGGACTAGGAGGAAGATGGCCCAGTACATCACTCACCAATTGCGCTGCATTAGGGTCCAAACCTAAGAAAGGGTCATCAACAACTAAAAGCTTTGGTTCCCTAACCAAGGCCCTAGCTAATCTAGCTCTTCTAGTTTGTCCGTTGCTCAACCCTAAAGCCCATCTATCCTCGAGCCCTTCAAGTCTGAACCTCTTGAATACATCTTGTACTAATTGGTGATTGATGTTTCGATGGTTGTTCACATTGCCAATGACAAACTTTCTGGTGGTTTCATCAAATTCATCTTTGAAGAACTCATACCTGGCTGCTAAGTGCGCTGTGGGCAATGCCCCTTTGAACTCAAGGAATTCAATAGCCGAGGTTGGCCATACTGATTTGTTCAAGAAGGGATATGTTCTAGACAAGGGAGGTTCAGCGTTGAATTGTGAAGCCAAAGCTTTGAGTAATTGTGTCTTGTACGGGCCTACAATAGCCCATCGCTCGTCAGAGTTGACTTGAAGTGAGATCGGGTTCTTGAAGACCGTAGGCGTCCTTGGACCAGCTGCGACGGCTTTGAACAGGGCCTTATCGAGTTTAATGAGAGTCTTGGACATTGGTGAAGAAGGTGTGGAGAGAGAACATTTGTGTGTGTATGTGTGGTGGTGAAAATAAATGGAGATCTCGTTAGCAAGATTTATATTGTATATCATTTATATATATAGAAGTGAACCCGGAAATGAGAATCTTATCAGAAGAAGATGTCAATGCGCTCTTGTGCGATTTGGATGCCAACAAGGTCCAAAAGTTCCAAGAGATCCTCGAGAGAGCACTGCGCCAATGCCATCAAGACCCTTCTCGCATCCCGGAGAGGATAGTTGTCAACAGAGAGGAACTCGATGCTGTTCATCTATTCATGCCTGCCTTTGCTGACAGAGTCGGTATCAAGACACTGGCAGGCTCTCGTGAAGGGTTCAAGGGTGCTGTACTGGTTCTGGACGAGACCAATGGCGAATTGGTTGGGGTTTTGAATGCTATGACATTGACCGCTTTCAGGACTGCCTTGGCGTCTACTATACCGTTGAAGAGATTCCTCGATCCGAACGATAGACCCGAAGGTGCAGCCATGACTGTCTTTGGTAATGGGCTGCAGGCCTATTGGCATATCAAGTTGACTCTGCTGCTGTTCCCTGGATCGTTTCAGCAGGTTCAAATAGCTGTGAGGTCATCAAATGATAAATCGCACAGTTTCAAGGAGAAACTAGTAAAGGAGTTCCCTAAAGTTGAATTTTCATTGGTGAGCTCCACTGATGTTGATCTTTCCTTCTCATCTGTTATATACGGGTGTGTTCCATCCACAACGCCTGGCATCTTGTTTGATAAGCTAAGCAAAGAGCTGCCCACCTATATCTCAATCATTGGGAGTTATAAACCGCACATGTTTGAAGTTGATGACGCCATTGTTCAACACGCGTTATGCCATGGCAAGATAGTAGTGGATTCTTATGAACATACTCTACATGAAGCTGGTGAGCTTATCAGGAATCAAGTTGCTACTAGCCAAGTTGTGGAAATAGGAGAACTGGATCGTCTGTCTACGAGAGAGATAACCGATGATGGTAAGTTGGTGCTTGTCAAGATTGTTGGATTGGCCATCATGGACATCTCTGTTGGAAGCGAGATCCTTAATCAGGCTGAGAAGGCCAATCTTGGGGTCGTTACTGATTTTTAGACCCCATGTATATATAGCCGTAATCACGTGCCACCAATTTTCTACAACACGTTCGAGATTAACAGTTGACTTTATCAACTAATCGACTATCAACTGTCTAAGCTTTACCACTGGCTAATTCTTGAATTGCAAAGATGGTGGGTGTGGTCGTTGAGTAGCCTTGATGTTTACTAATTCCATAGTCAAATAATCTTTACTCGTTCTCCGAGGAAACAACAACAAGACTACGGAAGTTCCGATTCGCAAGTGCTCGGAGTGACAGCGTACAAGCTCTGATATGTGAGTAGCATCACTCAACCGCATTAAGCTCTATTGCTAACTATCCAAGATGACATCGATAAGACCACGTATGAGATCAGGGAGGATCCTAATGCCGAGTCACCAATCACATCCATAGAGGAACTCATTGAGGAACTACCGGACAACACCCCACGGTACGTTGTACTCTCGTATCCAATCACTCTAAAAGATGGACGCAAGTCATCGCCGCTAGTGTTGATCTATTGGTTGCCACCTACGAGTCAACAGTCGCAGCGGATGCTTTACGCCGCAGCGGTGGAATTGATCCGGGAGAAGGCTGGTGTGTCAAAGTGAGTATATATTATAGCAATTCGTCTATTCTCGAGGGATAACGACTGATTAACACATGTGACAGGCTGATCGAAATTGGAGAGGAGGAAGATTTCGAGGACATTGAGCAAAAAGTTGTGTAAAGCCACGTACCCAGAGATGGTTCGACAGACTTTGATGTTTTAAAACTATTATGAGGTCAAGATGTATAGTCCTATAGATGTATATCAAGTAACACTTGACAATTTGAAGTCCTAGTACATGGTCAGGCTTAGTCCTATAAAGCATGAGACTTAAAACTTTAGAAGATACTTGAGATGATAAAGATGTTGGTACGATAGGGAAGCCCTATTTTTAAGTCACGTGCTCATTTTACAGTTTTTTTTTTCTCTCTCTCTTTCTCTGGTTACAACTCCATTTCATCCGAACACCATGTATCCATCATCTATAATTTTGTTGTGCGCAACAGTCACAAAATCTCTCTCTTTGTCTGTGAAGCAGAAAAAAAAAGGTTGGAAATTTCACCGCTTTCGAACAACACAACTCTCATCTCATATCGTCAAGTCATCAAAAATGGGTAGATTGCATTCTAAAGTATGTGGTTAGCAATAATCCATAAGGCAACATGCGTTTGAAAAGTAATGAATTCGGATCAATGCGGTTTTGTTCTGTCCAGTTTGACCCTTTTGGAATGGTGTGTTGTTCATCCTTGTCAAGAGAGTTATTGTTCTCGGAAATGGAATATTCGATTGGTCTCCCTAATAGCTTCATCTGTGATTGGATTTGGCTATTGTATGGGATTGAGCATCAGTTTCCATGGAGAAGGGCTCTTGATTGGCTGAAGCACCCGTAATGAAAGCGTCAATAAAAAAAACTGGACTGACATTGCTGCTTGATACCAGTTTGTTTTTTAGATTTCTGCTCTGGTGGATACTGGATTACTCGAGCTGTGGTTTAATATTCTGCAGTTTGATTCGGGTCTTCTTTGGTATCCACGCAATCATTCTTTGAGATGATTGTCAACTTTTTGCTGTTAAACAATATGAGCATATACTAACAATGATTTTTTTTTAGGGAAAAGGTATTTCTTCCTCTGCTATTCCATACTCGAGAAACGCACCAGCTTGGTTCAAACTCTCATCTGATGCTGTTGTTGAGCAAATCATCAAGTATGCCAGAAAGGGTTTGACTCCATCTCAAATTGGTGTCTTGTTGAGAGATGCTCACGGTGTCACTCAAGCTAAAGTTGTCACCGGTAACAAGATTTTGAGAATCTTGAAGTCCAATGGGTTGGCTCCAGAGATTCCAGAAGACTTGTACTTCTTGATCAAGAAGGCTGTTTCTGTTAGAAAGCACTTGGAGAGAAACAGAAAGGACAAGGATTCCAAATTCAGATTGATTTTGATTGAATCAAGAATCCACAGATTGGCTAGATACTACAGAACCGTTGCCGTTTTGCCACCAAACTGGAAATACGAATCTGCTACTGCTTCTGCCTTGGTTAACTAAGCGTGTGTTTGTGTTTTTTTTCTGCAAATGTTATATATTATATTATTGGCATTTCCGTTGTACATTTGTAATGAGAGGAGTCTGGGTATATTTATATATTGTAAGCAACACACCTATATACTGCTATCCGGTGATACAACTTGGAAATTTTCATCAGAGAATCTAAAAGCCAAGATTGAAAACTCTCGTAGTTGTAGTTTTGTATCTTGTTGTTGCTCTATATCTTTGAACCCAGCGTAGACATCGCTCTGGTCCTTTGGCTCACCGAGCACAATCTCATTCAACTCAGGTATCCTGTGGCCCTGTTTCACGCTGTGGTCCTCGTCGGAATCGGAATCGTCTCCATATGTAGGCACAGGGATCTCAATGTCATTTGAACCATTCTCGTTAATCCCACCAATGGACTTAATAATCTCGTGCAGTTTGCCCTTAATGTCTCTCGGTGTTGGCTGCTCGACACTCACGATGAACGTTTGCTTCTTCCTCTTCAACTGGACCGACACCTTTGGGTCATTGTTAGAATTCGCAACTCTTGCACCGTCTCAGGTTTTGATACTCACCATTTTGTTTTGCGATTGATGTTTTCAAAGCTGGGAAACTTTTCAAAATATATTTGTGGTTATGAATATAGATATGAAGCACGACCTAAAATGGTTGTACATTTCAGGCTCTTAGAGTCTCATAGAAAATCAGTTATTGAGCTCTACAGGACCCTTCTACGACATGTTTCTCATTTAGGTCAGCTTGGGGTTGGCAAGAGTGTCAAATTAAGTGTCTTGAATGAAGTCAAGACGCAATTCAAATCACAAAGACCACAGATGTCTCCGCAAAAAGTACGAGATCTTCTTATTAGAGCGTATCAGGTTGAAGAGGAGTTGAGATTGAGTTATAACACCAAGAAATTGGTCAACTTTGAAGAGTTGATTAATCCAGTCATAAAGAAAGATGAAAAGGGATTGACAAACACTCATGGACAACCAATGAAAAGAGATTTACATAACGTCCAGGATTTGAGCAAACAGAGGATATCAAATTATATTGACAGGTATGTGAAATGGAGACAGCGAAGAGGCGAGCTCCCGAAACAAATTGACCCAATCATTTTGAATAGTATCATCAAATTAGAAGCATTACATTTCAGAGCACAACTAGACATTAAAAGGGCACAGGAGAAAATATCCACGGGTCCTTATAAAGCTCATATTGCAGAGAGTTCAGGTATCAAATTTGTTAGAGGTCCCTGGAAGCAAAATCCTCGTATATCACCATTGATAGTGCAACAAATTAAATTAGAACAGGAATTTATAGATTACTTGCACTATTTCCAAGAGAACAAATGGTTGTATGATTTGGAAAACAGATGGGAATCTCTCATAGGTGGTGAATGTGACTGGGGTGATGGAATCAACTATGATCTTAAGAAAAGGTCAAAAGTATTGGAGAAAAGACGTGAGTATTTCAAAAGGTATGCCACAACAAAACTTCCATCCAAACTTTGTACGAGTCAAAGGACATCCAATGTGATACATGATCGTATGAAACATAGACTCAACAGTCTTTTGCGGGAAGCCCGTGGTGTGACGCCATTCGAGGAATTACTAGGTGGGAAACCCCTACGTCAACATGTTCTTGAACACAAGTTCTTGACTTGATTTCGTATCTTGGACAGTTCTCAACATGATTTCATATCTTCAAAACGTAACCGTCAATGGCTTTGCTCTGATCCTGTAGATATTCATATTTCTTATCGTCGTCATTGGCTATTTCCTCTGGTATATCATCCATTGGTGAATCTGGAGCACTGGGCACTTTCTCCACAATCTTTATATCTTCCAGCATCTTGCCCATATTCTCCACCACAGCGTCCTCCTGCGATCTGTTGGCAATCTTGAGACTACCGAGGTCCTTGACGATATCCATGATGGAGGTGTCCGGTCCCCTTTTACCGCATTCATCGATAACCTCCTCCAGCAGCGCTGTCTCTTGCTCGTACTTCATCGACCCGAACGGCTTCGCAGTGACGTCTTTGCGCCCAAACAACGCCTCATCACTGAGCTGGGCCTTGTAGAACTCTGAGCACTGGAAATGCCGTTTCGAGCAATACGAGCTGAGATAGGCGTAGGGCAAGAAGGAGCTCTCCCTGGCGTGCGCCCTGGCACGCGCCTGCTGCTCCCGGCACAGCGGGTAGCCACACAGCCTGTTGATGTTGCGCTCCTCCACCACCTCGGCGTAGAGCTCCTTGGTGAAGAAGCGTGAGCACAGCTTGAGGAACGCAACGTCGCACGACTCCTCCGCCAGCGACTCCACCAGCGCCAGCGACAACGCCACCGACTCCTGCGGCGTCAGGTTGCCCGGATGCGAGAACTCGACGAGCCTGGCCTGGAAACTGTCGATCGTCACCATGTTGGGCCTTTTCATACACAGCGGCAAACACACAAGAACGCGAAACATCAACAAATTGTTCTTCTACAGCCAACCCATGTCTCGCTCAAGGGGGCTGAGCGCCGTCCAGAGCCAGTCAACAAGCTTCAATCTCTACCAGCTGCTACTGAAAGAGTTATCGTTCGATGACAAACCCGTGTCCAATGCCCTCATATCACCTTCAGAGTCTCTTGAGCAGATTCTCAATATGGTGACGCTTCCCTTCTATCTGGAGCAATTCGTCATGTTTACCCTGATTACGTGCCTCAACTCTTTCTTGAAGCTCGTTGTTATCCTGCCTTTGAAGATTGCGCTCGATTGTGGTGTCTTAATCTGGTCTTTCAGATCCTGTTTCGTTGTAAGGACAACAACCTATTACCATATTGTCAATTGGAAGAACCTCATCTTTGCCTCTTTACTGCTACTCACTATCATCTTCACCAATGTTGACACCTCAAAGATATACCATCTTATCAGGGCACAATCCTCTATTAAGCTATACGTTATGTTTGGAGTATTGGAGATTAGTGATAAACTGTTATCCACCGTGGGACAAGATTTATTGAATCATCTCTTTGCACAGGATCCATTCCAAAAAAGAAGTGTATATGATGTCTGTCGGTATTGTTTGTTCTATCTTTTAAGTTTCCTATACTTATCAGCTCATACCATTGTTTTGATCTACCAAACCATCTCTCTCAACGTTGCGGCCAACTCTTACTCAAATTCATTGGTGACGTTACTTTTATCAAATCAATTTGCAGAGATTAAGAGTTCCGTTTTCAAAAGACTAGATCGTGAAGGTTTATTCCAAATGAGTTGTGCCGACGTTGTGGAAAGATTCCAATTACTTATAATGCTAACCATTATAAGTTTAAGAAATATGGTTCAAATAGGCAGTGAGCCGGGGATGTTGCCGAATTCCACATTTCAAGGCGTTAATAAATGGTTTGGAGTTGTTTTGGGACCAACTGCCATAGTCATTGGAAGTGAATTATTAGTGGATTGGATTAAACATTCTTACATTACTAAATTCAACAAAATAAGGCCTCATATCTATCAGAAATATCTTGATATCATTGCATCTGATGTCATTGATAATTTCAAGAATAACAACACGGATAAGATTCAACAAAGGCTTGGACTACCATTACCTGCCCTATTTGTCTTATTCATCGTTATGTGTCGTCATTCCATTTCCTGGTTCTTTGTGAATAAAGATGGGGCTATCAATATAGGCAACGTGATAATTGGGATATCGGTCTATGCTATCCTAATACTTATCAAGATCTTGATAGAATTGACAATGTTGAAATGGTCTAGTGAGATAGTGAAAAGACACCCTATAAAATCGAACGACTACGTTCCAGGCTTAGTCTCTGGTGGTCTTGGAGCCATGGATGATGAGGCTAGGAAGAAGATGCACGAAGATGAGCCCATTCATAAAGAACCAACCAAACTTGCTTCTGTGACTCGATATCAAATGGTTTCTAAACGTATTTGGTGAGAAAAGGAAAGGGCCACAAAAAAAAAAAAAAAAAAAAAAAAAAAGTGGTGTCATCGCGGTGACAAATGAGATTTCTGGTAAAATCATCATCATTTTTTTCTTTGTATACACAAGTAGTCAGTTAATGGATAGGCGTAATGGCATCCATTCTGTCGAAGTCACGCTTTTTTTTCATTAGAAATACTTCTGTTCTCAACACTATAAGGTCATCCTCTTTGAAAAATTTCACACTTGGATCACCGGTATCAACTAGACTCACAAACCAATCGCTATTAAAATCTTTAAGATTTCCTTCACGTTCATTAACTACAAATTCAATCACATTAGATGCTCCACAAGTGGCTAAACTCAATAGGAAACGAACACTTTTAAACTCATCAAATAGTGTTGGATATTGGTTGATTGGAACCTCAGGACTCGTATTCTTTATTGTTGTCCTAGGTGGGTTAACCCGTTTGACTGAATCAGGATTATCTATTACAGAATGGAAGCCTGTCACTGGTACAATCCCACCTTTAAACCAGAAAGATTGGGAGGAAGAATTTGCTAAATATAAAGAATCACCAGAGTTCAAACAACTCAATTCACACATCACTTTAGATGAATTTAAATTCATCTTCTTTATGGAATGGAGTCATAGACTAGTTGGTAGAGCTATCGGGTTGGTGCTTTTGGTGCCAGCTGCTTATTTTGCCCTAACTAGAAAGACTTCATCCAGGGTAAACAAAAGACTCGTTGGTTTAACGTTCCTTCTTGGATTGCAAGGTGCTATAGGTTGGTGGATGGTTAAATCAGGATTGGATGAAGAAAATTTACAAGAGAGAAGATCGAAACCAACAGTATCGCAGTATAGATTGACCACGCATCTAGCTGCTGCGTTTGTGTTATACATGGGTATGCTTTGGACAGGAATGGAGATACTCCGGGAGAATAAATGGATTAAAGATCCAAAGCGAGCCTTGGAACTGTTTCAACAGTTGGATAACCCTGCTTTGAAGCCATTAAGAAGAACGGCTATGGGACTTGTCTGTCTAACTTTCATCACCGCAATGTCTGGTGGATTAGTTGCAGGGTTAGATGCCGGGTTGATCTATAACACTTTCCCACATATGGGTGACGATATAATACCTTCGCAAAGAGAACTTTTCGATGACACATATGCCAGAAAAGAGGATAAATCAGACAAATGGTGGAGAAATATGTTAGAGAACCCAACCACTGTGCAATTAAACCATCGAATTTTGGCTATGACAACGTTTTTCTCGATATTGGGTACACATCTATATGCCAATAGAATCAAACATATTGTGCCAAAAGTTGCCAACAAGTCATTACATGCCCTTATGGGGTTTGTCACGTTACAGGTTACATTGGGCATAACTACGCTGATATATCTCGTGCCAATCCCACTGGCATCTGCTCATCAAGCTGGTGCTGTAGCACTGTTGACTTCTGCTCTAGTGTTTGCCTCTAATTTGAGGAAACCGAGAGCTCCAATTAGAATCTTGACGAGTGGGTTATACGCTCAGCAATTGCAAAACGCTAAACAAGGTTCCAAAATCATATCAGATGTGAGTAAATTGGCGAAATGACGTATATATATATATATAGATCTACAAGTTGTCCCCGTTTAGATCTAATTGATCAGGGAGGTGGGATCCGAAATTTGTAAAATTTCTGGTAGATACCCAAGAAACAATTAGTTATAGCTGTACAGGAAATTCTCAACTATATTATTTACGGATCTCAATAACTCTTTCTTTGAATAATATCTGTCTATATATCCACATTCACTGAATAGACTAACCAAGCCTTTAGTATGGATCCTTTACAGCCGAAACTGGAAAACATCAGCGACCGCATGCATAAAAAATCGCCGTGATACCCTCGGATGTGGGCATAAACAGAATTCGAAAGCGAGAAAGGACACAAAACTTCATTAAAATCATGTCTAAAACATCGTAGTAATTTTTTTTAGAAGAAATGAAGTATGGCATCATTCGTATCAGACTCGTAGGATTCTAATGATAGTAGTTTCATCATGAAGTTGGTTTTTTTCGAAATATGTCAATTTTTCCATTTCCGAGGGTGGAAATTAGTATGGTAAAATCATCAAAATCCATTAAAATCAGCTCTAGCACAACGAACAGAGTTTTCCAGAAGAAAAGAAGTAGGTCGATATTCTCCTCAGACTCGTAGGAATCTAATGATACTACTTTCAATATGCCTAGATTTTTTTTTAAATATTATGATTCCGAGGGCTTGAAAAAAATATATATAGTAGGTAATAGTCTTATTGTGTGTGGTCCATGTACATAGTTTGATTACATACAACTTGTTCGCGGGTATAACTTTGCTTTGCAATTTGAAAAACGTATAATAAAACAGGACTATTTGTAGCTCTCTATTTACCAAATCCAAGATGCTTTTCCTTTCGCTGTTCAAGACACTGGTAGATCGTGATGTACGTATCATCTCTCTGCTCACCTAGATGCATACCCCCACTAACAAAATCACAGATTACAGTTGAAGTATGGTCTTCCAATTTCCTTTCAAGTACCCGTCAAGACACTAACAACTCATTTTAATAGCTGAAAAACGGAGTAGAGATAAGAGGAACGCTGAAGACAGCTGATCAGTTCTTCAATCTCAAATTGGACAACGTTTCTGTCAAAAACGAGTCGGATTTTCCTCATCTTAGTTCCGTAAAGAGTGTTTTCCTAAGAGGATCCACGGTGAGATATGTGTACATGAGTAAAAATGATGTCGATACAAATCTTTTACAAGACGCTGCTAGAAGAGGTGAGTATATCCATTTGAATTGACCCCTACCGCCCTTCAATGTACTAACGGGGATTTTAATAGAAGCTATGGCCGCCTCAGGTAAACCGATAGTTGGGAAATGATCATAATTCGTTTTTATAGTGAATTTTCAAAAAAGGTAGAGTGATTATGTGACGTAGTTGACTTTCCAGTTGCAGTATGATCTGATTTATTTCTTTTCTACCATCTCAGAAGTATCCATTAGGGTATATGCTGAAACTGTGTGGTGACCATTACTGACCGTAAGGTGTCAGTCCTTGTTACATCTGAACAGCTGCTAGGCCAGTAGATCCATAAAAGAGCTTCTTTCTACCTTGGTCATACCATAGATGGGCTTTTATTGAGGAAAAAAACGGGCTTATAATGACTTTTGTCGAACTAGCATGAAATTACTTTATATAGTAGAATACAATTCTAAACTTTTTCGCTGTAATGGCATTTAGTGGGATCGTTAGCGGTTTTTCAGTCTGCCTTTTGGGTTGTTTCGAAATCTTACAGGTTGAAGTGTCCTGGTTCGAATCTTGCGGATGGGATTAATTTAAACCGACCGTGAGTAATCCGGGTAAAAATTGGTTGTCCTAGCAATGAACTGTTGTACCGCCAGAGGGGAGAAATCCAGCATGGCACGGCAGCCCGTGAGGTGGCGGCTAGGATGGCATTTCCCTGTTTAAGAAATGATCTAGGCGGACAGTTAGGGAGACCATAATTTTTTTTTGGTCTGCCTACTTTTGTCTTCTTCTATCAGTCTGGCTCAATTGTATTCAGAATATGTCGCAGAAGAGAGCTCCCAATTTGTATGTCGCTTGTATCAGTGACTCTTACGATACGGCGCCTGATGACATGATAGCTGAACGCGCTGGCGCCATCCCAGTACGTGAGCGTAGTGCTAAGTTTCAACCGCCGGAAGCTGATCTACTCAATGCTATACACTACTACGTTGCGCACACATTCCCAAACAAACAGGGGATATTTGATGAAAGCGCCCTTTTAATGATGGGATTCCTCGTTGAACAATGGATGGATGAATTGATCAACGATAGTACACATCTTTTATACGCGGACTTGCTCGAATCTAAGATGGGATTGAAGAAAAGGAAACTAGAGAGTGAATTAGCAAAAGAGGACTCTTAAAATGGTATTTCATCACCGTTATAACCTATAAACTTGCCACTTTGTTGTCTGGAAAGGCTATTGATGACTTGAATCTCCAATTTGACACCTTGTTCAAGAGATAACGTTTCTGCGGAGACGTATCTAATGAATTCTGCATCAGGTATGAAGTCCTTCGAAACACTAACATCATCGTTTGTTTGTTTCCCCTTTGTGTTGATCAACCCTGGATGATAACTCACTACTGTGAAATTCTCCCCTCGCAATTCATAACTCAGTTCTTTACAAAGAAAATTCAGGGCAGCCTTGGAAACACAGTACGGCGCACACGGCAATGCTTTGATCAATACATATGGGAACTCATTCATAGAGCTCATGATTGTGGATTTGAACACGATCTTTCTTGTTTGAGATTTCATCATATATGGCTTAATAACCTTGAGCGTTTCAATAGGCCCAATCGTATTCACTTTGAAGAAATTAATATAATCACCAGGAGAGGAGTCCAACACATTTGTGTTTGCAGTGTTTAACGCAGCATTGGCAATAAAGATATCAATGGCCCATTCTAATTTCTTCAATTCATTTGACACCGTCACCAAGGTATTTGGGTCGTCGTAATCTAATCTTAAAACTATAAGATTCGCATTCTTGGACACTTGAAGCTCAGGGATGCCATCAACTCGACGACATGTGGCAATGACTTTATTCTCGGGCAATTCAAGAAGTTGTCTCACTAATTCCTTCCCGAGACCTCTGTTGGCACCAGTTATGAAATACGTTGGCATAGTTTATTGATTTTGAGTGAAAGAAGATTACACAATAATCCCCACATTTTCTGGCCTGCCACCCCCTTTATTTATATACCCGCTCCACGACCGTTGCTTCCGAACTCACGCAAATACTACATAAAGGAATAGCCGTATTCTTCCAAGAGAACAGCCAACAGCCAACAGCCAACAGCACAACAACTCACAAAGAGTTTCATCAATACAACTTGATCTCTACTCTGATCAAACATCGATTGATTATATAATCCGGTTATTCTTACATGGGTCGATGAGTCGTGGCCTTGGACCAAAGCGGAAAATTTTCCCAAAGACTATTTGGGCCTTTCCTCTTTTATCATGGAGATTAGTAAACGTTTGAAACTCTTTGTGAATATGGGAAAGAAGAACTTCAGAGGTCGGAATTATAAGGGGAAGAATTCGAGAAGAGGGAACGACCAAGAGACAAATTGGGAGGAGATTGTTAAAGAGAATGAGAAATGGGAAAATTATTACAAGGCTCAAAATTTAATGAGTGAAGATGATTTTCTCAGATTCAAAGAAGCTTGTAAAGTTCCATTGCCATTGACCTTTAGAATCACGGGCTCTAGAAAGCATGCTAAGGAGATTTTACAACTTTTCAAAGAAAGACATTTGAAATATTTGGATGGATTACAATTTGAAGGTGAAACTTTAAGCCCACCGAAACCATTACCGTTCTATCCAAATGATTTGGCTTGGCAACTCGATGTCTCCAAGACAATCATTAGAAAGAATAAAGAATTCTCCAAGACTCAAAGATTTCTCGTGTTGGAAAATGAAGTTGGTAACATCTCAAGACAAGAGGCCGTCTCCATGATCCCTCCATTAGTACTCGACGTTCAATCTCATCATAGAGTTCTTGACATGTGTGCTGCACCGGGTTCCAAGACTGCTCAATTAATCGAGGCTCTTCATGCTGAGACGGATACGCCATCAGGGTTTGTCATCGCTAATGATTCCGACTATAAAAGGGCACATATGCTCGTACATCAAGTCAAGAGACTCAACTCCCCAAATATGATTGTTGTCAACCATGACGCCCAGTTCTTCCCGAAGACTAGACTCGCGGGTGATGTAGTGAAATTTGATCGGATCCTGTGTGATGTTCCATGTTCTGGAGATGGTACTATGAGGAAAAACGTTCAAATTTGGAAGAAATGGGCCATTGGTGACGGGTTCGGATTGAACCCATTACAATATAAGATTTTACAAAGAGGTATTGATCTGTTGGCTAAGGGAGGTAGATTGGTTTATTCGACTTGCTCGCTAAATCCAATAGAAAATGAAGCGGTTGTTCTTCAAGCTTTAAGAGCAAATAAGGATATCAGAGTTGTTAAAGCGGAATTGTCAGGTCTCAAGTCCCTTCCTGGTCTGAAGACTTGGAAAGTTATTGGCAAGGATTTAGAAGAGAAAGCCAAAGGTCAAGATGAGAATTATGGAGATGAGTTATTCCCACCATCTGAAGAGGAAAACTTCAATTTGGAGGATTGTATTAGAGTCTATCCTCATTTACAAAATACTGGTGGGTTTTTCATCACTGTTTTGGAAAAAGTCTTTGATTCTGATGCTGAGGAACAACCAAAGAAGAAGTTTAAGAAAGATGAAAGTATAGTCAAACCTGCTCCTAAAAAGGAAAAGCTCTCTAGTAATGCTAATGACGGTAATGAGCCGTTCAATTTCCTTTCTAAAGATCATGAAGAACTAATGAAATGTTGGAAATTTTACGGAATCAATCCAGAAAACACCGAGATTAGTGAATCCTGCTTTGTGAGAAATGCCACTGGTGATCCATCAAGGATTATTTATCTTTCTAATCCAACAGTACGAGGGTTTTTAGCTGAGAATGAGGAAAAATTGAAAATCGTGCATTCTGGTGTCAAATTCTTTGTTTCACAGAGAACGGATCTTGAATGTAAATGGAGAATTCAAAGTGAAAGTTTATCCATAATTAAAAACAAACTCAGTGGAGAAAGAGTGTTAGATTGTTCCTTATCCTTGTTTGAAAAATTGTTGAAGGAGGCCTTTCCAAAGTTCCAAGATTTGACAGATGAAGAAGAATTTGTTACAAAAGTTCAAAAATTGACCCAAGGTTGTGCATTTATTAAAGTTTCAAGAGGCGATGACCTTGAAGAATTGATTTACCCAATCTGGATCGGTTCCACATGTGTAAATTTGATGCTCAGCAAAAAGGAGACATTTGAGATATTGTATAGAGTGTTTGATATCGCCACTGATAACTCCACAGAGTACAAACAAGGCCCAACCGTTGAAAACTCGACAAACAAGATTGGTGAGGAAAAAATTGAGGAGAAATCTACAACTGATACTCAATAGAGTCTTATGCATATTAATTGAAATCTATTGCTTACAAGATAGTCTCAACTAAAAAAAAGAACAAAAAAGTTTAAAACACTCATTACATCGTTGCGAAAGTCTAGGGAGTCAATAAAAATACAACCCAAAACCTGCTCACAGAGATCCTTGCGCCAAACTTCTCTCCTTTATACTCTTCAGTAGATCATCAGATTTTTTTTCATTTTTTTCCAGTATCAAGCTCTTCAAACAAGCATTTTCCATCTCCAATTGATTGATTCTAGCGTTATACTGAGCAACTCTTTCACTCAAAATTCTGACGTTTCTCTCCATCTCTTGCTCTTTCATCTTCTTTTTGATTCTGAATCTAGCAGAGGCAAGAGTGTTTCTCTTCTTCTTATCAGCCTCGGATTCCACCACTTGTGGTGAAGAAACTTTTGATGATTTCTTTGAGGAGAAGTCTTCCGTTGATGACAAAGAAGCGTGCTCTGGTACTGTTGGTAGCGTTTGCTTCTCTTGCTTTACCAAAGGAGCAGAGTAGAACTGGTTAAGACTTGGTGGCAATTCCGATGGTACTTGTGAGTTTGAATCCTGTAGTTGTTTTTCAATTTGTTCCAACTGTTGTTGATAGTTGAGTTTGATACTCGCATCCGATTGAAAGTGATCGAAATCGAAAAATGTAGAGTCTGTGAAAGACGAGAGATCAACTGTGTCATTCATCTCGATGGCTGGAATCTCCTCGAGATTCAACTGAGAGATGTAATCCATGGCGGCGATATATGAACTGGGAGTATAATCAAGGGGTATGTATTTGTAATCACTCTCCTTATATGTCAGAAGTCCAGATTTTTGGTGGGTGGATAGAGAGCTTTTGCGAGAATGAAGTCAATCAAGTATTACCGCTGTATGGATAACTCTTTGTTCTGTCGATCCGATGATGCTGGCTCTAGTTCAGCTGAATTGGTGAAAGGGTTTCAAAGTTTTGTCAATGACTCTTTTTTTGTTTGCACCAGAAGCAACTTTAAGCGATACGCAGCTAAACCCTTTGCTGAATTTCTTTTATATCGGAGAGATTTGGCTTGTTGACAATAAGCTGGCTGTGTAAAACGAGTTACGATCAGTGTTAAAGGGAGGGGGGGATTCCACTTTTGGGGCTTTTCAACAAAGGGTAGTATTTACGATATATATAAAGATTTGAATGCACCGAGTCTCTTTTTCAGCGGGCCGTTGGAAATTGCCCGGGAATTAGGCGAAAGGCGCAAAAAATTTTCATCCCGATGATTGTTGCTTCTCATTGGCCAGAGGGGATTTGTCAGCTATATACCAGAACATATATTTCAACTAAGTAAAAGTGCTGGTATATTGAGCTCTCTTCCATTTTTGCGTTAAAAGCAGCACGCAGCCAGCTCTATATATATAAATTTCACTGGACTGACAGTAAGACCCTTGTGCCGTGCCAGCGTGTGGCTTTTGCAATTGCAAGTAGCTTTGAAAAGCTGGCTTGACCGTATGTGCCCGGAACAAAAAGAAAACAACTTAGATGTCCGGGTGTTTTGTTTCTGTTTGTTACCCGGCTCTAGATCGAGTTCGCGAACGCGTAGCCTTCTCCAGCTAGACGCGTTATATGTATCAAGTAATTAATTAGCCACTCACTCTCATCAGCATAATACTCATTGCCAGTCGAATTTCGATATGGCACAAGTCAACTCTGAGCACGATGGATCTCAAGACTCATTAACGGCCGTGGATTACCTGTCAACGCAGTTGGATTTAGAGAGGCAGGCTAGAGAACTCATGCCCTATGATCCAAAGATCTGCACCTACATTATGGGGCCTACAAGACAACAAGTATATGCTTGTTTGACATGTTATGATAAAACTAAACAACTGTGTGGTGTTTGTTACTCGTGTTCTATTCAATGTCATGCAGATCATAACATTGTCGAGCTGTTCACAAAGCGAAACTTCACCTGCGATTGCGGAACAACAAGAACAAAATTTCCATGCACGTTGAGAGATAAAGTATCGGATGATATACCATCTTCGTCAAACGTTTATAATCAAAATTTCAAAGGGAAATTCTGCCATTGTGCCAGAGACTATAACCCTACAGAGGAGACTGGAAATATGCTGCAGTGTATACTAGGTGACGTCTGTAGCGAGGATTGGTATCATGATTACTGTATAATGGGGTTGCCCAGATTTGTTTTACCAAAAAGTGAGGATCAAGGTGTCAACAGACTAGACACTTTGGGGGAGCCGGGACTTGATGCCGAGACGACAAATTCAGAAGCTCAGGTAAAGAAAGAGGAAAAGAAACATGAAGAGGACCAGGAAGAGGTAGAACCTGCTATCGATGGTTTTCCTAGACTGGAAGATTTCGATTGCTTCATTTGTTGGCTTTGTGTTTCCAAACACAAAGAGTTCTTTGATACGATAAAAGATGATCATGTGATTGTTGCCGATATTGTACAGAGGATTGAAGCAAACTCTATTTCAGAAAGAAATACAATTCTTCAACAACGACCTGGGATTTTGGAATCATTTAAAAGGAGAAAAATTGAGCAAGATTACTCAATTTTCCTCAATCCTGAACATGAGGAGCATTTCACGAAACTTTATGAATCGACAACGAGTCGAGTGATCAAAACATTTTTAGAAAATTTCCCTCATATGATGCACGATGATCCTATTTATGAGCCTCCACCTGATGAGGACGATGATGATAACTCTTCGATTTTTGATCTTGGTGCAAGGGCAATCAATTCATTACCTAGAGTGCAGGCCATTCAAGGAGTGAAAGTCTATGAAACAGTGAAAACCAAACTTAAGGATTTTTTGAAACCATTTGCCGAAGAGGGGAAGATTGTCAATAAAGAGGACATTGAGAGTTTTTTCCAGGCGTTGAAAGAACAGAAGGATTGATCCAGTTTATTCATAATTTTCGAAAAGTTCGTCAATCTTCTTGTAAACGTCAATATGCATGATCTCGTCTTTATAGATGAGGGATCCCTTTTTAAAGATCTCGGGCTCCTCGTTGTAGTTTATCCCAAACTCCTTGAAAAGAATTTCATTTTTATCAGAGCTCAAAGTCCCTGCAAGTCTTTGTTCGGCCTCTCTGGTGGTTTTCCCGCCTCTTAAAACCAGTGCCCAAAATGTCGTATTGTACAAGTTATTAATATGTGTATCCACATACCTCCAGCAAAGATAATCCTTCACAATCTGCAAGTTCGGATACACCACTGCTCTTCCGTCAAACGTTGGTAGAACTTTAATATCCAACTCACAATCAGGAAAGAATTTTGGCCACAATTTTACATAATTAGCAGTAAACGTTGAGACAAACGTGGAGACCAACTTGTTCTCCCTCCTATTGAAGAGATTGGTGTCGGGCCTCAGTACGAAGGAGTACTCATCAGACTCACCGTACGCCAATATGACATCCTTAATCACCCTTTTCACATTCAAAGCAGCGGCATTGGATAACTTCAAAGCTCGTATATCGTTCGGTTTGGTAAAATTGTAGTGCTCTGAAAACTTATGGAACCCTCTCCCGTCTATTCGTATCACGATATATGTCTTGGGGAGTAGGATGTTGTCCCTTTCAAACTGTTTAACGTACTCGAATCGGGAGTTGGCCATGGTAGTGACCCAGGATCTATGATGAAAAATCGTTCAAGTTATAAAGTCTTTTGCGGAACAATCCGAAGACTTTTGTTATGGCTGTGTGCCCCAAACCGATGGGCTGCCGTTTATTCAAACCCGGGTAACTAAAAATTTATTTCTATTACATAATCAATATGCATATGGGCCCAAAAAATTTTAAGTCAAAATTCTTGTAGACTCTCAAGCCATAAATCGAGATTCATTTTTGGGACTTCTCTGGGTCTGGGATAATTCCATATTAGATATGGGTGCACCGTTCAGAACTGCCCAGTTTAGAACTTTAGAGCGTGAGAAACGCTTTCAGAATCCGCCAAAGGATAAGTCCGCATACCCTCTTTTAGAAGAGGCTGTCAAGCCTCATATAGGATCTTTCAATGCCCTCACAGAAGGCCCTGATGGAGGCTTGCTGAATCTTGGTGTCAAGGACATCGGAGCCAAGACCATCTTTGATAGCAATGATCCTGATAGACTTGGTAATAAGCTCAAGATCAGAGTAGATTCGGTACAGTTGGCCAGACCGGCCGTCCCACAAAATGACAAACTCAGTCTCGATAGAAAGACATGGCCTCATGAGGCTAGAGAAAGAATGATGAGTTATAGAGGGAAGTTACTTCTCAAGGTTTGCTGGTCGGTAAATGACGGTGAGGAAGTTTCGGAAATTAGGGAAGCTGGTCAAGTACCAATCATGTTAAAATCCAATAGATGCCATTTGGAGAAGTTATCCCCGGATGAGCTCGTCAAGCATAAAGAAGAATCTGATGAACTCGGAGGGTACTTCATTGTAAATGGTATTGAGAAATTGATTCGTATGCTGATTGTACAGCGTCGTAACCATCCAATGGCCATCATTCGTCCAAGTTTTACCAATAGAGGTGCTTCATATTCCCAGTTTGGTATTCAAATAAGATCCGTTAGACCGGATCAGACATCTCAGACTAACGTTCTGCATTATCTGAACGATGGTAATGTCACCTTCAGATTCTCTTGGAGAAAAAATGAATATCTCGTTCCAGTGATGATGATTTTGAAAGCTCTTGTTGAAACAAGTGACCGTGAAATTTTTGATGGAATTATTGGATCGGATACGGAGAACTCCTTCTTGACTGATCGTTTGGAACTTTTGCTTAGATCTTACAAAAACTATAAACTGAACTCAAACCAGGAAACTTTGGCATATCTAGGTGACAAGTTTAGAGTTGTCTTTGGTGCCACCCCGGACGTTTCCGATGTGGAAGTTGGGAAAGAGGTATTGAAACGTATTGTTTTGGTCCATTTGAACAATAACAGAGACAAATTTCGTATGTTGTTGTTCATGATAAGAAAGCTATACACTTTAGTTGCAGGGGATTGTGCTCCAGATAACCCAGATGCTACTCAACATCAAGAAGTACTGTTAGGTGGTTTCCTTTATGGTATGATCATCAAGGAAAAAATCGATGAGTATTTGACAAACATAAAGTTGCAAATCCAATCAGATCTGAATCGTGGAATTGCTGTCAACTTCAAAGACAGGAAGTACATCTCAAGGGTGTTCATGAGAGTGAATGAGAACATTGGTCAAAAACTTCAATATTTCCTGTCAACGGGTAACTTGGTATCCCAATCAGGGTTAGATTTGCAACAAGTTTCCGGTTACACCGTTGTTGCTGAGAAGATTAACTTTTATCGTTTTATCTCACATTTCAGAATGGTGCATAGAGGTTCATTCTTCGCTCAATTGAAAACAACAACAGTGAGAAAGCTTCTTCCCGAGTCATGGGGGTTTCTTTGTCCTGTACATACCCCAGATGGTTCTCCATGTGGGTTGTTAAACCATTTCGCTCATAAATGTTCCATATCGACGGAGGATAGTGACGTTTCTAAAGTTCCAGAAGTTTTGAGTTCGTTAGGTGTATCCCCAGCGCATACTTTCGCCGCAGGCCCTAATTTATGCTGTGTTCAGTTGGATGGTAAGATTGTCGGTTGGACAACTCATGACCAAGCCAAGATTGTAGCTGACACATTGAGATTCTGGAAAATTGAAGGAAAGCATGGCCTACCATTGGACTTGGAAATTGGATATGTGCCACCATCATCCAAGGGTCAATACCCGGGTTTATTCATTTTTGGAGGCCGTTCTAGAATGATGCGTCCAGTGCGCTACTTGCCGTTAGACAAAAAGGATATCGTTGGTCCATTTGAGCAAGTTTATATGAACATTGCAGTAACGCCGGAGGAAATTGAAAATAACGTTCATACTCATGTTGAGTTCACTCCAACTAATATCCTCTCTATCTTGGCTAACTTGACTCCTTTCTCTGATTTCAACCAATCACCAAGAAATATGTACCAATGTCAGATGGGTAAACAAACTATGGGTACACCAGGTGTTGCATTAGTGCATAGATCTGACAATAAGCTTTACAGACTTCAAACTGGTCAAACGCCAATAGTGAAGGCCAACCTTTATGATGATTACGGTATGGACAATTTCCCGAACGGTACCAACGCTGTTGTTGCTGTGATCTCCTATACAGGTTATGATATGGATGATGCTATGATTATCAACAAATCTGCAGATGAGAGAGGGTTTGGTTACGGTACAGTTTACAAAGTGGAGAAAATTGACTTGTCGCAATCCAGACGCCGCGGTGATCCGATCACGCAACATATTGGGTTCGGTACTGATGATTGGCCTAAAGAATGGCGCACTATATTGGATACTGACGGGTTGCCAATGATTGGTGCACGTGTCGAAGAAGGCGATCCTATAGTTGCTTACTATGATGAAACAATTGGCAAGACAAAGGTGAAAACGTACCACTCTTCTGAGGGCGCTTATATAGAAGAAGTCAAGCTTCTTGGGGATGATAATGGGGATCAAGAATTCCAGCAGCTCACCATCAAGTACAGAATCACTCGTGCGCCTTTGATTGGTGATAAGTTTTCATCCAGACACGGTCAAAAGGGTGTTTGTTCCAGAAAATGGCCTCAGATCGATATGCCGTTCAGTGAGAGTGGTATCCAACCAGATGTTATCATTAATCCGCATGCGTTCCCATCTCGTATGACGATTGGGATGTTTGTTGAGTCGTTGGCTGGTAAAGCTGGTGCCCTTCATGGTATTGCTCAGGATTCTACGCCATGGACTTTCAGCGAAAACGATACACCAGCCGACTACTTTGGTGAACAACTGAGACAGGCTGGTTACAATTATCATGGTAATGAGCCTATGTACTCCGGTGTGACTGGTGAGGAGTTGAGATGCGACATTTACATTGGTGTCGTCTACTATCAAAGATTGCGTCACATGGTGAATGATAAGTTTCAAGTCCGTTCCACTGGTCCTGTCAACTCACTTACCATGCAACCTGTCAAAGGTCGTAAGAGATCTGGTGGTATCCGTGTCGGTGAAATGGAGCGTGATGCTCTCATTGGTCATGGTACTGCCTTTTTACTACAAGACCGTTTACTCAATTCGTCTGATTACACACAGACGTCAATCTGCCGTGGTTGTGGCTCCTTATTGTCAACGCAAACATCTGTTCCAAGAATCGGAGCAGCAGCTACGATCCGCTGTCGTAACTGCTCTGCCAAGTTTGAGCACTCATCCACGTACGCTGACGAATCAGATATCTGGGAAGACGGGCAGGGCAACAAGTTTGTTGGTGGTAATAACACAACTACCGTTGCCATTCCATTCGTGTTGAAGTATCTAGACTCTGAACTGGCTGCCATGGGTATCCGCATGCGCTACAACGTTGAGCCAAAGTGATTATATATAGTGAGTAAAATGCTTCTTTAGTTAACAAACGTAGGCGCGCGAATCAGCCGGCATTGTTTTGAGTTTTGGGCATCAGCACCAGAAAATTTTCAGTGGAAGGCGCAGTTTCCAATCAGACGCTGTGCGCTTATTCTGCCTCTGCGCTTCTTGGTGATTTCCTTGTTATTCCGTTTCGTACTGAAACAAGGGTCTGATCTCTTTTATTCACAGATCGAGATAGCTGACACGAATCCTCGAGCGTTCGGCACCAGATCACCGAAAACCGAGTGGTGACAAGTCAGGTCAACAACGTATTACCTGGTTCCAATTGGCCTCCCGCTTGCGCCAAGACCCTCCAGCCAAGGCTTTGGAATCAAACAGCGACAAATACTCTTAGGTACACGGTTCAAGTGACGCGGTTGATCAATCAGCGAGAAGTCCTTACAACTTGATTGGAAGGCTATTTTAAAACAAGCACACGGCATTGAACAATCAAAAATAACAGCATTCCTCAAGATGACAACCACCTCAAATAATCCCTTCGATGTTGAGCTCGGAGTTGTCCCGAGGTCGATATCGCCTTCACAGGATAACTCACCATCCTACAAATTTTGCACTCTCTCCGTAGAGGAGACCGTATCTCAACTCAATACAGACTTGAGGCGAGGTCTATCCTCCCCTCAAGACATTACTCAGAGAAGAGGTCTACACGGGTTGAATGAATTATCAGCCGAAGACGAAGAGAGTTTGGTATGGAAGTTTCTCAAAACATTTTATCAAGACCCTCTTATACTATTATTGATTGCCTCCGCCGCTGTGAGTTTCCTTATGGGTAACATTGATGACTCGGTCAGTATCACTTTGGCAATCGTCATTGTTGTAACGGTAGGTTTTGTTCAAGAGTATAGATCGGAACAATCCCTGCAGGCTCTGAATAAGCTTGTCCCAGCTGAAGCACATCTCATTAGAAATGGTTCCACCCAAGACGTTTTGGCAGCTCAACTTGTTCCTGGTGATCTTGTCCATTTTGGTGTTGGTGATAGAATCCCGGCAGATATTAGAGTTACAGAAGCTGTGCATCTCACCATTGACGAGAGTAATTTGACTGGTGAAACTGAGCCTGTTCATAAATTCACAGAGCCTGTAAACCCAAGTGGAAATGGGATTCCACTGACAGAACGTTACAATATTGCATATATGGGGACACTTGTTCGTGATGGACATGGGTCCGGTATCGTGGTGGGTACAGGTCATAACACAGCATTTGGTTCCGTGTTCCAAATGATGAATGAGATTGAAAAACCAAAAACTCCATTACAAAATTCGATGGACAAATTGGGGAGAGATTTGTCAATTGTTAGTTTTATCGTTATTGGTATTATTTGCTTTATTGGTATCATACAAGGTCGCTCGTGGTTGGAAATGTTTCAAGTTTCCGTTTCATTGGCAGTGGCGGCTATTCCAGAAGGGTTACCAATCATTGTGACTGTTACGTTAGCTTTAGGTGTCTTGAGAATGGCTCGTCACAAGGCCATAGTGAGAAGATTACCGAGTGTGGAGACATTGGGATCTGTGAATGTCATCTGTAGTGATAAGACCGGTACATTGACTCAAAACCATATGACTGTGAAACGAATCTGGACTCTCGATATGAAAGGCGAAAGCTTGGATCTAACAAAACATTCCACAACCCAGTTGAGACAGTATTTGACTCCGGATGTCAAACAGGCTTTGGAAACTGCTAATGTTTGTAACAATTCCAAGTTTTCTCAAGAAGCTGCTAAATATGTTGGGAACCCTACTGATATTGCCCTGTTGGAGGCTTTACCCCATTTCAGATTGGAAGACGTTAGAGGCTCGAAAACAAGGGTGAAGGAACTACCATTTTCCTCTCTCAGAAAATACATGGCAGTGACTGTACACGCAGGTGACAAAAGCAAGTGTACCACCTATGTAAAAGGTGCCGTGGAAAAAGTTCTAGCAAGATCTACACAATACTTGACGAAGGAGAATAAAGTTGAGAAACTCAAAGATAATTTGGCTGTCAATATCCAGGAAGCAGCAGATAGATTGTCTTCTCAAGGTCTTCGAGTTCTCGCTTTTGCCCATAATTCAAAAGAGTTTGCCGACGAACCAGAGGGTCTTATCTTTGATGGACTAATTGGGATGAAAGATCCACCTAGACCTAGTGTCAAAAATGCATTAGCAAGATTGGTAAAAGGAGGAGTGCATGTCATTATGATCACGGGTGATAGTGAAGGTACTGCGATTCAGATTGCCAAAGAGATTGGTATGGTTATCACAGACGTTGAGAAGAACGTTATAAATGGTGAGAAATTAGACGACATGGATGAGGAAAGCTTGGCTCAAGTGATTGCGTCCGTGTCAGTTTTCGCAAGGACTACCCCTGAACATAAAGTACAAATTGTTCGTGCCTTGCAGAGACGTGGCGATGTTGTTGCTATGACCGGTGATGGTGTCAATGACGCACCTGCTCTAAAACTTGCTGATATAGGTATTGCTATGGGTAAAATGGGTACAGATGTTGCCAAAGAAGCTGCTGACATGGTACTGACAGATGATGATTTTTCTACTATACTAAGCGCCATTGAAGAAGGGAAGGGAATCTTCAACAACATTCAAAACTTTTTAACATTCCAATTGTCCACTAGTGTTGCAGCCTTATCCTTGATTGCCTTTGCGACATTCTTCAAGCTTCCGAATCCACTGAATGCCATGCAAATCTTATGGATCAACATCATAATGGATGGTCCTCCTGCTCAGTCACTAGGTGTTGAACCTGTGGATAGTGAAGTGATGAATAAACCACCAAGAAAAAGGGGTGCAGAGATTTTAACAGGTACAGTTTTGAAGAGATTATTGGCAAACTCTGTATTTGTCATTATTGGTACTATTTACGTATACATCAGGGAGATGAAGGATAATGAGATTACAGCGAGAGATACAACCATGACGTTCACATGTTTTGTATTCTTTGATATGTTCAATGCCTTAAGTTGTCGTCATACTTCCAAATCGGTGTTTGAGCTAGGATTTCAGAATCAGATGTTCAACTTTGCCGTACTTGGTTCTCTGGCTGGACAATTCTGTGCCGTTTATATCCCATTTTTTCAAAGCATTTTCCAAACAGAGGCTTTATCATTTACGGATCTCTTGTTTTTGGCAAGTATCTCGAGTTCGGTGCTCATTTTTGATGAATGCAGAAAATATTATCTGAGACGCCAACGCGAGAGCTACTCCATTGTTTGAATAAAGATACAGTTAAAAAGTATAGCCCGGAGTGTACTTGTAGCTCATAATGAAAAGCTCATTGACATTTAAGGAAGTTGTCTCCTTCTGGTGCTCCTGATGGGGGGAAAGTGATCAGATCAGCATTATATGATTTCAGATGCAGCTTTTCTTAGTCTATTCATGATTGCCAACCCTTCTTCGGTTTCATCAACAGCCTCCACAAAGATTATATCAACCCCCTGTTCATCCAATTCTCTAAGAGACTTGAACAAATTGCTAGACACTTGTTCCTTTGTTCGTCCCATATTTTGCACAACCCCTTGAAAATTTTTGCCTTTGAATTTCAAAGCCGTTAGAAGGCCGAATTTCTTGTCGTTGATCTTGTTTTCCTCGATATATTCCTGTATTGATTCCTCTTTATCTACGAGAATCACTTTTGCAGTTGGTGAGTAGTGTTTATATTTCATTCCCGGGGTCTTGACTGGTTCATTATCATCAGCGACACGCTTTGCGACTCTCACATTAGCCCAGGCATCACCACCAACTTGTATGATCTGTTCAAGACTGATACCACCAGGACGTAATAACATTGGAGGGTCACTTAGTCCATCAACCACGGTAGATTCCACTCCAACATTAGAAGGGCCACCATCCAGAATAAGCGGTATTTTCCCTTGTAAATCGTGATATACATGAGATGCAAGGGTAGGGCTTGGCCTAGTAGATGCATTAGCAGATGGAGCGGCAATAGGGACATCTGCGAGGTGAATAAGTGCTCTTGCTATAGGATGTGACGGTAGCCTAACAGCAAAAGTTGGTTGGTCTGCTGTTGTATATTTCGAAAGCTTTGAACCTTCAACAACGGGGAGTAAAATCGTCAATGGTCCTGGCCAGAATTTCTCCACCAATGGTTGGTAAATTTTTGGTATTTCAACGTTGAAGAATTTTCTGATTTGTGATTTGGATGATATGTGGGAGATTAATGGGTTATCTGCTGGTCTATTTTTCGCTTTGTATATGTTTTTGATGGAAGCATCGTTAAGTGCTGATCCGCCCAAGCCATAAACCGTCTCTGATGGGAAAGCTACAACGTTGTCGGATTGTGACAGCAAGGCAGCTGCCCTCTCCAAGTTATGCCTTGTGAGCTGATCAGATATGGTTAACTCCTCTTTCGAGTTGAAGTTGATCGCTGTGGGATTTACCTGGAGGATTTCTGTCTGGAAGTGTGTTGACATTCTTCGTGATTGGTAGATAGCCCTCGATATACTCTTACCACTAATTTCCATGTACTAATTTGAAGCATTCGATCTTTAAGCTAAGGTTTTTTTTTTTTTTTTTCCTTCATACTATAAGTTTCAGTACTCTTCCCAATTAGGAAATAAGTGATGGCCCTGGATGAGTTCTATTTATTTATAAATTGGTAGAGATCTTCTGTGTTTGGAGAGAGCAGCTTTGGCTCTTCGATGAATAATTTCAATTCACAGATCTGCTGAAATCAGATTTATAGATATCTGACTTTTTATAAAATACATGAGTTTTGAGTATTCAATTCATAGCTATAATAACGTCTTTAAATTAATCAATTATGGAATATATTATAAAATTTCTTTAGAAAATAAGAGCATGAGCTCATTATTATTGATTATTAAACATGTTCATATATGATACCATAATTTTCAATGAATTGAGCTTCAAGTTCCACATCGCTTTGCTCAGCTTACACACAACGCCAGACGCGGGCAGGGAGGGAGGGGTGTCACGTGACTTTTTTTGAACCCCGAAGAGAGTAAAAAATGGCGATAATCAAGTTAACTGAAATCTCCACGGAGGACTGATATGACAGATCTGCTCGTGAACTAGTGACAATTTTTGCTGGCTTATATGTACTATCTCGCTCAGATCTATTCAGAGGAGTCAGATGGTGCTACTTGATGCTCCTTGGATGTTCAAACATTGTTTTGGATGGATGGATAACGTTCCTAAGCTGTACTTGACACAACGCACAATAGCAGGCATGCTGACAGAAATAAGAAACCTGCCGCGGGTTAGATCCGGTGAAGTGTGCCTTTCTATCACTGTGAGCGTATCGTTGAAATCTTCGTTAAAACCCACAGAATTAGGCCTGAGGGGATGTTGACTATAGGGATCGTAAAAGACATAGCCTTGTGGAGCTTATGTCAACCAATGGAACAATAACTTCGTAAAGCGATACAGTTTGTCCGTGTCCATTAATTCATTGAGGGGTGACCTCCTTGTGCCGTGCACTTTAGGTTTCAGACGACCCTGGTCATTCGGCGCAAAATCTAAAAGGAGATCGATGTTCAATTCGAAGTGGCCTGATGGGGAACTGGGATCGCAAATCCAGTACTCCACGGAGCTGTTGGCCTGTATACTCTTCAGTTAGAAGAAAGGGAATTGACACATGAATCTATAGTCACATGAGCGTTTTTGATCCACCTGTCAACAAGGCGGCTTATAACGCTTCAGCCTTGCGCCGTTGGCCTTTTTGCCAGGAGGCGTTTATTAGGGTGTTTTGACTCCGGGGAGGTGGGCCACATGCCGCTTCATGCTTGCTTCGCTTTATGCGTTCCCCCAGAGACATGCGTAGCGTGTGGGACGGGGGGACACAAGAAGGGTCCAGAATCCAGATCGCGCGAGATCCAGACAAGATAGGCAGCCATAGGTGCGGAGAGAATAGACGCTAATGGACAATCAACGGATGCGTCTCCCACTGGCTCGATCTTGTGGGTCTTCTTTTTTTCCTAAAGCAAAAAAAAAAAATGTGTTTTTCCCCAGGAAATGGACCGGAAAAAATGTCTACCCCGCAGTTTTTTGGAACAATTCCTGGCTGTTTTTATTTTTGTCCCGACGCACTGGATTTTCTTCCTGGAGAAATTACCGGACAAATCATATACAGGTTAGCTATGTGTGTACAAGGGGAGGGGGGATGGAGGAACTAATGACGTTGAGATCGACAAAGTGGCCTTTGTGTGGTTGTTTGCAAGATCCTCTTGGCTAACAATTTTGGATATAAATAAGAGTCAAATTTGCCTTGCCTTCCCATATTTGGCCTAAAGATCCACATTCGGAAAAACCCTAACAAAACAATGGGTCTTGAAAACAACTATTTGATCAAACGATTTATAAAACTCGATGAGAAAACAGAAGGTTCCACCACTGTTGCCATCCTTGTTGGGTTATTCGCCGCATTTGGTGGTGTCCTTTTCGGTTATGACACTGGTACCATCGCTGGTATTTTAGCCATGAAATACGTTTTGCAGCACTTCCCAGAGGACCATCCTGGTGTCAATGGCGAGCCTGGAACTTTTTCCTCATCTGAACATTCCTTGATCGTGTCTATCTTATCTGCTGGTACATTTTTCGGTGCTCTTGGTGCACCTTTGATAGCTGATACACTTGGTCGTCGTTGGACTTTAATCATTGCCACGCTCGTGGTTTTCAACTTTGGAATCATTCTTCAAACTGCAGCTACAGGGATTGATTTGTTAGTTGCAGGTCGTGCCTTTGCTGGGCTTGGTGTTGGATTAGTATCAGCCGTGATTCCACTGTATCAAGCTGAATGTGTTCCAAGATGGATCAGAGGTGCTATCACTTCTCTATATCAATTTGCAATTACAATTGGACTATTATTAGCTTCAGTTATCAACCAAGGGACTCATGCTATTGATGGCCCAGCCTCGTATCGTGTTCCAATTGCTATCCAATTCATCTGGTCGATGATAATCACCGTTGGGATGATTTTTCTACCAGAGACACCTAGATTCTTTGTACGTAAGGGGAAGATGGATGATGCTGCCAAATCTTTGTCAAGACTTAGAAGATTACCAGTGGATCATCCAGCTATCCTTGATGAACTTGGTGAGATTCAGGCCAATTATGAATATGAAGCTTCTCAAGGTGGTAGTGGATGGTTAGATTGTTTCAGATATGAGAATCGACAGTTGAAGAGGTTGATGACAGGTGTTTGGCTTCAAGCATTTCAACAACTAACTGGTATCAATTTTGTTTTCTACTATGGTACCACTTTCTTCAAACAATCTGGTATCAAAAACAGTTTCCTTATATCAGTTGCAACCAATATTGTTAACTGTGGGATGACACTACCTGGTGTAGCTCTCATTGAGATTGTTGGTCGTCGTACAATGTTACTAGTTGGTGCAGGAGGTATGTGTATCTCTGAACTCTTGATTGCCATCATTGGTGTCTCAACAAATTCGACAAGCGCAAACAAGGCATTGGTTGGATTCACATGTATATTCATTGCCTTCTTTGCCTCCACTTGGGGCCCAATCGCCTGGGTCATTGTTGCTGAGATTATGCCATTGAGTGTTCGTGCCAAAGGTGTTGCAATGGCAACGGCTTCAAATTGGTTATGGAATTTTGGTATTGCCTATGCTACTCCATACTTGGTTGATGATACCCCAGGGTCTGCTAATTTGCAATCCAAAGTGTTCTTCATCTGGGGTGGTTGTAATTTCCTTTGCTTCTTCTTTGCCTATGCCCTTGTCTACGAGACCAAAGGTTTGTCATTGGAACAAGTTGATGAAATGTACGATGTTATCCCACACGCCTGGAAGTCTCAAAAGTTTGTTCCAACTGATCACAAGTTCTCAAGAGCTCTACACGGAGACACAGACGGAGGTGAAAGCCAGTTGGAGAAACAAGCCGTGGAACACACAAACACAAACACAAACACCGTTGATTCCGAGGTTTGAGCTACAGTATATTGTCTTTTAAGTTATAATAATCTTGTAGTTCGTTCTACCAATTGATTTGATTAGCTAATGTTTTATGTAGAAATATGGTTTTATGGCTTTGTAGAGGTTGTTGTGGTAGAGTCAGCACCCTTCTGAGCACCCTCTTTGGCACCACCAAGAGCGCCGGAAACGTACTCGGCAGCCTCGCTCAATGTTTGCTTAGCGGTTTCAACGTATTCGCCAGCAGTCTCACTCAATGATTTGCCGGTGCCCTGGGCCTCCTTCTTACCAGTCTCATGGCCCGACTCAATAGAGTCGCCCAACTTCTGGGTGGTGGACTTGGCTTGGTCCGGCTGGAGCTCGCGCGAAGCCTTGTCGACAGCGTCAGTCACAGTCTCCTTGGCCTGTTGGGCGTAGGATTTCTGGCTGTCTGGGACGACAGATTCTTGGATTTTGTCAGAGAAGTTCTTTCTACCAGTGTCAGACATATTAGAAGTTGATGTAAGTTATCGAACTAATCCACGTTCAACATTTGATGCACAGGGTGCTCTTTATATAGTTGCGGAAGTGATAAATAGCAATGAACACTTTGGATTGCTTTTTTTGGGGGGGGGGGGGGGGGGAGTTTGCTGTGCGGCTTGTGCTAAAATAGCATGATTGCTATTATTGCTAATGGGACTCGGCCAAACACCTGCAAATGACGACATCAGGATATTTGACATGTGATTCTCTTGTTTACTTGTTTACTTGTGATTATGGTATTTAGAATAAGAAACGACGCACCGTTTGATGGGCAGCACACAATAAGGCTTAATGTGTCAAGACGGGGCCAAACCTGGGGTTTACTTGATACTGGTGCGCGCGCGTTCGCCGTTCGTATAGCTGCAAACTTGTGTGGAATTCCCACAACCCATGGAATCGCAGCCTCAGTTTGGGTCCTGCCTCGTATGTATTCGGCACCTGAACCCGCGGTTTACCGGGCCTGAACAACCCGTACTTATATGAGCTCATACCTCAAAGCGGTGTTTGCCATAGCCGAAGTTACTGCGAATAATTGGGAAATGACAAAAATTCCTTGCGTCAAATCGCGGTGGCTGAAACATAGAACTTCTTCGCGGGAAGACTATTACCGCGAGTGGAAATTACCACATTGGGACAATATCATCTCTATTTTGTATGATTTTATGATACGTTTTGGGCTCTTACATTTTCTGTCGCTGTGAGTTTGTTTATAACATCTCTTCAGCGCAAACAGAGT